>CM052704.1:32613010-32638186 GCA_028551405.1 Uromys caudimaculatus
GCCATTGGTGTACTTTTCCCCTGTACCCAGGTGTCCGAGACTTTTCCCCACTTTCTCTTCTATTAGATTCAGTGTATTTGGTTTTATGTGGAGGTTCTTGGTCCACTTGGATTTGAACCTTGTACAGGGAGATAAGAATGGATCAATTCTCATTCTTCTACATATAGACCGCCAGTTGAACCAGCACCATTTGTTGAAAATGCTGGTTTTTTCTCACTGGGTGGTTTTAGCTCCTTTGTCGAAAATCAAGTGACCATAAGTGTGTGAATTCATTTCTGGGTCTTCAATTTGATTCCATTGATCTGCCTGCCTGTCACTGTACCAATACCATGCAGTTTTTATCACTACTACTATGTAGTATAGCTTGAGGTCAGAGATGCTGATTCCCCCAGACCTTCTTTTGTTGTTGAGAATAGCTTTTGCTATCCTGGGTTTTTTGTTGTTCCAAATGAATTTGAGAATTGCTCTTTCTAAGTCTATGAAGAATTGAGTTGGAATTTTGATGGGGATTGCATTGAATTTGTAAATTGCTTTTGGCAGGATGGTCATTTTTACTATATTAATCCTTCCAATCCATGAGCATGGCAGATCTTTCCACCTTCTGAGGTCTTCTTCGATTTCTTTCTTTAGAGACTTGAAGTTCTTGTCATACAGATCTTTCACTTGCTTGGTTAGAGCCACACCAAGATACTTTATATTGTTTGTGACAATTGTGAAGGGTGTCTTTTCCCTAATTTCTTTCTCAGCCTGTTTATCCTTCGAGTATAAGAAGGCTACTGATTTGTTTGAGTTAATTTATATCCCGCCACTTTGCTGAAGTTGTTTATCAGCTGCAGCAGTTCTCTGGTGGAGTTTTTCGGGTCACTTAAGTATACAATCATATCATCTGCAAAGAGTGATATTTTGATTCCTTCCTTACCAATTTGTATCCCTTTGACCTCCTTTTGTTGTCTAATTGCTCTAGCTAGAACTTCAGTTACTATATTGAATAGATAGGGAGAGAGAGGGCAGCCTTGTATAGTCCCTGATTTTAGTGGGATTGTTTCGAGTTTCTCTCCATTTGGTTTGATGTTGGCTACTGGTTGGCTGTATATTACTTTTACTATGCTTAGGTATGTGTCTTGAATTCCTGATCTTTCTAAGACTTTTATCATAAGAAATGTTGAATTTCGTCAAATGCTTTTTCAGCATCTAATGAAATGAACATGTGATTTTTTTCTTTGAGTTTGTTTATGTAGTGGATTACATTGATGGATTTCCGGGTATTGAACCATACCTGCATCCCTGGGATGAAGCCTACTTGATCATGATGTGTTCTTGGATTCAGTTTGCGAAAATTTTATTGAGTATTTTTGCATCAATATTCATAAGGGAAATTGGTCAAAGTTTTCTTTCTTTGTTGGGTCTTTGTGAAGTTTTGGTATCAGTGTAATTGTGGCCTCATAGAAGGAATTGGGTAGTGTTTCTTCTGTTTCTACTTTGTGGAATAGATTGAAGAGTATTGTTATTAGGTCTTCTTTGAAGGGCTGATAGAATTCTGCAGTGATCCCATCTGGTCCTGGGCTTTTTTTGGTCGGGAGACTTTTAATGACTGCTTCTATTTCTTTAGGCATTATGGGACTGTATAGATGGTTTATCTGATCCTGAGTTAACTTTGGTATTTGATACTTGTCTAGAAAGTTGTCCATTTCATCCAGATTTTGCAGTTTTGTTGAGTATAGGCTTTTGTAGTAGAATCTGAGGATTTTTTGAATTTCCTCAGAATCTGTTGTTATGTCTCCCTTTTCATTTCTAATT
Organism: Uromys caudimaculatus; assembly: GCA_028551405.1. Taxonomy (NCBI): domain Eukaryota; kingdom Metazoa; phylum Chordata; class Mammalia; order Rodentia; family Muridae; genus Uromys; species Uromys caudimaculatus. Next base: position 32,614,808 of record CM052704.1, read on the forward strand.
TTGTTAATTTGGATTCTGTCTCTGTGCCCTCTGGTTAGTCTGGCTAAGGATTTATCTATCTTGTTGATTTTCTCAAAGAACCAACTCCTGGTTTTGTTGATTCTTTGTATAGTTCTTTTTGTTTCTACTTGGTTGATTTCAGCCCTGAGTTTGATTATTTCCTGCCTTCTACTCCTCTTGGGTGCTTTAGCTTCTTTTTGTTCTAGAGCTTTCAGGTGTGCTGTTAAGCTGCTAGTGTATGCCCTCTCCAGTTTCTTTTTGGAGGCCCTCAAAGCTATGAGTTTTCCTCTTAACAGTGCTTTCAATGTGTCCCCTAAGTTTGGGTATGTTGTGCTTTCATTTTCATTAAATTCTAGGAAGTCTTTAATTTCTTTCTTTATTTCTTCCTTGACCAGGTTGTCATTGAGTAGAGCATTGTTCAGCTTCCATGTGTATGTGGGCTTTCTGATGTTATTATTGCCATTGAAGACCAGCCTTAAACTGTAGCAATCTGATAGGAGGCATGGGATTATTTCAATCTTCTTTTATCTGTTGAGGTTTGGTTTGTGACCAATTATATGGTCAATTTTGGAGAAGGTACCATGAGGTGCTGAGAAGAAGCTATATTCTTTTGATTTAAGATGAAATGTTTTATAGACATCTGTTAAATCCATTTGGTTCATAACATCTGTTAGTTTCAGTGTCTCTGTTTAGTTTGTGATTCCAAGATCTGTCCATTGATGATAACGGGGTGTTGAAGTCGCCTACTATTATTGTGTGAGGTGCAGTGTGTGCTTTGAGCTTTAGTAAGGTTTCTTTTATGAATGTGGGTGCCCTTGTATTTGGAGCATAGATGTTTAGAATTGAGTGTTCTTCTTGGTAGATTTTTCCTTTGATGAGTACGAAGTGTCCTTCTTTATCTTTTTTGATGATGTTTGGGTGAAAGTCGATTTTATCCGATATTAGAATGGCTATGCCAGCTTGTTTCTTGTGAACATTTGCCTGGAAAATTGTTTTCCAACCCTTTCATCTGAGGTAGTGTTTGTCTTTATCCCGGAGGTGTGTTTCCTGAATGCAGCAAAATGCTGGGTCCTGTTTATGGATCCAGTCTGTCACACTATGTCTTTTTATTGGGGAATTGAGTCCATTGATGTTAAGTGATATTAAGGAATAGTGATTGTTGGTTCCTGTTATTTTCGATGTTACTTTTTGTTTGTGTGGCTATCTTCTTTTCAGTTTGTTGAAAGATTACTTTCTTGCATTTTCTAGGGTGTGGTTTCCCTTCTTGAGTTGACGTTTACCATCCATTATCCTTTGTAGGGCTGGGTTTGTGGAAACATATTGTGTAAATTTGGTTTTGTCATAGAATATTTTGGTTTTACCATCTATGTTAATTGAGAATTTTGCTGGGTATAGCAGCCTGGGCTGGCAGTTGTGTTCTCTTAGGGTCTGTATGAGTTCTGCCCAGGATCTTCTTGCTTTCATAGTCTCTGGTGAGAAGTCTGATGTAATTCTGATAGGTCTGCCTTTATATGTTACTTGACCTTTTTCCCTTACTGTTTTTAATATTCTTTCCTTGTTTTGTGTATTTGGTGTTTTCACTATAATGTGACAGGAGGAATTTCTTTTCTGGTCCAATCTATTTGGAGTTCTGTAAGCTTCTTGTATATTTATGTTCATCTCTTTCTTTAAGTTAGGGAAATTTGCTTCTATGATTTTGTTGAAGAAATTTACTGGTCCTTTAAGTTAGGTATCTTCACTCTCTTTGATACCTATTATCCTTAGGTTCTGTCTTCTCATTGTGTCCTGGATTTCGTCGATGTTGTCTATGGTATCTTCTGCTCCTGAGATTCTCTCTTCTGTCTCTTGTATTCTGTTGGTTATGCTTGCATCTATGACTCCTGATCTCTTTCCTAGGTTTTCTAACTCCAGGGTTGTTTCTTTTTGTGATTTCTTTATTGTTTCTAGTTCTATTTTTAGCTCCTGGATAGTTTTGTTCATTTCCTTTTTCTGTTTTATTGTGTTTTCCTATAATTCTTTAATGGATTTCTGTGTTTCCTCTTTAAGGGCTTCTAATTCTTTACCTCTCTTCTCTTCTGTTTCTTTAAGGATGTTAATTTCTTTCTTAAAGTCTTCTATCATCATCATGAGAACTGATTTTAAATCTGAGTCTCGCTTTTCTGGTGTGTTGGGGTATCCAGGGCTTGCTGTGATGGGAGAGCTGGGTTCTGATGTCGCCAAGTGGCCTTGGTTTCTGTTTCTTATGTTCTTGCCCTTGCCTTTTGCCATCTGGTTAACTCTGATGTTAGCTGATCTTACTCTGTCTGGCTGGTGCTTGTCCCTCCTCCAGGCCTCTGAATTAATGTTCCTTGAAGACCAGCTCTCTCTGAGAGTTGTTTGGGTTTGGAGTGCTATGGCACAGGGTCAGCTCTGGGATACAGACAGAAACCAGAAGGATCTTGTCCCCGGGTGTCCCTTGGTTCCTGTGTCCTGATGGCTCTACAAGGGTCCCTCTTGATCCAGTGAGTTTGAACAGAAGTGGTGGTTTTGCCTATGCTCGAAGGTGTGTCAGCATTCCTGGGATACCAGCTCTCTCCTGGAACCCTGTGGCCTAGAAAGAGGTTCTGAGGTCCCTGTGAGCAGTGGTGCTCGTCTTAACCCCACTCATGGCTTTTCCATGCTCCTGGGGAGGTAGCTTTCTCCCAGTGCTAACTGGCTATGGAGCCCTGTGGCCCAAGCTGAGGTCCCCAGCCACAGATGGAAACCAGAAGTTTCCTGTCCCTCAGTCTCTGTGGCCAGCGGGTTCCAGGCAGGTCCCAGTGAGCATTGGTGCTTGTCTTGTCCCCACTCATGGCTTTTCCACGCTCCTGGGAGAATAACTTTCTCCCAGCCCTGCTTGGCTATGGAACCCTGGTGGCCCAGGCAGAGGTCTCCTGCCACAGATGGGAACCGGAAGGTTCCTATGCCCAACTACCTCAGTCCCTTTGTCCCGCAGGTTCCGGGTGGGTGTCAGTAAGCAGTGGTGCTCGTTTTAACCCCACTTACAGCTTTTCCATGCTCCTGAGAGGGTAGCTTTCTCCTGGCGCTAATTGGCTATGGAGCCCTGTGGCCCAAGCTGAGGTTGCCAGCCACAGATGGAAGCCGGAAGTTTCCTGCCCCTCAGTCTCTGTGGCCCATGGGTTCCGGGCAGATCCCAGTGAGCAGTGGTGCTCGTCTTAACCCCACTCACGGCTTTTCCACGCTCCTGGGAGGGTAGCTTTCTTCCAGCACTAATTGGCTATGGAGCCCTGTGGCCCAAGTTGAGGTCCGCAGCCACAATTGGAAATCGAAAGTTTTCCTCCTGAGTACTTTTAGTGTTGTTTGTGTGTGTATAATTTCAGGGCCGACCACCAGGTATTGAATAACCAACTAGAGAGATCATCCCCAGGGAGGACAATTCTCCCTCTCTCAGCCATCAATACTTAACTGTAGCTCCTTGTCTAGGCATGGGGACTCTAAAGATTTCCTCTTCCACCTTAGTAGGTCTACGGGTGCTGTCATTGTTCAGGTCATTTCTAGGCAACCATATTGTTGAGGTATCATGATTGTAACTCTTCTGTCATCTCCAGGAGACATGATCTCATAGAAGATTGTCTGGTCCTCTGGCTCTTACAGTCTTTTTGCATTCTCTTCATTGATGATCCCCGAGCCTCAGGTGTGGGATTGTATTGCAAATGTCTTTCCTGGAACTGGGTACACTCCCTTCCCCCTACCTTCTACATGCACTCAAGAGCTAACTTCAGCATCTTTTTAGGATTTCTCTTGGATGGCTTACTGTTTAGGCCAGTACTTTTGTGGGAGTTGGGGTTTGGGGTTGGTTTGGGGGTAGGGGTTGTCACAGAAGCCTTCCATGTCCCTCTTTTTCAGCTATGCATCTACAGTTATCAATATCACTGCAAAAGTAGCTTCCTTTCTCTCTACAGTCAGCAGAAGCACGGATCATGGTCCTTAGCCTAGTACGCACTGCATTTGTGTCTCCAGTTCTGCATCTCTCCACAGTGCACATACCATGCTGCTTCCCATCTTCCCCACTCCTCCATCACATATCTGTTCATTGTAAGCCTTACATCCTGGCTGGCTTCCACTGCCCACACAGTAAGGCGGGCATGGCCTTTGACTCGTTTTCTAATACTGGACATAATTTCCTTCTTGCTAAGCAGGCTTCAAACCCAATTACACTGCTGTTCATCACTGCCAAGATATGAATACCCACTGTTGTACCTTTAGGGATATTATGACATGCCTATCATTGTTGTAGGTCCTAGACAGCAAAGCTGGGTAGGAATATTGATCTCTTCCTTGCTTGGCATCTTGCATAGCAACTGTAACAAAAACTAGAACTAAGGGAGGGAGCTTCCAACTCCAATTCAGCACAAATCTTCTGAGTCATGTGTCAGTGACCTCAGCAATAGGTCTACCTTTAAACTCTGAGAGAAAACCAAGAGCAACAGTCTATGTTGTTTTAGGAGTCTCTTGGCTATGCCTGACCAATCACTGAAAAGGAGGAGGATTCTCATGGCTGATACTAATATATTTGTTACTCTATGGTTTATCTGGGGAGCATTATCAGCCCAAGTGACATAACTAAATATATATATATATATATATATATATATATATATATATATATATATATGTGTGTGTGTGTGTGTGTGTGTGTGTGTGTGTGTGTGTGTATACATATATATATATATACTAACACATATGTATATATACACATATATGTGTATGTTTATGTAAATATATATATACATATACACATTTTATATATGTGTGTGTGTGTCTGTGTATATATATATATATATATATATAGAGAGAGAGAGAGAGAGAGAGTAGTCCCTTAATTTAATATTATTTCTCTTTATCACAGGTCACAATATTTATATTATATGTGTATGTACATATATATTTATATATGTGTGTATACATCTGTGCATATTTATAAGTGTATATATATTTCTATGTGTCTGTGCTTTGTGTAATTTTAGGTAAAAATTACATAATATGCCTTAAGGCTTTTCTTACTTTTTTTCCTCTTTGTCTACATTTAACTCCCTTCCCCTCCCCAATTTAAGCCCCCTCTCCATTTTCCTCATTCTGCTCCATTCATATCATCTGTATTTTGCTATTTGCCTCTCTTAGTCCCTTCATAGTCAAAGAATAAATTTAATTAATAAAAAGAAGTAATAAGAGAAAAGAAAAATGTCTAACAAATGTCAATTTTAGAGTAGTCGAGACAATATAACTAATGCTAATTACTGTTTTAATTTACTTCACTTCCAATTAATGAATTTTTAAATGTGAATTTTACATTCCATTCAATAAAATCCACTCATTATTTCTATTTTATAAATGAGGGAAATTCAATATTCTGCATCCAAAGTAAATGTCTACCAGTGTGTTGACATAATATTTTTGCTTCAAAGGATTGTTGGCAAGTGTTTAGCATGTCAGAGGAAGTAGCATATATTATGATTGAACTAAGATGAATAAGCATTAGGCTGAGGAAGAAATCAAATTATATATTTTTATGGTGAGTCCATCCTATTTTGTGCATACAATTAAAATAAAAATCAGCATCCTTAGAAACAAAACCATATGCTGTAATTCACTAAAGCAAGCACTAAGCCAGCTCTGGCTGAGCTTCATAAGCAAGCAGCCTTCACAGGATTCTGATGTAAAAATGGTCCATTCTTCCCTCTAATTTAAATATCTGTTACCATGGTGAATTTTAAATGATTTTTAAACACCTGATTCATTTTCACTGCGTATCACAAACCATGTTGGGAATCCTATCTCTGGGACCAGCATGACCTGTGGGCAGTCGGCTAGAGAGCATGGAATCTCCCAAGACCTACTTATATAGTTCATGAAACATCACTGCGTCATCACAAATTCCCATCCTGCTTAAAGAGGGAGGAAATAGTTTCAGTTTCTAGAGAGTGGAGCTATTTTTATAGTCAATAACTGCCACACATTATGAAAATATTCAAATACATGGCTCAGTGATCACGTTATTTATGGATATACCTCACAACTCGAATACTAAGAATACCGCAGAGAATAGGAGAGGTGGGAGCTTTGCAAACAAAGAGTTTGGTTTGAATCCAGTTGTTGCTGAGATCCACAGGGTGATAATTTTCATATCTGAATTACTTAACTGTAAAATTAGAAATTACCTGTCATGATTATTCATGAAAGAATTTAACATTTGTGCATTTAAGACTATTACCCATTAGTATTTTATTATTTGATTAAGTTAACAAAATCTTAGAGTGAAAACATAATGAAAAAATTAGACATATATTGTTTTGCAGTCCCAATAGCATGAATGCCATTCTTGGATTCATAATGATGATTACATTAGCATTATGGAGAAGAGAATATTAGTTCACAGATTCTGTGGCTTACACAGCAGACATTCATTTTCACATTCTGGAGGCAGACATCTGAATCACAGTCAGTAGGGTGGCTCCTTCTGCAGGCTCTGTGGGCTAGATCGATTCCATCTTTTCTCCTTGGCTTATAAATGGGTAAGTTTTTTCAGTGATTTTACATTATCTTTTCTCTGTGTGTGTGTTTGGGTCCAGATTTATTCTTTTAAAAAGGAATCTGGTTCTATAGAAGGAAGACACACCCTAGCAACCTCACTGTAACCTAATTATCCCTATAAATGCTGTTTCTCTACACCCGAAGAGATTCTCAGTGGTTAAGAGCTGATACTGCTCTTGCAGAGGACCTGAGTTCAATTCCCAGTACCCATGGTGGATAGTTCACAACCACTGTAACTCCAGCTTCGAAAGATATGCCATCCTTTTCTGGCCCCTAAAGGTACCACACTGAGGTACCACCAGAACTGCATTTTTCCATAATTAAAAACTAAAAATAAATATTAAAATTAAATTATTTCCTCCAAATAAGATCATATTCTGAGATACTTAGAGTAAGGACTTCAGCAAGAGTGTTTTAAGGGATATAAGTCAGTCCTGAAATAGACATTCTGTTTTCTTGGGAAACTCAGGTGTGCCATGTGATATTCTTCTGGAAGCTGTCTTGTGAGAAGATATTTTGCTGAAGCAGACACGTGAGAAGACATGTGATGTTTTGCTGGAGCAGATGCTTGAGAGGGTGCATGATGTTTGGAAAGAATATAAGGAGAACACCACAGTGAAGGGATGCTTTTGCAATGCTATGCCTTACAATACTTCCCTGGTCTTCGCTGGTCTTTGTTAGACATGCAAAACTTCATTGGTCTTCACTTTGTAGAGAGAAACATACCAAAGAAATTCTTACGATATTCTGGCTGATTCTCACTGCTTCCACTGATTCATGCCTATTTGGTGGAACCTTATAGTTTCTGCTGTATGGATCCACTGCTATTGATTCATATTTGGTGTCTGCTATGGACTGGATTGCAGCTACTGACATGTTTGATGTTTGCTATTGGACTGGATTGCTGGTATCCTGACAACAAAGAGTAGAACTGCCCCCAAAGAACTACTTTCTAAACCAGTCCACAACCACCTTTCTTCTCTAACCCTTTTATTGCCCCTACCTCTGGTCCATGGCCTAGAAGGGAGGTTGTAGCATTCTTGAACCCTAAATACAGAAGGTTTAGATAACTCTAAGCCTACACAGCCCTGATAAAAGAGATAGAGTATGGGGTAAGAGACCACCTTGTGCTACACAAGATTCTTATCTCAAACACACACACACACACACACACACACACACACACACACACACACACACACACACACACACCAAAAAAATAAACAAACAGAACACAAAACATGGGAAGAATAGAATAAATTATTTCTGATTAATAAGACATACTTTCTCCAAGTCATTATCTAGCCAAGGGTGGCCTTAAACTACTACTTCGCCTTGTGTCCCTCCCCAGTGCTGGCTTACAGTCATGCATAATTATATCTGTCATATACCAAGCACCTCTTCTCCTGGCAGCATCCTGTCACCTAGGACCTATCACTGCATTGCATCTGTACAAATTGTACCCAGTTACATAGAATCCTTTAATATTTATCCACAATATATCTGTTAACCAAGTAGTAATAACATCCTGAAATTTTTAGAACCTTGTCAAAGGGACACCTCACTGAAGGGCATATCAGAGGTCTCAGAAACTATTATACCAAAGAGCCTCTATTATTTTTCATAAACCCAAATTAAAACATGGAAGAATAGAGGAGTATTGCAAAGTAATAACTTTGGTATTTCCCTTCAACAGTTTATCTTCTCTTATTTGGATGTCATTTTAAAAGATTAGGTGATTATTTCATGTCTGGAAATTTGTTTACTTTTCTAAACTAAAATTAGAGAAGTTCATGTAACAGTCAATGATTTGAAAGTGTTTAAAGTAGTTGAAAGTACTGGGGGCTCACACAACAAAGACTCGCCTTGTAACATCCATGTAAAAGAGCCAACAAGGTGGTGTGTGCTTGGAATCTCAGTATTGGGAGTGGAGGATGAGCATATCTCCAAAATTAGAAATTCACAAACCAAAAATCATAGCATAGGGCCCTATGTGATATCTTTTTTCAAAAATTAAGGTGAAAGTACCTGAGGAAGAAAACCTTGAAGTTCTGCGGGATTGAAATATACACGTAGACCTGCGTACCCACCCAAACCTTTCACACATGCTGAGTCCAGCATGACCTTGGTAGGTGGAATGACAGGTTTCTGCCCCTGGAGCAGGGCTAACAGGGCATGGGCCTCCATGTGAATTGATGGATGCTGTGGATATAAGGTTTTTTGTATAGCATTGTATATATTTTCATGCCCCTCCTTCAAGGAATGTCCTCCCTGTTAACACTAATGACTCCATGATAATCAGAGACAGTACAAGTCCAGGAGGCAAAATTATGGCTAAAGTCTCAGAAAACATCGTAAACACTGGGACCTTCAGGGCAGCCCTTAAGGCTGTGGGAAAGAACTCTAAAAACATGAGTTGAAAAATATATAATTTTTAGCAATGCAAAAATGTAAGGATGCAATATGAATTGTGTGAGGAGCTTCACAGATCTAAAGGAACAGAAGCAACTACACTATGAGCCAGCTTGTGAGAGATACAAAGACAGGCAGATACAAATGCAGGCAGATTTCTGAATCCAAGGTCAGCCTGCAGCAGAGCAAATTTAGGTCTAGGTGTGCTCCCACCCAACTATCTTATTGTCTGTACTGTGCTTGCTGAATCTTCCTGAGAGCCAAGAGGCTAAGGTCATGGAATTCTGGTTCCAGGGATGATCAAAAGGGAACCAGGAATAAATAACTGAATTCACATGTAAATAAGAAACTTGGCTTTTGGTCTGTAGTAGTTGAGCTAGCAGAGAATGATGGCACTTCTTTGGCTTTTTTTTTTTTTTCTTTTCTTTTTTCTAGCAAGAGCTTAGCTGTCTAAAGATCTCTGGAGAGCAAACACAGAAAAAAAAAAAAAAAAACTAAAAGAATTTCTGATTTTTGTCGGAAATCCACAGAGAGCAAACCCAGCTCTTTTAGAATTGTTTTATAGCTCTTTTAGAATTTTTTCTAATAAAATCTCTGACCGTCATTAAAAATCCCAAGAATTACTTAAGAGAGCAAACACATCTCTTTTAGAATGTTTGCTAGCAGCTATCCAGAGAAGGCAATCTGAGGAGCAAACAGAGCTCTTTTGGAATTTTTAGTAGCATTTTGATTTTGATCAGAAAACCCAAGAATTACTTTTAGAATTTCTCTAACAGGATATGTGACTTGGTTGGATGATCCAATAATTTTTTATGGCAGCTTTTCTGGCTTAGGTCAGAAAACCCACGAGCTATCCAGAGAGCTTTTAGAAATTTTACTAGCAGAGAATGCTGTCTCGAGCAAAAAGCTAGCTGTTTCAACTGGAGAGTTTTTTGAATAGCAAGAAAAAACCATCTAGAGCAGAGCAGAACACACAGAGAGGGTAGTCTGAAAAAAATGTCTTGAGCAGACTACAGAGCCAAGAGCTATATACAGAAAACTGCCTAAGATTCTTCGGGAGCCTGTCTCCAAGCCAAGGTTGGTCCTTGACATACACACACAGAGGAATGAATGAATGAATGAATGAATGAATGAATAAATAAATAAATAAATAAATAAATAAATAAATAAGTTCTCTTTAACATGCTCCAAGAACATCTGAGACACCAAATTACTAGGGGAAAAAATCTAATGAATTAACTATACTTTCTTTTATTTCTCATTAAGGATAAACCTCTTGGGACATGTTTATAGCAATGTCATTGGCTTCCTTACTTTTTTTTATTCATGATTACAATGGAATCATCTAGCATCAATGGAATGACTCAGTAGGGAAGAACACTTGCTAGAAAGCTTAAAGATCTGAGTTTGATTCCCCTAGGACCCACGTAGTGGAAGAAGGAACCAGATTCCTGAGGTAGTCCTCTGACCTCTACATGTGCACTGTGGCTTGGTGTGACTCTAAACAAACAAAAAGATATGAAGCAAATTGTACTACTTATTAAAAGACTAGCATATTATGGCAAGGAATTCCTTACATTAAGCCTTGTTTGCTTATTTGTCTTAACTTTTTTACAAAGTTAGAACTAACTTGTCTTTTATTTGTAAAGGTTCAAATAGCTAAATAAATTAATTATAAAACTGTGTTACCAATGTACTACATTTTCCTGAAATTTACTATTTCACTATAATTAGGAATAAAATCTGCCACAACCAGAATAAATTTTAAAAATATGCCCCCTGCCCCATCTTCTGAATGTATTAAAATAAGAAGCAAAATTCTTGTCTTCATAAAAACAATTGCTTATACATGAAAGAAACTTTTCCCTTTGATAAGAAAATTAAGACAGGGCAGAATTAATGGGGCTATAAAGGGGATTGCAATAAGGGAGGAGACCCAATCCTAATGGCCACATCTTTCCCTGACCAAGATCGTCTTATCCTTCTTTCTTTAATATATTATAAAATGAGGCCACATTACAGAAAATGGAATTTTAGACCTTAATCCATTAGGACCACTGGAGTCTTCCTTCATGATTTATAGGAACCGTAGAAGCAGAGATTAGGGATCCCTTTTCATTATGAGAAATAAAAATGTAAATGATTTAAAATTTTAATGTGACAGCTTGGCTAATAGAGGAAAAATCAAAGTTGTTCCCATCCTTTGTGGCACACGCCAATACAAGTGGAGAGCAGACCATGAAGAATGTTATGACATGGCTATGGACAACTAAAATGGTAATGTGGGGGTCACTAAAGGCTTTAAGGATAAACGGACTAGGCATATATAAATCACATTGAAATAAAATAATTCCCAAGACATTTTTATATAAAGCCTATCTTCTTGGAGGCAATGCAACACTGTTATGATATGGTAGGTTTTCTTTATTTTGGTTATTTATATTGCCATCTTAAAGTCTAACATATAGTATGTATGTGTTTTGAGACCTTTGAGACCATGCTACAAGATAGATCTTATAAGAGGAACACTGACATTGGGCAGGCTTAGAGATCGAGCAGAACTATCACAAAAGATTTATGATCAAAGACTCAACAGGACTGGAGGCATATCTAAAATTCCTTCCTAGGTCCTAACTTAGGTGTTCATGAATTTCAGAGATCATGGCAGCTTATAGTGTTGGAAACAGAATCTCAAAATTCAGAATGTAAAGCTTCCGGCTTTTTGTTCTTTTCTTCAACCAATTATTGGTATTTCTTCTGGGTTGTCACCCATAACTAGGTATAGGTCAATGTAGTCAAGTAGACAAGCACAAGCATCTAAAAATTCCATCCAGAGAAAGGATTTTTCTCTCCACTGAACTCTGAATGAAGCATGAATGATACTGATGGCCAAGTAAAAGTGATAGTATTGCTTATTTATCCAGGTACCTGCTACATCTGTAGACTTGTCCATGGAGAGCTTGCCATCTATACTGAGGTAGCAGTATGCTGGTACCCTTGAGGGTGTCATTGTGTGAGTGGCAAGAGGGTCTGGAAGAAGATGATGAGAACAGAAAACCAGTGGCAATGAAGTTATGTGACTTGTAAACCACCAGGCATAATTTCTGGCATCCCTGGGTGGACATGGGACCACTGAATGCAGAACGAAGAAAAAGATAAGCGGAGAACATTAGGAAGCTAGAAACATAACCTGAGACTATAAAACCAGTAACACAGCAGGCTGGTTAGATATAGAGAGTTAGCAATGGCTAGATTCTAGGGCAGACAGGATTTTTCTTAATTTTCAATTTTATGTTTTGAGAATTTCTAATTTGAGTACTGTAGTTATATCATTTCTACCTGTCTCTTCCTCCTTGAACTCATTCTCTGTCCCCCTTCTCAAACTCATGGCCTCCTCTATGATTTTGTTTCATTTTGCACACACACACACACACACACACACACCCTACTGAGCTCATTTAGTCCTGCTGTTTATGTACAGGTGTTTAGGGACCACCATTTGGGTTTGAATCATCTATCAGTGGCTCCTCCCTTTAGAAGACTGTTTCTCCTTCTCTCAGTGTCCATTGATTTCCTGTATCTCTTCATCTAGGCATGGGAACTTGTGAAATCTCTATCTGTAATTTTGGACATATCACTTTATGGCATCTATCCATTTGAATCATTTGTTACACTCTGGGCATCCTATTTATCAAGCTTCTTATAGCCCTTTGTAGTGTTTTGTAATTTTTGGACTATGTGATTGCTTGTATAGGATTTTATGTTAACACTCATTCAGCCAGAACTCATGAACCTTCCTATTATCTCACACCATTTTCTTTAGGAAAATGCTTCTTTTAGTTTCCTGCTATAGGAATTCAAGCATCATTTGGTAGAAGCAAACTAAATCCAAAGAAAACAGAAACAAACAAATAAAATAGAAAGTAGGTGCAGACACACAGTGAGAAACATATATCAGGTTGTTCCTAATGGGCAGCCCATATTTCCAATAGATTCAGTATGTCTTAGGAGGTCAGTGTCAGGGAATGATCAAGTTATCAATTGCACAATGCTACCAAAGCCAGTAAAACCCTGCACATGTTTTTATCTGGTATATAATTTCAATAATGAATAAAAAATTAGTCATAGTCACAGTAAATGATACAAAAATGATAAATTCAAACTTAGTTAATTGGGGTTCAGCATTTAATTTACATATACACATAGGTAAAGGGGAAATCTCCAGGCAAGCAAAGACATGAAAAGGAATACTCAACATGCTTAGCCATAGAATCCTTCCTTTCATCCTTGACACCAGACTCCTACAGCTATTAGTGTGGCTCTTCATTCTCCTTACAGCAGATCAGATAGATAAAACAGAAATAAAATATTCTATCAAAGGAGTTGACATGGCCTTGTAGGCTTCGTGTCCAGTTCCCAGTCTTTTCTCTGCCCTATGGTAGCTCATGACACATTATATACTCCAAAAGTTAAACAATAATAACAACAACAGCAATAAAACTTTCCCAGATTTGATAAGCTGCAGAGAACACAGAGCTGAGAAAGAAAATCTAATTGGATTTTACTTTATCAATCATTTTTAGAACTGTATACTTGCTTATATTGAATTTTCAGTACAAATACCAAAGATAATTTCATTCCAACAAGAAATTGACTTTTACCCACTAATAAGAAGATTCTTGAAATTTGCGATGCCATTTACTTGTTTAGGAAACATTCTTCTACTAGCTGAACAACCACAAAAATTGTTAAGCACAGTCAGCTTCATTTGATCATGGTTGATGATTCAGGGAAACACATAAAGCAGCAAGGCAAGGGCGGGAATTTGTCTTACTCTCACTAGAGTCTGTGTTTCACACATCTGTGCTATATCTGATAAGACAATATATATTTAGTTCTATCCCATAACTACAATTCTAGCACTATCAATGTGTTCATCGTAGCTCAAATTAATGTACAGGAGAAGATATTTGTTTTGATTCTGTGTGATACTAAGTCATCGTTACATTGGTTTTAATACTTGTTCTTCCATAAGAGTCCCCAAGCTCCATCTGTTTAGCTCTGAGTGTCTGTATGTGTCTGAGTCACCTGCTGGGTGGAGCCTCTCAGAGGATAACATGCTCCTGTCTGCAAGTATAGCAGTATCATTAACAAACAGTGTTAGGGATCGATGCTTGCCCATAGGATGGGTCTCAAGTTGGACTGGTTATTGGTTGGCCATTCCTTCAGTCTCTGCTCCATCCCCCACCCCTACATCTCTTACAGACAAGATAAATTTGTGGTTGAAAGTTTTGTGGGTGGGTTGGTGTCTCTATCACTCCACTGGGGTTTCTGCCTGGCTACAGAATATGGCAGGCCCTAAAGGGGACAGGAACTCCACAGGAAGACCAACAGTTGTCAACTAGCCTGGATCCTTGGGATCTCAGAGACTGAACCACCAACCAAAGAACATACATAGACAGATATACAGCTTGGTCTTTATGTGAGTTTCAAACTATTGGGGCTATCCGAAAAGCTATTGCCTGTATGTGGGATATGTCCTTCTCTCTGGGCTGCCTTGTCTGGCCTCAGTAAAAGAGGAAGCACTTAACCTCACAGAGACCGGAAGTGCCAGGGTGGGTAAGGGGACACCTAGGGAAAGCCCCAGCTGCTCAGTGGAGAAGGCGAGGGGTGATTGGGGAAGGATTGTGGGAGGGGATGATTGGAAGGGGGCAGTGAGCAGGATGTAAAATGAATAAGCAAAATATATTAAATTTTAAAAATACTTGCACTTGTTGATATCATAACCATAATTAACAAAATTGTGTCATAAATATAGTGTGAAGAAGCTTTAAGAAAAGTCATGCTGACAATTATATATACTACTGCTGAATTAGTTCCAGAACAAAAGGATAACTTATTATTTTTTATCACAGCCTAGGTGAATTTCAATTCTGTTACATTCTATGTTTAGTACTGTTTTCATTTCCAATTGGGAAAACATGTACTCTTTCTTAGCTCAGTTTCTACAAAATGTCATTATTCTCCTACCTAATTCTCAACTTCTTCATCTACTATTCTTGTACTGTTAGCAACAATCTTCTTAGCTCAGTGACTCTACCTGTAAATATTATAGATCAATGTTCTAGGTTACCTGATAAGCCAGGTAAAAATTTCTGACTTCTCAAAACAGCAGTCACACATATCTGAGTTCTGAACTATCACTATGCAGTTCTGTGAATGAAAAAGGGGATGATACATAACATAGCCTCCCATTTCTTGTATTTTGCATGTGTATAATTTTGTGATACTTTTAGTTCATCTATCAAGCTATGCCAAAATATTTTGATAACTCAGAATATTATAACTTCACATATTTTAAAATTTGAGAGTAATAATACTGAACAACCAAGAGCTAATTTTTAAACTGAGAGTATTGGCTCACACATAGAATCCTATCCTCATTAGACTGAACTAAAATGAGATCCTGTCTCAAAAGCAAATAGATAGATAGATAAGTAGATAGATAGATAGATAGATAGATAGATAGATAGATAGATAGATAAGTTGGTAGATATATAGATAAGTAGATAGATAGATAGATAGATAGATAGATAGATAGATAGATAGATGATAGTAGATAGATAGATAGACAGATAGCATATCTATCTATGAATAGAAATAGCATATTTCAAGGATGAAGGCTTTTGTATATTGAGGTGTGAATATATGCAATATATAAATGTTAAATTACATTTTCAGATTTTGGTCTTATTATTCTTTATAATATTTTTATTGCTTAAAAGACAAAAAGATAAGCTAAACTAAGATTAGAAGGGTACTTGATAAAATGCATTGCTACAAAAGTAATCTTTATTTAGATTTATGGCTAGAATAAGTTCTCTACTACTTTTTCATACAATTCTTAACAATATTGTATGTTGAACGAGATGGCCTTTGGCTTTGCATTGCTTGTCAATGTTGTCGGAATCATTTCTATAATGAAGAGAAAATTATAACCATCAAATTGTTGCCTTGATTTTATTTCCATTTACTTTAATAAATAACTATTTAACTATTAATTTCAAACCCATTCAACCCCATAATAATTCTGATGCCCCACTGCTGCTGAATAACTATTTTGCTATAGTCAAACTTTTGTTTCATCATGATTTATCTTTAAAAATTTTTGTTTTTTTTCTCAGAGAAGCCATCCCTATTGCCATAATAAATTTCTACCCAAGAAACCAGTCATTCCCAAGACAACACTGTATTTCATTTACCACGTAAATGTCACATGCTATAGTATCTAAGGTCAGATATTATACAAACACTGAAATAACAGTTATATATCATTTTAATTTGCTTACTGAAAATTCAGCAGTATATGAAATAAGAATTCCTTTTTGTGGAAACAGAATGCTTCAGTGAAGAACTGAGCCCCTTTTGAATGATGAAAAGCAGAAATATCAAGGCTGAAGCAGTGGTCAGAGGGAACTCAGCACCTACATAAAGGTGAGATGCACTGAGATAGGTCTGTAACTCAGCACTGCATGTAACTCACCAGACAAGTAGATCCTGGAGTCTGCTGGCCATCCTATCGAGCTTAAACTGCTTACCCCAGGTCCAGTGAGACACCCTTTCTCATGAAATAAGGTGGAAAACAGTAAAGGAAGAAACTCAGGTCTGGTCTTTACATGATGCACACACATACCAAAAACACCAAAGGGAGGGAAAAAAGAAAGAAGGAAGGAAGGAAGGAAGGAAGGAAGGAAGGAAGGAAGGAAGGAAGGAAGGAAGGAAGGAAGGAAAGAAACTATCAATATTTGCTATACTGTAAATGAAGGGTACAAGTCCTCAGAATTATGGACTGCATTTGTTGAATCTGATACTATATGTTTGAGAAGTCCCACTCTAGACTGGAATGAAGATTCTAACATCAATCTTTGTGCTTGACCAGAGGCCATTATACAGACTTTGCCTGGCGGGTCAATGGAGAAAGCTGCTGTCTGTACACCAGACTGCTGCTAATACACAACAGTTTTCTGGAAGCAGTTGGTTATAACAAAGGACTATGGGCCTTGGACCAACCATATTTATGGCTACTCCTCATACAGAACCTCCAAAGGAGGCTGTTATCAGGAAATGGCACTGAAATACTCTTCTAGAGCCTCTGCCAAAGACTTTTTCATAACTAAGCCACTTCTCAGTTCTGCTTCGTTATGTACACTCCTGTTCCCCCTATTTTTCTCCCTCGACATTCTTGTGTCTATAAAGAGGCAAAAAGATATCTCTTGGGCCCCTGAGCTCTAAGACAATCACCTCTGCCTAAAGCAAGTGTCACCTCAGCAGCATTGCTGCTCTCCCAGAGGAAATGGACCATAGTGAGCTAGAACCTAGTCCCACACCTTGTAACCCCATTATAGCAGGTCAATAAAGTCCTCAGAGTCACTTGAGGTTTCATACAGTGTCTCAGTTTACCCCTTGATGCACAAGTATGCAAAGTGGTTCGTGATTTCACTTTTCACTCAAGTGTTTTTCTTCAGCAAAGATGAAGCTAATGACATGTCAATAGACATTTGTGAATCTGGGACTTTTCTAATGGAAAAGAAAAAGTTCTTAAAATACATAGTATATATCTATGGATGAAAAGATATATAAATTAGATAGATTATATAGATAGATAATGGGTAGATAGATAGATAGATAGATAGATAGATAGATAGATAGACAGACAATAGCTCCATAGGTACATAGATAGACATATAGATTATAGATAGATAAATATGATAAATAGATATATATGATAGATTAGACAGATGAATAGATATAGATGATAGATTGATAGATTATAGAGAGAAGATAGAAAATAGATAATAGATAAATGACAAACAAGCAGATGATAGAAAGAAATAGATGATAGATAGATAGTGTACTGGCTAGTTTTGTGGGTCAACTTGACACAAGCTGAAGTGATCACAGAGAAAGTAGTTTCAGTTGAGAAAAGGCCTCCATGAGATCCAGTGGTAAGGCATTTTCCAGTTAGTGATCAAGGAGGGAGGGCCCCTTGTGAGTGATACCATCTGTGGGCTGCTAGTCTTGGGTTCTATAAGAAAGCAGGCTGAGCAAGCCAGGAGAAGCAAGCAAGCAAGCCAGTAAGAAACATCCCTCCATGGCCTCTGCATCAGCCCCTGCTTCCTGCCCTGCTTGAGTTCCAGTCCTGATTTCCTTGGGTGATGAACAGCAGCATGGAAATGTAAGCTCAATAAACCCTTTCTTCCCCAACTTGCATCTTGGTCAAGACGTTTGTGCAGGAATAGAAACCCTGACTAAGACAGACAGACAGACAGACAGACAGACAGACAGATAGATAGATAGATAGATAGATAGATAGATAGATAGATAGATAGTTAAGAGATAGATAGATGAACAATGATCACAGATATTGCATTTTGAGAAACACATATCAAATTATTCTATTTTAAAAGGAAGCAAATAAAACAGAAGTTATGGATACAGTCTTTGTGATGTCATAATGATGCTGCTAGTGCAGCATTTTCTGCATTCAAACTTATATTTTGTTTCCATTATTGTGTATTAAAATATATGATGCTGCATATCAGAGTCCTAGTCACACCCTAGCAATTAATATAGTGTAAATGTTGACTCTCCCTTCTTGACATTTTAAACATCCAATTAATTTCTCATGAGCAAGAAGTTGTCATTACCCAAGCTACATTAGTAAAGAGACCAATATTCTGAGCAGGAAAACAAAGCTTCATTGTCTAACAGATGCCTAATTAGGGAGTTGAGCACTTGAATCAAGTGAGACATGGAAATGCATTACACAGCATTTCTAGGGGTAGAACGTTATTTATCAATAAAGGCAGCATTTGCTGCTTTGAAGAAAAACTCACCAAAGCTTGGTTGAACTTTGAGCTGTATATTCTTTTTATTCTTTTAAAGTAATTTAAATGGCAGGAAATGCCAATGTTGCCATTATAGCTTCTATTAAGTTAAATAATTCATTATTTTCTAGCGGGGTGGCAGAGAAGGGGACAGACTCAGTGACCATAAATCTTGATTCTTGTAAAGTTTTATTTTCAGAAGCATGACATACGTTTCTTCTTTTAATGAAGAATACAAGTTTGCAGTCCCACTATAATCTACAGATGAACTGAGTTAAAGAGATAGGATCAGGAGAGACAGAGCATCCCCTAAGCAGCAGATTTGTATGGTGTATGTCAAACAAACAGTCTGTTCCCAGTCTTTCTACCAAAGTAGAAGAGGGAAAGTTTCATATGGTTAGCTTGGCTGAATATATCACTACTACTTGTGATTTTGTGAACAAAGAAATGCTTGCACTATAATGACAACCAAAATAATTGTATTTAAAATATGTTTGTAAGATCAGGCATAACAAGATTGACAAGAAAAGCCATTGTTCTACTGTTTAGGAAATGTTATGTGACATTTATCTAACTTGAAGTAAAGGTGAGGGATTCATCTGAACAATAAAAATAATGACAAATTCTGTAATATACATATATATGTTTGTGTGCATGTGTGTGTGATTTTATATATATATATATATATATATATATATATATATAATATTCATAACCTATTGATTTTTCCAATTAAGGTTTTGCCATCATAATGCAAACAAAATAAATAAATACAAAGATTCCTCTTCAACCTGCAGTCCTCAAATATGCCACATATATAAAACCTGTCCCGTATCTAGCATCTCATTTTGGCATGTCGCCATCTTATTTTTTTACTTTGATCTACTTCTGAAGACCTTTGATTTGTTTATTTCTTACACAAACTCACCTCTTTTGAAGTTTCTTTTATGGGTATTTGTGTGTGTCATCCGCAAATGTTTTTACTGTCAAGGGTTTAAGCAAAAATATATTACCTATGACTATATGACTATGCTCTAGGAACGTAGCCAATTCTTGGTAAAGACCGTAAAGTGAACTCCCCAGAAAAAAAAATATATATATATATAATCCAGATCAAATATTCGACAAGGTTAATGGACTGACCAGAACTTCAGTTACCATGGAGAGCTTGACTATTGCAGGCATAGATCCAAATTATTTTGGGCTGCCTCAACTGCTAAATACCCATTGTCCACATGTGTGTGCTTTAACAGTCTTGTCACTATTTAAGTCCAATCTTTTTTTTTTTTTTTTTTTGGCATGCACAAACAGACCCCTAATGTTCACCATTCCAAAGGCTCAGAATGCTCTCAGACAGCAACTGTGGACTGTACCACATGTTTCCCTGGCATCCCACAAATGTAACAGAAAAGTGCTCTAATTTATGACATTAGATAAAAAGTAAAGGGACCTCATAAACCTGTTACTGCACTGAAACAATATGTGGGGTGACCAGAATCTGTGTTTCTGAGCTATAGCATATTCATTACTAAGACTGAGTCCCTTTCTCCCTTTGAGTTGAGAACATTGGTTTTTGTAGCAACAGGTAATTAAAACTATAATATTTGTTTTAAAATATCACTTGCAGGAAGTCAGATGAACTACCAAGATTTTCTATATAGATTTAAGTGCCCATAGGAACAGTAAACAACAGACATTGGAATGTGACTAACTTGTATTTTAAGATTCCAGTCCAGAGTTTACAAAGTGCTCAATAGCACCCTCAATACTTTAGTTACTAAGACTCCATCCTGACTTTTAAAGCTCAGGGGCATCTCATCTCTCCCCTTTCTCTTATATTCTGAAACACCAACCCAAGCTGTGGATCCTGATTTCACCTGGTCTTCATCTCCTCCACACTCGTGCACTGTCCAGCAAAGGGGCCTGGCACCTAGAAGGCTCCCAGAGGTACCCTTCCATTCTAGAATGATGTCGGGAAATGAAAATGAAATTAACAGAAACAACGACTTTCTTCACTCTACTGCCCATTTTCTGACCCTTCAGTTGAAGTTTGCTGTCTAACCGCTAATAAACTGTACCACAGATAAAAAGTCTGGCTCTGTCTTGCAGATTTCCCTTCGGAAGCCGCCAAGGTGACACCCAGGTGTGGTAGGTCGACTTCTAAGGCAGCCATGCTAGTACTGAACTATGCTTAGACCATTTCTGTCCTTCACAAAGCTGTGGAGAGCTATCTGCTGTGTTAGTGGAAACCCTTTTGGAAGTGAAGCACATCAAGCCCCTTGGTCCTTAGGGTCAGCCCTTGATTCCAATTCAAAAATGCCCTCAAGGTCTCACTGAAATTCTGTCTTATTTCATAAGAATTTTTCTTTTAAAGTATTCAGGTATGATGACTGATGAACTCCTGTGGCTCTGTAGAGGACAGTAGGTAAAAGTTGTACTGTGTTAAGCACAAAACTGTGAGTGTCAGTTTAATTTTCAAGGCACGCTTACAATAAACTGCAGACGTGTGAAAGTGAAAGAATTATGTCGTCACTTGGAAACGTGTGTGTGTGTGTGTGTGTGTGTGTGTGTGTGTGACTATGTGGGTCTCTGTGCAAAGAGACAAGACAGGCAGGAAAGGAGAAAAGAAGGAGATGGGACAAGAGGGAAAGAGTGAAGAGAGAGACAGATACACACAGAGATAAAGGGACAGAGAGAAAAGAAAGAGGGGTATAATCTAGAATCAAGGAGTAATAAAAGCAAGTGAAGCATCCATGACAGTGTTTCTCAACCTGTGGGTCACGACTCCTTTGACAAACCTCCATCCATCATTCATTATGATTCATCACAGAGGTGACATCATAGTTATGAAGTAGCAACAAAAATAATTTTATGGTGAGAGGTCACTACAACATGAGGAACTGTATTCAAGAGTCACAGTGTAAGGAAGGTCAAGAATCACTGATCCGTGGAGAGGCATTAACTAAACTCTATGCAGTTAGCTTGAAAATCCTCACGTGGGAATCTTACCTGAGTCTATTTCAAAGTTGAGTGCTGGGGTAATCCTCACTGAATCATAATGTAAATTGAAGAGGTTGCAATTCAGTTTTTCAGATATTGCTGAATGCATCAAAGAAACTAAAATGAGAAGTTGTGGGTTTAAATATGGATAGATTTCTTCTTTTTGTAATACACTCAAGTAGGAACTAAAAGACCCATTATGATGACAGTTAATTGTCCATCTTACTGAAAAGCCTCTTGGAAAAGAGAATGGAATGTTCAAAATTTGATCAACTATGTACACAACGTTTTTAAAGGCCAAAATAGGATATTTTTACTTGGTATAAAAGCAGCTGTATTTCCTTTATTTATTATTATAACCTGTCCTGCTGTGAACAGGAAAAATATTCTCTGAATTTCCTGTCTATTCCTCTACTCAAATACTCTTATCTAAAAATATATTCTTGGATAGATAAATATTTACTAATTTACTTAAAACGTGATCTATACAGGCTTTTACTCAGAAAATGAAGATACTGGTTAATTTGCAAACTCCCTTAGCCTCCCTTGCCTCCTTCCTTCTGCTAATAGAACTTATGTCATATTTGTAACTCCACTGTGAGCAGCTTTGAATAAATTTATTGGACAAATGTAAGTAGCGTAATTGCACACTTAGTTTATGCCGTCACTTATACAGTGCTCCTCTGCAGGCACTGATGGCAGTTCGTACTGCATGAGTTTCTCCCCACTTTTGTTCAGTTTACAGAAATCTATCTTCTTCTGAAATCTACCTCCTCCTGCAGCGAGAGCAGAAACCTTGAAAGTTGAATATTATAAGACTTAAAATGTATATAATTCCCAATATAGTGTCTGATATAGAGAAAATACCTGTTTGTGATAACTAATACTGTTGGTCAATTACTACTTAAAATTCTTTTGGTGTCAGAGGAATAGATCCACTTGGCTGGGCGAATATGAAAATAGAATTCCCTTTTGCTAATAATTAGTTGGTAAATAAAATGTGGGATGTCTACTTTGAAAACAGGGCTTGCTTTGAGTTTCTCTCCATTTAGTTTGATGTTGGCTACTGGTTTGCTGTATATTGCTTTTACTATGTTTAGGTATGGACCTTGAATTCCTGATCTTTCCAGGACTTTTATCATGAAGGGATGTTGAATTTTGTCAAATGCTTTTTCAGCATCTAATGAAATGACCATGTGTTTTGTTTTTTTTTCTTTGAGTTTGTTTATATAGTGGATTACATTGATGGATTTCTGGGTATTGAACCATCCCTGCATCCCTGGGATGAAGCCTACTTGATCATGATGAATGATCGTTTTGATGTGTTCTTGGATTCGGTTTGTGAGAATTTTATTGAGTATTTTTGCATCGATATTCATAAGGGAAATTGGCAAATGGATGGAACTTGAAAATATTTGTGAGAATGACTTAAGTAGGGCAAAGGTACCTAGTAAATAAACACCTAGCTAACTGATTTCACATTGTAGGGTGTGTGTGTGTGTGTGTGTGT
>CM052704.1:32638686-32677600 GCA_028551405.1 Uromys caudimaculatus
TCTAAAAATATGAGTTCTAACTCCTAAAATAATCAGCAACCTTTGACACCCAAAGGACGTCCGTGAATGTAGACTGATCATTGCAGACACATGGGTTTGCCAATCATTACTCCAACGATCACTAATTCTCAGGAGACAATTCGTGGATGATGGTCAGCCTTTTCTTGCTCAACTCATTTGTATTGAAGATTTTTACTTTCAACAGGCTTATAACCTCTCAGTTGTTCACAGGCACTTTGTGCATTTGAAGTGCCACACTTTCACATTACAGGAAAAAGTTCAAGAGATGTGAGTTTCTTTGTACTCAATATATTTTTTACCTTGCTCAAAGTCAGCAAGGCATAGAAAGCTCATTAGCAAAATGAAGAGGAAAGATAAGCTGAAGTGACTTTGTATGAGAAAGAAAAACTTAAAAAGAAAATAATCTATTACCTGATTTTCTCATTTATAAAATATGAATTCAGATATCTCTTACTTTCCTTAAGTTTGGTAATTCAGGTCGTTCGGTTTAGCTGGGCTTCAAGTCAATACAAAATATTGACAACCCAATACATGCAACACATCAGGACATAAAGTTTTAGACATACATTGTGTCTTAGTTTGGATTTTATTTCTGTGAACAGAAACCATGACCAAGGCAACTCTTATAATGACAACATTTAATTGGTCCTGGCTTACAGGTTCAGAGGATTCGTCCATTATCATCAAGGCAGGAGCATAGCAGTGTCCAGGCAGGCATGGGGCTGGAGGAGCTGAGAGGTCCACTTCTTATTCCTAAGACAGCTATCTTCAGAAGACTGGCTCCCAAGCAGCCAGGACAAAGGTACTAAATCCCATACTCACATTGACACACCTACTCAAACAAGGCTACACCTCCTAATAGTGCCACTCCCCGGGCCAAGCGTATACAAACCATCACAGATGGTGAGTTCTGAATAACTATATGAGAAGCGTAACCTGTAAGAGCTGTGGGTATAGCTCACGGGTAGAACACTACTATAGCATACACTAGATTCTGGGTTTTGATCTCCAAAACTGAATAAAGAAATATTACAGTAAAAGTTTACATCAATCCCAGATTGCTATAATCATTTAAAATAGTGCTGACATAACATGAGAATCGTATCCTGTCACAATTTAAATGTAATACTATGTTTGTAGTCATAGCAGCATGTAAAGCACACGTAGAACTGCTGCTTCACGCAGTAGAGAAAACTATTCAAAGCTGTATGTGTCTGCTACAATGAAATAGCACCTGTGCTAAAAATGTGGACAATTATCTTCTGAATTTCATCTTTGCATTACTGCATTACTAGAATGTGTAGATTTAGTATGGTTCTTTCCAGAAATATATATATATACTGTCTCTACTTATATTTATGCAACTTATCAACTATTTGTATATGTACATTTCTCTGTGTGTATGTATCTTTGTGTGTGTGTATGTGTGTGTTCGTGTTTGAGAGCTTTTCTATAACTAAAGATACATATTTAAAATGCCTCTAATTGTTAGTTATATAAACTGGGTTAACTTTCCTATGATTCTATTTCTTAGTAAAATGAAGATAGCAAAATTGCTACATTTTAATAATGTGAGAAGTACATGAGTCTATGTATTAGTCAGGGTTCTCCAGAGTCACAGAATTTATAGGTAGTCTCTATATAGTAAGAATTTGTTAATGACTTACAGTCTGTAGTCAAACTCCCCAACAATGGTCAGCAGTAGCTGTGAATGAAAACCCGAGGATCTAGCAGCCACTTAGTCCCACAAGGTTCGCAGGCAAAGAAGATTGAATCTTCCTCCTTCCAATGTCGTTATGTAGATCTCCAGTAGCAGGTGTGGCCCAGATTAGAGGTGTGCGTACCACCACACCTGAAACTTGTGTCTTCCAGTCTCAAGATCCAGATCACAGGTGAGCCTTCTAATTCTGGATTATAATTCACTCCAGATATAATGAAGTTGACAATCAGAAATAGCCACTACAGTCTATATAGGCAAAATTCTTCTAATAAGTAATATATCCCTACTCAGTGATGGCTTCTTTGTTATAACTTTGCTAAAGCCTTTTTGAGGAATATTCTTTGATAACCATCCTATCCTTGGAAGCCTGATACAGCAAGCCAGCAGACTGAGAAGTGAGGGTTCAGTTCTTACATCTCTGCTTCCTGCAGGCTAAGAACATAGATGACTAAGGTCATTTCATTTGGTGACATTTGGAGCTGTTTTTTACTATCTTTAGGTCCCTAATCTTAGTGTAATACTTGAGAATCGATTTTACTTACTGAAGACACTCTAAGCAAGTGCACACTATAGACACTTACATGATAGAAAAGCTATCGTGAATATCTTCAACCTAGTACACAGCAAGGGCATCCCAAAACAGAGTCAGGACTGCTGTGGACACAGCAGACTAGGGAGAGTTCACTCAAACATCTCAATATGGCAGCCAGAAACAGCAGAGAGAGAAAGGCCTCATATTCGTAATCAAGTCAGTCTCGAAATACTTTCGAAAAGGAATGGAAGATGAAGGCCAGAAAGTCACTTTCAGGATTATATTAAAAAAGAATTCCACCGGGCGGTGGTGGCGCACGCCTTTAATCCCAGCACTTGGGAGGCAGAGACAGGCGGATTTCTGAGTTCGAGGCCAGCCTGGTCTACAGAGTGAGTTCCAGGACAGCCAGGGCTATACAGAAAAACCACGTCTCGAAAAACCAAAAAAAAAAAAAAAAAAAAAAAAAAAGAATTCCAAGACATGAAACAAAAGAACAAATATTATTTTCTGTACCAATGTTAGTTTGAGCGATAAATTATCCTATTTGAGCAGAACTAAATTATTCATTTAAATGTGATGTGTGGGCAAACTCTCTTAAAGAAAACTAAAAAATTTTCAAGCATTTGATATGTCTCAAGTACCAAGTTGAATGATTTCTCATTCCATCATTTAATTAATAGCTAATTGTAATTATAATAACATGTATTTTATATTTATATAATATATAATTATATATTATATAATAAATATAATCATATATAAAAATATAATATATAAGTATATAATATATAACTTATATATAAATATATTGTATATTGTATATTGTATATTGTACATATTCATGTATCATATAAATTATAATATAATTTATATTATATAAGTATATAATTATATATAATATAAACATATATTATATATAAATGTATATATGATTTTATATAAGTATGAAAATAATCATTTAGTTAGTAACCTTTTGTATTTCATTGATAGAATTATCATTGCCTTATATCATTGAATAAAAAATGAAACACCACTTTGGATTTGGGGAAGTTTTGAGCAAGGAAGATTAAGAATAGCTGAAGCCTGCCAGGTGACCTCACCATCAGGAACCACACAGTGTCCTTAGCAGGGAAGGCACTAAGGTGAAGAATAATGCCAAGTCTCAACGGGCTGCTGCCAGCTATGTCCTAAAGCACAGTACAGTAAAAAGCAACATTTATGAAATAAATAAATGTTCTTTCTACCGTTTTGTTACACCTTATGTGTTCTCCCTATACAATTTTGATATTAAAAAAAAACTCAGTCAAATGATGGCAGCAAAGTTATGTTTCAGGTGAACTCCAAATCCACCATCTTTAATTGATCCAATCAAAAACATGGTTAGGATGCCTCTCATTCCAAAACACTATAGATGCTCATTTTTTTTAATAACATTGATTTTGCTTAATTATTTCTAGAAGTATCTTAGTACTTTTATTTGATTTGTTATATACTTTTCTTCTAGAAATTCACAGTTGTTTATGTTTGATTCCCTGTGTTTTCTGACTCTACTCATTATACTAACCTCATTAGTTGATTCCTTTTTTTGCCTTTCATATATCCTCAGGCTTGTTTTTATTCTCTCTGTTTCCAACAATATCTGTTCCATTATGCTCTAGTATGCTCTAGGACTCAAAAATACAGGCTTTATTTCTGTGGATTTATTTTACTCTGTGTATTTCTTAGTTTTTCTGTGTTCATGTGGACTAAACCCCCACCTTCTTTAAAACAACAGCAACAGTACAACTGCTTAAGTTTCTTTTATAATAAATATATATTTATTTTTAAACTATAAAACTTTTTCTGCTTAATACAGATTGTGCCTGAACTGCTAGTAATTCAGAAGCTGAGATAATAGGCATATGACAGACATTTTGAGACTTGCCTGGGCTTCATAGTAAATTCTAGACCAGCCTAGACTAGAGTAAGATTGCCTCAGGAAGAAAGCAAATGAACCGATCATTTAATTAATTTTGTGATTCTGGAAAATCAGTTTTGTTCACCTTGTTATTCTTGTGAGTTTTTCTTACAATGCTTCCTGCTCTTACCTTAAACTTCTTGGAGTCTAGCTGTTTCCTGAGTTTCTTTTGAACCAAGATACCTGAGTCTGGGGTATTGTTTGCTCAGTCGTGATGAAAGTGGCAGGTAGGTATTGATCTAGGATCACAACTCCAGCATGAAAATGCTGATCCAGCAACATTTGGCATTTCTTCTTGAAGACAAGCTGCCCTCTAGACAGGAGGTGCTGATTTGCATAGTCTCTAGGTATCTTGTTTGATGGTTCAGCTTTGCTCAGGCAATTCAGTCCCTGGCAATAAAGTCAACTGTAACTTGGTTCCTGTCCTCCATTATGAAATCCACCATGATCCCCTTCCTGAACTGAAAGCAGAGCAGGAAGATTCTGCAACAATATTCTTCATTCATGCTTCATTGGCTTTCAGAAGGACAAAGTAACAAGCCAATATTTTTATTCCCCCCTCCCATTTTGACCATTAGATATATGTCTTTTAGAGTTCTTTCTGTAAGTTCAATCTAGAACTCGCTTGATTTTGCATAAGTGCGTTTTTGGTAATTTTTGTCTACTAATATTTTCACATGAAACATCATTTAGCCAATTATTGAGAAATATCTGTTGTCATGCCAGTGCTAGGATTTTTAAATGGTATTTCTAAGTGCCATTGAGATTTCAGTTTCATGATGCCAAGATACAAAAGGGATAATCCAGAGTTTAGTGTGTGGATCCTCAGTAGAGCCCTCACCTAACAGGAGCGAGGTGATGCCTTAGATTCAATCTTCAGGACTGCAACTGGAGGCATGGAAGGACAGACAGAAAGACAGATGCACGGACAGACCCACAGACTGACACAAAGATGGACAGACAGAGAATAGAAATTTCAGTTTTCCACTTTCCTTCTTTTCATGAGTTCGTGTGTGTGGCTTTTAGGTTCATATGCATGTGAGGGCATCTTGTGCCCACGCCTGTGAAGGTATGAACACGATGTTTTGGATCTTCCACAATTGCTCTTCTATCTTATTCTTTTGAAGCAGGAATCCTTTCTTGATCCAATCTACAGCTTGCTGATCATGCTAGCCTTCCTCACCAGCCTGTCTTTGATTCCCCCCCCCCAAGCAGTGCACTATTCATTCACATAAGCCTACTCCTGGCTTGTTTCATGGGTGGGGGGATACATGGGCCCTTGTAGTTGTACAGTAAACACTCTTACCTGATGAACCATCTCTCTAGTGCCCAACAATAAATAGTTTAGATCTCCCAAATACTCATTCTCTTGTGAGTCTTGACTTGTTTCCAATCTACAAGAATGTATGCACGAAACTCTGAGACTATACACATAGTTTCAGGTGAGTTTTCTTCATTTTTTTCAACTGAAAAATTGACATGGGTATATAATGTGTTTGGATCAAGGCCACGCCATGGACTTGTACTCTAATATTGTATGTTTTATGTCAAACAACAGAAAAATGAATATGCTGACTTAGGATTTGAATATCAGACAGTGATTGGTTCATCTTAGCAAATGCCAGCCTCATATTTGAGACCTGGTTGAGGTCTGCCAATGGTTTCTAAATTTTTCCTCATGGTGTCCTCTGTTTTTGCCTTCCAGGTTTCCTGTAGTGCAGTATTCTGTAGTAAATGTTAGCAAAGCTGGACCTACAAGACAAGTGGGATTGGTGCTGGGAAGGCAGTCCTGGTGCTCTATGGCCCATGAGAAAAGAATTGTTTGTCTATTGTCAAATGGTTGGAGAGGAGTCAAAGTAAAAACAACTTTCCATGACATGTGAAAACTATATAAAATTCAAACTTCTTCGACCACCAATTAAGCCCCTGTGGAGTACTACCTTGTCCATACATTGTGTAGTCCTCTAATGTTTTCATTCTTTGCAGCTGAATAGAGTGCTTACAGAAAAAGGCTGAATAGAATGCCTATTTGTTATACATTGAATATGCCCCCCCAATGGCATGTGTGGGAATATCAACTCTTCAAGGAAGAAGTACTTGGAGAGGATTAATGATTTTGTCATGGGTAACAGTTAACTATACCTGACGTTCCACCCTGATTTGTATTGGTATAAGCTTCCTTGCCATTCCATTTTCTTTCATCCTTAAAAAGAGCACACAGTCCTCTCTCTAACACCATCCTCATAGACTTCCCAGCTTCCAGAACCAGCCATGGAAAAACCATGACAGTATATCTTTATGACTAGCATATATAATTTATTGATTCTTGATAATCTTCCTTTTTCAGAATTCACTTAGATTTGTCGTCTTAAATTTCTAACTAAATATCAGTTTTAGTTATGTATTTTTAATGCTTGTTTTAAACTACATGTCATGTATGTTATCATAGTCAGTTCCAATTTATAGAAATACACATGCATTTCCAGGAAAGTATAATCTGTTTCTTACAAATACTTGCTGGAGCACAGCCCCTTTCTCTACCTATGGTGTAAAACTAGGACATTTGTTCTTTGATTTCCTAGGCACATTCTAGAGTTGGCTGATGAACCTGTCCAAGAAAAACTTGTCAAAAATCTACTTTGTGGGGAATTCGAGAGTTTTGCTTTCTAATTTTGTCACTCGGTTCTTATCTTGTAAAAGCCTGTTTCTTGAAACACCGTATAACAGCCTCGTCTTGCTGGAGAATTGAAACCATTGGTCAATATATTATTCTGTTCATTTTTAACATTACTTCTTGCTAAAAATCTAGTTTTCTATATTCCCCAAGTAGTAGATTTGTTTTGGGTAGATTTTGCCTGATTTATGTTTGCCTGGTGGTTTTCAGTGTATTTCTATCATTCAGACAAGACTGGAAGTGTTTGGGGTGATTACAGTCATGAATATATTCTTACTATTGGCAATGATGGCTATATCTAGACTCATTATATCATGTTCCTTTGGGGTTCACACATATTGCCCCAAATTCCCAGAAGAAAGCTTTTGTTGGCCTTTGTCTGGCATGACTTCAGCAAGCACACAGATGTAAGGCTGAGATATCTCACCCAGATTACCTAAAACTGTTGGCAAATGCAAAGAAACAGTGGAAGCTGTGAGTTGTCCTGCAAAGTTTTATCACCAGAGGTTTGCTTCATCAGTTCACTACTTAGCAAACTTTAAGATGATGGGAGAAGATTCTGGGTTAGCACGCACAGATGATTTTGGGTACTGAGATCTTGGACAAGTGTTCGCGAGACAGAGTTTGACTGATGTTTGTATGTCCAGTATATGACTCTGACTCACTGTGCTGAACTTTCCTTGGTATGTTTAGACTGAGCCAAGGCTGCAGGAGGGTCCTTCCAGAGCGCAATCCCTGGCCATTATTGGGCTTGCCGATGCTACTTGGCCCAGATTTAGAGCTACTCTGCTCTGCGCTGTTATCTCTGCTTTCTTCCTCTCTTTTATGCCAAAAATAACAGCTGTTGCTGTGTGTTGCCTGCTTTCCCAGGTGTTGTTTTGTATTCAGGATGGCAACGGATTTAAAAAGTGGTGGCAGTTTGAGTGTGGATAACTGAGCCAGAAAAGCAAGTGCTGGTTATCCCTGATGATGGTGTGATTTCTAGCTCCTCACTCTCCACAGACTTTACCTTGTGACTTGTTTTTTTTGTTGTTTTTTTTTTTTTTTTCCATTCACTTTAGAAGCAACATCATCAAAATTGATGGATGGACTGCAACTTTGAAATGATACTGTAGGTGACTACTATTAGTACTTTTTCCTTTTCTCCTTTTACTTTCTGTTTTTTAATGTTAAAGTATAATGTGTTGAAACTGTTCAGTAACCAAATACACAGCTTGATATATTTCTACCATTCTAAAACATACATCTGGGTATATTTCCCATGTAGATCAAGACACTGGCTTCTCAGCTCCTCAGAAGATTATTCATGTTTCTTTCTTCATACAAAAATCACATATAATCACTATCCTGACTTTTATACTGGCTAATTAGTTGACTTGCTTGTATATTTCATATAAATGTTTGGTACAGAATTTCTTAACCATATAAAATCATAGTCCCTAACCTTTAATGAAATGAGTACTGGCTAGTTTTGTGTGTCAACTTGACACAAGCTGAAGTTATCACAGAGAAAGGAGTTTCAGTTGAGAAAATGCCTCCATGAGATCCAGCAATAAGGCATTTTCTCAATTAGTGATCAAGGGGGGAGGGCCCCTTGTGAGTGGTACCATCTGTGGGCTGGTAGTCTTGGAGTCTATAAGAAAGCAGGCTGAGCAAGCCAGGAAAAGCAAGCAAGCCATTAAGTTACATCCCTCTATGGCCTCTGCATCAGCTCCTGCTCCTTGACCTGCTTGAGTTCCAGTCCTGACTTCCTTTCATGATGAACAGCAGCATGGAAGTGTAAGCTCAATAAACCCTTTCCTCCCCAACTTGCATCTTGGTCATGATGTTTGTGCAGGAATAGAAACCCTGACTAAGAATGTGAAGGAAAGGAGAGAAATAATAACGTATAGCATGGGGGCCAAGCTTTCTAAAGAACACTGGAAAGGATTAAACAAACATTCCAAAAAAAGCATGAACTTGGCTCTACACAGGAAAGGGTCTATAGATTTGCCATGGGCTAGAGGCTAGCTGCAAATATCTGGAAAGGATTAAGTGAAAATGGAATCTACAGCTGCCAAGAAAACTTGAATACCGAAAGAACTGGCACAACCGTAAAAGAAACCCCCATGAATATTATCCTATTACTGAAGAGGAAATTTAGAGGCAGATATAACTGTGAAATATTACCATGCAGATGCACTGGTTGTTCGAACATTTATGCCCAGTCAAATTCAAACTCACCCAAAATTTTCTTAAAAAAAAAAAAAAAAAAAAAAAAAAAAACTCTATTATTTTCTAAATATCTAAATATTCAACTTATCTAAAAAAAAGTTTCATGAAAACTTCTGAGCAGTTACATAAACGTTGACCCACTTTTCAGAATGCCTGTGATTTTATGAATTGGCAAATTCTTGCTTGGCTAATTTAACTGTATTGCCTGATTTGTCCATTATTGATTTTTTTTTTTTTTTTGAGTTGTGAACACATACAGGAAGAAAGGGACAGTGATTTCTTCAATCGTCTCTTGCAGTGCTGAGAGTGTG
Source organism: Uromys caudimaculatus (assembly GCA_028551405.1). Classification (NCBI taxonomy): domain Eukaryota; kingdom Metazoa; phylum Chordata; class Mammalia; order Rodentia; family Muridae; genus Uromys; species Uromys caudimaculatus. The sequence continues at coordinate 32,648,116 of CM052704.1, forward strand.
TTGTCTTTTATTGTGTGGCCTAAGGTTTGGCTAATTAGGTTAAGGAACAAAAATGGCACAGACTTCTACTTCTGTACAACCTCAGTATCTGTCTTGCTGTGGGAAGATGTTTCCTTCTACTGCTTTGTTTATTTTTAATAATTCATCTGCTACCTTAAAATAATCTTGTTGTTCTTCTTCTACTATCCTTAAGAAATATTCTGTAGGATATAGAGAAGGCTCAGCAGTTCAGAGCACTCCCTGCTCTTCCTGAGGACTAGTGTTCTTTCCTAGCACCCACACTGGCAGACAATCCATGTCTAGTAGATTTCATGTCCCCTTCTGGCTTCCTCAGGCCTCCACACACATGTGACATGTACTCACATAGATACATACAGATAGGGAAGAAAATAAATAAAGATTTTAAATGGAAACTCCTCATTTCATCCCAATATGTTAGTTTTATATAGGACAGCAACTTTTTAAGATTTTGTTTTTGTTAGTGTGTGTGTGTGTGTGTGTGTGTGTGTGTGTGTGTGTGTGTGTGTGTGTGTGTGTAAATGTGTAAGTGTATGCACATGTTTGTGGACACCTTGGGAGGCAAGAAAGGGGCATGGATTCCCTTGGAGCTGGAATTATGAACCATTCTGAACTTCTTGCTGTGAGTACTAGGAGTCTCCAGAAAAGCAGCAAGTGCTCTTAGCCACTGACCCATCTCGCTTGCCCAGGACAACTGTTACAGTTCTTAGAGCTGGGTTGATGAGATGACTCAGGAGTTAGGGGTGATTGCTGCCAAGCCTGAGGACCTCAGTTTGATCCCTGGGACACACATGGGAGAAGGAGAGAGTCAACACTCACAAACTGTACTTCTGCCTCAACATCTCCTGCACAATGTAATCAAAATACAATCTCAAAAAACTGAACAAGCAAAAGGTCTTTCAATCTTATGAACCACCATGATGACAATCACAGGTAGAATATTGATACAAAAAGACAATATGTAATAACATAGTGTCAAAGATGATGGTTTGAGAAACCAGAGTTTTATCATCAAACCTGAAATTGTAGTAGTGTTATAACCTGTTTATTAATAAACAAGTGCAAAGCTTGAGAATCTTTTCTTACTATATAGGTATCAGCAAGCTTATTTTTTCTTACAAGCATTCTATTCTGCTACATAGAATAAAACACTCATAGGTACTACAGATGTGTGCATATGTGTGTATGTGTTTGGGGGCGTGGAATATACACAACTACTTGGGTGTCAATATGCATCCTGTAGAGAGAAGAAGCCAACGTTGGTCATTTTCAATCATAATCAACCTTACTTTTTGAGGCAAAAGATCTCAGTGAAACTGGAGTTCACCAATTCAGCCAGACTGGCTGACCAGCAAGCATCTCAGATCCAAGTTTCCATTACCAGCCCTGGGGTTACTAATATGAACCAGCATGTGAAACTGGCTATTCACATGAGTGCTGTGGATCAAAACTCAGTTCTTCATGCTCGCATAGCAAGCACTTTAATGCCTGAACCAAGTTTAGTTCCCAAACTATCTCCTTAGTAGCAGTTACCATTGAGTCTGCTAGCCTTGAAGTGACTACCAATAATAGAAAATATATTTAAAAACACCATTTGGCTTCACATGACTAGTAGTATGGTAACTATAACGATTTACTTAATTTATGAAAATCTACCTCACTAAATTATCACTGCTAGCTTTTGTAATAAGGCTCATCTGCTTATTAAATAAACACAGTAGCAGAGATTTGCTTTAGATATCCTTATTTTAACCATTAATCAAAGTCCTATACTTTCATTTTCTGGTTTTATATGCTGCCAGTCAAGACAAAGGTGGCCATCTTCAGTGACTTTGAAGCCTGCTCATGCCTGACTAGCTTTTCTACAGCACACGTTCTCTCTGCTGAGCTAGTGCTATTGCTGACTGGTCACACCATGAAGCAACTATGGAGGAATGCTGTTTCAAAGTTGATTCTTAACCTAGGGTCCTATACACCCATTGCATTATATTAATTACATTGCATTACATACATGCATTAAGCAGAGGGAAGCTAACGACCCCTTTTCAGATTTCATTCTAGCATAAATAGTGTCAATGGCTTATAAAGAAAAACTACTTTGACTCAGTCCATTCCACAGGCTTCTGTAAATATTCATACATCATGATATTGAAAAAACAGTTCTCTGTTGTGTACTTATCTTAAATAGGATTCAAGATGCAAGCTAATGGGAAACACTAAATGAAATTGCACTGGTCGGGTAGCATATTTTTGCAGACTGCATTAAATATGTCAGATCACAAAATTCAGATACTAATAAGTATACTCAATTCATTTATTTTTTTCCACAGTGCTAAAAACTAAGCACCAACATATTCTTAGTGTCATAGCTGCTCAAGTGGTTATAGCTATCAGTTGTCTAGTTACATGCTAGTATATGGATAATAATTTTTTATCTTAGCCTGTATAATCTGACCATTAGTCATAAAAAACCCTCTGTCCTGATAAAAGTGTTACTTGCTACAAAGTTTCATCAACCTGAAATGTCCTCTATGTAAAAGTATCTTTTATTCACCTACTACTGTAGCTGTCTTCTCCAAAGGCTTACTGCTGAATAATCTCACCCTTTATAACTCTTTCTAAACTCTGGTTCTGACTGGTTTAACTTAGCTGTTCTGGATCAAACTCCTTTCCAAGCTGACTGATTCAATCTGGCTTCCCTCAGCTTCTGACTTTTTGCTCTGCTTGGCCTCAGACTAACTCTAGGAATCTATTTTAATCTTCTGGATCCTTCTTATTCTCTGGCTTCAACTGCTTCTGCTGACCTGCACTGAACTGCATGAAACAAACTCAGCTCCACTACACTGACTAACTTCACTCAACTGACTCTACTGACTGAGCTGAATGGAACAGAAGAACTCACCTCCATTGCACTGCCTCCTGAGCTGACTGAACAGAACTACCTGACTAAATGCTGGGATTAAAGGCATGTGCTACCACACCTGGACCTAAGCTTTTCTGTACCTGGAACCTGCTCTGTACCAGGCTGCCTTTGAACTTGGTGATCTGCTTGCCTGTGTCTCTTGGGTTTAAAGGTGAATCTATATCCCAGCTGGATAACACAGACCTAGAAGGTCTTTGGGTGTGATCCCTTGCCAGAGCAGTCATATTGCTGGATTAAAATTCCTCTATACCTCTGACTTCTCCAGTGAGACTGGAAACTCCTGAAGATGAATCCTTGTTAGTGAGTTACATGGAAAAGTCCCAGGCATTTGGCAAAATAATATGCAATATAGCCCATATCTATTTATCACCTGTATCTATCTGTATCTATCATCTATCTATCCATTAATCTATCCCTTATCTATCTACTAAAATTAATATTAATTTGTAGAATTGCTGTGTAGAATTTGTAAGTAGTAACACTAAAGGTAAATTTGTATATATAACCAATGGGCAATCAGTGGACAATGTGCTGGGGAAACAAAAATTAAGGTCAAGGCTTCAAGACCCAGTGCTATGATTATCAGTCACTTCTCAAAAAAAAAAAATAATTTCCCCCATCACATCTGAGTATACAGATGCAAATTGCTTCCACCACCTTATGTTTTAATTACCTTTGTGCCATTATGACAAAATATGACTCTAATGTAGTTTAATGGAGAAAGACCTATTCTGTCTTACAGTTCCCCATCACAATGGGGAAGCCAAGGCTACAGAAACCTGAATGGCACAACTGCAGTTGAAAGGTTACACAGCACCAAAGTCACAATGCAGAGTAAAAGAATGTGTGCTAGTCCAGGATTCCCTGTCCAAGAAATGACCTTTCTACACATAAGACAGATCTTCCCACATAAATTAACCCCATCGAGATGTCAAGATAATGCCCAGAATTAGGCTTAGAAGACACATTATCATAACACACATGTCTTAATCTGGGGGATAACTCAGTTGATAAAGTGTCTGTCTTGCAGAATGAGGATGGAGATTCTATTCCAAGAATCCACATTAAAAAAAACCTGGTGTGGTGGTGTATGCTTGAAATCACAGTGCAGGGGAAGTAAAAACATATAGATCCACAGTGTTCATTGGACATCCAGCATAGCCAAATTGGCAAGATCCAGACCAATAACAAAAACAAAAACCAAACCAAACAAACGAACGAACAAACAAAATTCAAGGTTTGTGACATCCTGAAGAAAGACACTAGAGATGATCTTTGAGCAACAAATGCACAGGAATACACACACACACACACACATACACTCACACACACACTCACACACACACACACACATACACACACACACTTAAGATAATTCGATTATAGATAGATTGATAATAGGTGATAGATACATAGATAATAAATATAGATATAGATAATGACACAAATAAGACAAATTACAGATAGATGATGGATGATAGAGATAGATAGATAGATATAGATATAGATAAATGATATATACTTAGACAATAGAACATAGATAGAAAGAACATAGAAAGATTGATTGATAGATACTAGATATAGATAAATACAGATAAATTATGGCGATAGATAGATAGATAGATGATAGATAGATAGATAGATAGATAGATAGATAGATAGATAGATAGATATAAATGACAGAGATGACAGATATAGATAGATACAGATAGATGATAAATAGATAAATAACATGCCTCTATTACTTATTCCCTTGAAGACTGGTTAAATGCAAAACAAAATGCTTTTGTAGGCCAAGCCCTAGAAGGAACAGTACTCAGTTCATGTGCTTTTGGAGGGAACTCTATCATAGGCTACAGTGCATTGCAAAACTGTCCAAGAATGCTTCTAGCTTTGAGACCAAAAGCCCCCTAGCTGAGTCTGACTAACACTTAACAAGTAAAGCACACCCCATTTCTCTGTTTACTCAGAAAATAAGAGTCCTTGAACAATGGTAGCTATTACAAAATGCTTAATCAACAGTTTGTGTGTTAATAACTTTACTGTGTGCAAATAAAATTTCTCTGTGAATACAAGTCTCTTAAACCAGGCAGCTAAATATACTTTTGAACAAAAAAGATTGGGTAAGGTCAAAATGTTTTCCCCAGCTTTCTTGCTGACTTAACAAGAAAACTTAATAGAAATGCCTTTAGTTCTTGCTTTATACACAGCAGAGATAAATTCTTACAAAGGGAAGGAAATGCTACAAGTGGAGAAGCTAATGATATAATATCTATTAAAGACTGTAAACTGCTATATAGGAAAGATCTCACAGCTGCTAATGGAAGTCTTAAAATAGGAGTACTTATGCCATCCTGGTTGTTAATCCGTTCAGAGGACTCAACAAATTGTTCTGTGATTAATACCAAACTGGAATATGCCACAGAGTTCCATCCCAGTGGCTTCTGACAGACTTTTCAGTTCTGTTGGTTCTTCCCAGGCCATGCATTTGACATTAGCCTTCTTCTAGTATTTAAGGATAAACTTAAACCTAAGGACACATTCTTGTCACTGTGCCTTCCAATGAGTAGGGTTCACTTTGTTCACCCTTATTTGTACTTATTTGTAATCCCCTGATGCTAGAATAAAGGCATGAACTTACCTGCCTTTATTCTAGCATCAGGGGATTACAAATAAGTACATGAAAGGTCAGGATTAAGCAGGAAATTTATTGATTCCTGTGTCTTCCATTTGTTATAAATTTTGCATTATAAATTTCTTCATAATACAGAGAAACTCTTTTATTACAATATTTACCTTGCCCTTAGCAGAGTTTAAACAAGAATTACTCATCTATTTTATCAGTCCTTAAAGTAACACTAAACATACAAAATTCCAGGTCTGGTTGACCTGCTGTGCTGACTACACTGGCTGTCCAGAAGGCACTAGATGTTCTCCTTTCTGTCTGTTCACTTCTGAGGATTACAGGCATCCTCTGGAGCACCTGCCTTTCGAGGTGGATGCTGTGACCTCAGTTCTTCATGCTTGCACAGCATGCTTTTCTGAGTCATCTCTTTAGACCCCTCTCTTCTCATTCTTTTTCTTATAGATTTATTTTTTTTTTACATATGTGAGTGCTCTCTGTCTGTCTGTCTGTCTGTCTGTATGTCTGTTGCATGGATTCCTGGTTTCTGCAGAGGCTAAAAGAGGACATTGGATCCCCTGGATTGTTTTAAGTCATCATATGGCTGCTGAAAGCCAAGCCTGGGTTCTCTGCAAGAACTACAAGAGCTACTAACTGTTGAGCCATCTCTCTACTCTCTCTTCTCAGCCTTCACATATACTATTGGACTCAAAGCATTTGCCTTCCCCATTCCTCTCATTTCATGTAATGTAGATGTTAGTGGGACTGATGACCACGGGTTCTGCCCAGTGAGACTCATTTGACAACTTTCCTAAGACTAGTCCTAGTAAATAAATAAGTATTTCCATGGACTAATTCATGTGTAAAAGTCAAATAGCTTAATATTTTTCACATATTATGTTCAATGTTGATTTAAAATAAATTGTAATTTATGTTTATCTAAGAACTGATTTTTTTGCCAGAGCTTTGAGTCATAGCATTAGAAAATTGAGAACATTTTTTTCACCTGCACTAAAATCCACACTCATTAATCAACATGGGAACCCACAATGATCAGAAACACAAGGAGTATAGCAGCCCTGTTGTTAACTCTATGTACGGTCATCCTGCCTCAGCACCAACAGACAATCAGTGTAAGGTCAAGTCAGATAATGACAAAGTCCTAGAAATCATTAGTGAATAGATAGATCTGACTTAGGTAAAATTGTGTGTGTGTGTGTGTGTGTGTGTGTGTGTATGTGTGTGTGTGTGTGTGTGTGTGTGTGTGTGTGCAAGAACAAGAAAGTTCTTGAGACAATTACTAAAGGTTTCTTATTTTCTCATGTTACCCAAAATTCCATTCATAAAACAGAGCATAATTGAATATCATTATCTTGTAACAGGACCACTAGGGATGCCTTTGTATAAACCAATAATATTTGTCTTTCCTTGCATTATCCTTGAGCAATGGGATGTGACTATTTATAGTTGTAATAAAAATTTTGGCAAAGAACACAACTTATTCATATTTACAAAAACACATGGCACCTGACCCTATCTGGAGTGTATCTGTCTCTAGTTCAATCTGAGTTCCTTAAAACATATCCATAAATCCCCAAACAGCTAATCATGAAAATATTAATACAACAGGCACATGCTTTATTTATCAGACTTGGCTGGTTAGCCTCTTATGCTATTGCCAGGAAAAGGAAATATAAAAATAAATGATCTCTGTGTTCAGCTGTGGCAATAAATCAAAGAAGGTAGATTCCTTGTTAGAGCAGATTCCAACCAAGTGTCATTTTGTCACATTAAACTGAGTTGACATTTTTAACATTTATAGAATTACTACAGTTAGGCATAATGATCTGAATAGAATTAAAAATCTCAAATATTTTAGGACAGTTCATATTTTATGTTATATAGAACAAAATAAAATCCATGTATTAGTTTTCCAAAATGATGTGTTAGAGATTTTTACATAAAGACATACATTTTTAATTTATTAAAGCATGTAGTTATAAGCATTTACTGGGAGAACCAGCATGACTCGTAGTAGGCCTTACAGGAGCTGAATTTGCCCTGCATTGGGGTTTGTTTGTGAGACACTATCTCCCTGTGCTGCCCTGGGCTAGAGTGGGTCTCATACCACTCTCTCTGAGCTAGCAGAGATGAGCACGTCGGGAAGCACGTCTGGACAAACTTACTTCGTTATCTCATCGCCTGCTAAAAGGAAGCCTTTGCTTTAAAAAAAAAAGTATGCTGATAGAATTCTCGACAGAATCAGACAGAAGTCAGTGACCAACATTGTTCGCCTCTGGTAAGTGCCATACACATTGGATAACTGAACGTTTTGCAGCCTACACACCTATAAATGGACTTGGACAGAATTACTTCTAGGATCTGTCCCATCCCTCTCTTTGCATAGCCTGCTTTCTCTTTCTTCCTTTCTTTCTTTCTTCCTTTCTTTCTTTCTTTCTTTCTTTCTTTCTTTCTTTCTTTCTTTCTTTCTTTCTTTCTTTCATTTTCAAGTAGTCATTATTTTCTTCATTTTATTAGAAAAAGGATTTTTTCCTCAGACAATATGTGCATGTTACAGTTTCCCCTCCTTCCCAATTTCTTCCTAACATTCTCCCACCTGATCCAATCCCTTTCTGTCTCACATTAGAAAAGACCAGGCTAAAAGGCAAAATATTATAAGTTAGACTAAATATATTACGTTGAAGTTGGTCAAGGCAAACCAACAGAAGGAAAAGAGCCACAAGAGAAGGCACAAGAATCAGAGACCCACTCATTCATACACTCAGGAGTCCCATACAAATACTAAACTCAAAGCTTTGATATATATGCAGAGCACCTGGTTCAGACCCATGCAGGCTCTGTGCTTGCTGCTTCAGTCTCTGTCATTTCCTATGACCTTTACTCAGTTGATTTAGATGACCTTGTTCTCCTGGTATATTCCATCCCTCTGGCTATTATATCCTTATGCCTCTTCATCCACAGGGTTCCCTGAGCCCTGAGGGATTTGACGAAGACATCCCGTTTAGAACTCTGTGAATCAAGGACTCTTTCTGTGTAATGTCTAGCTGTGAGTCTCTATATTCCATCTGCTTAGGAGGAGCTTCTCTAATGGTGACTGAAGAAGACGATGATCTATGAGGATAGCAGAATATTATCAGGGCTCATTTTATTGTTTCTATTGTTAGACAAGTAATATTTGTCTTCATGAATGGGGCCCTCCTTTCAGTATGTGCAGAGAAACCTATTCAATTGGTAAAAGCCTGGATTTGGGGGGGAATTTACATGGGACCCTAATGACCAACAATTCAATTGGATGTAACCCAGTCCTGGAACTAGAACTTCCCTCGGGAACAAAAGATGGCTAACTGGGACATGTCTCCCTCATTATTTGGACACTTCTTTAGGATCATCTTCACACACTTCAGAACATTTGCCCTGCACTACAGTATACCAACCCTCAAATGCCTCTCAAACCTAATTGACTTTCTCCCTCATTCCCTCTTTCAAAGTCGTGTCCTATTCCCCCATTTGCCTGAAAATTTTATGTCAATTTTTAACAGCTGAGTAGTTCACCATTGTGTAAACACACCACAATTTTTGCTATCGTTCTTCTTTTGAAGGAAATCTAGATTACTTCCAGTTGCTGGGTATTATGAATAAAGCAGCAATGAACATGGTTGAGCAAGTGTATCTGTGTTAGGATAACTTGTCTTTTGGGTATTTCCCCAAAAGTCATATAGATGGTTCTCTCTCTCTCTCTCTCTCTCTCTCTCTCTCTCTCTCTCTCTCTCTCTTTATTTAATTTTATTTTTTTACTTATTCGCTTTACATCCTGCTCACTGCCCCACTCCCGATCAGCCCCTCCCACAAGCTCTCCTCCATCCCCACATCCCTTTCTACTCTGAGTGGGTGGAGACTCCTTTGTATATTTCCCCCACCCCACCCTGGCTCTTAAAGTCTCTGGAAGGCTAGGCACTTCCCACAGAGGTGAGACAAGGAAGTCCAGCTAGAAGAACATTTCTCACATAGAGGCAACAGCTTTTAGGAGCAGCAGCTTTTAGGACAGTCCCCATTCCAGTTTTTTGAAAAACACATGAAGGCCAAGGTGTGCATCTTCTACATAAGAGCAGAGAGGCATAAGTCCAGCCCATGTATAGTCTTTGGTTGGTGGTTCAGACTCTGAGAGCCCCAAGGGTCCAGGTTTGTTGACTCTGTCGGTCTTCCTATGAGGTTCCTATCTCCTTCAGGCCGGCAATCCTTCCTCCTATTCTTCCATAAGCGTCTCCAAACTCCAGACACTGTTTGACTGTGGGTGTCTGTATCAGTCTGAGTCAGCTGCTGGGTGAAGCCTCTCAGAGGACAACATGCTCCTGTTTGCAAGTATAACAGAATACCATCAATGGTCTTAGGGTTTGGTGTTTGCCCATGTGTTGGGCCTCAAGTTGGGCCGGTCATTGGTTGGGCATTCCCTCAGTCTTTACTTCATTCCCCATGCCTGCATTTCTTGTAGACAGGCTAAATTTTAGGCTGAAAATTTTGTGAGTGGGTTGGTGTCTCTAGTATTGCACCGGGGTTGCTACAGGGTGTGACTTCCTCAGGTTCCATATCCCCAGTGTAATGAGTCACAGCTAAGGTCACCCTCATTGGTTTTGGGGTATTTCCCTTATCCCAGGTCTCTGTCTTGTCCTGGAGATGCCCTCAACCCCCTGACCCCTGTCAGTTGCAGATTTCCATTCATTTTCATGACCACGTAGCCATCTCTCCTGTCTTTCTCCACACCTGATTCTAAATGCCTCATCCCACTCTCCATCTTCCCTTCATGCCAGTTCCCTCCCTCCATCTGCCTCTTAAAGATGTTATGACTCCTATGACTGTTTTATTCCCCCTTCTAAGTGATAGTCAAGCTTCCTTGCTTGGGCCTTCCTTCTTGGTTAGCCTCTTTGTGTCTGTGGAGTATAATATGGTACCTGTGCTTTATGGCTAATATCTACTTAAAATTGAATACAAACTATGCATGTCCTTTTGGGGTTGGGGTACCTCATTCAGGATGATATTCTCAAGTTCCATCCATTTACCTGCAAAATTCATAATGTCTTTTTTTGTAATAGTTGAATAGGATTCCACTGTGTAGATGTACCACATTCTCTTTATCCATTCTTCAGATGAGGAATATCTAGTTTTTTTTCCAGTTTCTGGCGATTACAGATTAAGCTGCTATGAACATAGTTGAGCAAATGTCTTTGTAGGCTGATGGGACATCTTTTGGTTCTTTCTGTTTCTTCTCTGGATTTTAGAAGAGTGTGATGACTGTGTGCTGTCTGGTAAAAGTTTCCTGGGGATTCCAGGTAAAATGTATTTCTGGGTATTGCTAGCTGACACTTAAGAAAGGTGAGAGGCTAGGGGTTTCAAAGATTTCACAGGCGGGAACAAGGAAAGCTGCAGCAGGTGTTCTGTTGAAAAGCTAAGGGTAATGCTGAAGGATTAGATCTGGGGCAACAGAGAAAGAGGTGACATTCTAGTCAATCTACAGGGTTCCCTGGTAGGAGTGGCTTGAGGGTTAGCAGGAGGTACCCACTGGGTGTGAGCTGGGATAAAGCAATGAGCAGGGGAAGATGGTTAGGAGGGGAAAGGGACCATGGGCTGGGTAGTTACAAAAGGTCTTCTTCTGCAGAGCTAGGGATAAGCCTGGAAGACTGGATTAAGAGGAAAGGAGGGAGAGGGGATGGTCTTTAGTTAACTTACCTGTTTCCCTGACCAGCTCTGCTGGTGTATTCATAGGGAATGCCTACTGTTAGTAGAGGCCAGGATAGTGGGATAAGTTGGCAGAAGAAAGGTGGGAAGAGAATTTTCTGGTCCATTGGACATGGAGAGGAAAGGGAGACTGGAGCAGATGTTGTGCTCCAGAGCCTGGGATGGGATTGAAGGGACTGAGACTGGGATAACAGAAATAAGGGGGAAGATCCCAGGTAGCCTACTTCCTTCCCTGGTAGGAGTGTTCTTCGACTTTGCTGGGATTGCCTGCTGGAGATGAGGAGTTAGGAGGGGAAGAACTGCTGGATCCACAAAAGAGGAGGGCAGAAGGGAAGGGAGGACTGCAGCAGGTGTTCTACTGCAGACCTGGGGGTGGGACTGAAGGATTGGGTGTGCGGAACACAGAGAGGGATTAAGATCACATTCAGCCTACCTGGTTCCCTTACAGAAGTCATAGTTACTTTCTTATCCTTTACAAAATTCTTCTGGACTTTTCTCTGTCTCTCTCTCTCTCTCTCTCTCTCTCTCTCTCTCTCTCTCTCTCTCTCACTCTTTCTCTCACTCTCTCTCTCTCTCTCATTTTTTTTGTTTTTTTCAAGAGAGGTTTCTCTGTGTAGTCCTGGCTGTCCTGGAACTCACTCTGTAGACCAGGCTGACCTCAAACTCAGAAGTCCACCTGCCTCTGCCTCCCAAGTGCTGGGATTAAAGGCATTTGCCACCACTGCCCGATGACCTTTCTCTTTTTTGCTAATGGTTCATGTTTATGAAATGTCTTCTAGCCCCAATTACTGTGCATTGGCTGTTAGTACAGCACCTCCTTAGAGACATTTTGACCCCCATTGGAGATATTTCAATTCTGGTTGCCTCTAGAAATGTGCACCTGTGAATAGATCTAACCTATCTAATTTTATATTCATCCAACCACTTTAAACATTGTTAACTCATACATATGGCAGTAGGCAAAATGCAACAGGAAGTGTATTCAGAGCTGTGAACAAATCAGAGGATGGGCTGAGACTGAAACGTCAAGTTCAATCTGCCATGCATTTACCTAACATGTCTCACAAACGACCCACAACAGAGTTGTGCTCTCATCAAGAATGACCAGGTAATTAACCTTTGTATAATTCAAAGTCATTCACTCATTACTGCTAGCAAAGTCATCACAAGGATGGGGTGCTTATCCGACCAGCACAAGGAAACTACAGCCTTTGTACTTCAGAATTCCTGTCTTGAGAGCTCCCTACAACCAGGCCTTAACAAAACCAACAGATTTCCTAAGTAATAAAGTTGTTTCGTTTGTTTGTAAACATCATTGACAAGACCACAACTCTCATAATTTCATACTCATGAATTTAATGGGCTAAAACTCCACATTTTGTGTCCTGGGAAATATTGAATTTTTGTAGCTAAAATGTGTTGTTTTCTTACGTTCTTCAAAATGACAGTATTAACTGGTGGCTTGAAAAAGCCTATTGACTTCATCAACCTTCCTTCTAGCTTAGAATGTCTCCAACGTACTGACAGACACTTCAAGCTCCCTTTCATGAACTCCAAACACATTTTTACATTAAAGTCACCGTTCCCCTGTCCTACCGTGGAACTCCCTGACTTAGTGCCTAACCCTCCTAGCCTCCTACTTACTGAGCTGAGAAACCTAAGGGCTAACTTGTTTTTTCTCTCTGTCAGCTTTGGTAATTTCACCTTGGGATAGCCCCTTCCTGCATCTACCACATTGCCCTGTTCCCTCCGTCCCCCCAGTCTCCTGTGTTAAAGCAAAGGCACAGCTCTCAACCTAAAAAGAAGGGGAGACAGGTTTTTCTGGAGCTAAAATATGAAAAACAGAGATTTAGGATTCCTTGGTCAGCTCTGTAGACTCTGATTCCTCTGCTCCTTAAAACAACTAGAACAGAGCATAATTCCTAAATCATAGCAGCCAGTGTTCAAATAAGGTTGTATTCAACAGTTGAATTATAAGAGAAATGTGTTGTTACCGATGTTGAAATCTTGTTAGTTTAACTTTTAATGTTGAAAACCTTATTCTCTTTGATGTTAGTAGAAACAAATTAAAATAATTTTCAAAGACTTGAATATTTCTATTTTACATATATGATTTTTGCCTAAATTTTTGTAAGCATACCACTTCTGTTCAGTGTCCAGAGGGGCCAGAGGGGCATTAAATCCTCTGAAACTGGAATTCCATATGGCTGTGCACTAGCATGTAGTTGCTGAAAACCCAACCAGAGTCCTTTAAAAAAGCAAAAAGTACACTTCGCCACGGAGCTATCTTCCCAACCCCACTGCTTGAACATGCTTATATGGTAGTATAACTAAAACCATATGAACTTGGAATGTAAAGTCATTATAAATCTTTATAAATGTTCAAAAGGACCAAGTTTAAGAACTTAAAACCTCATATGAAGTAATTTCCTTTGAACTGACCTAACTTCAAAAAGCAAAGCAAACCAAACAATTATAAAAATTGTTATTTTTCTTTTTCTATATTGTGAAAACGAAATATTTATATTCATGCCACTTTTTGGTTACATCTAGGAAAATTGAAAGTTAAGACTCTGGGTATAAATTTGCATATTCTTCCCTTATATATTCTTTTAACCATAGATCTGTTTTGCACTAGCTCTAAGAACCAAATAATTGGATTTTTTATTATTTCTCTTCCATTATCATCTGCTGTGATTATGAAATTTCGATATCACATTTCTCTGGCATCCTCATTCCAATTTGTAGCACTTAATAGAACAGATCATATGGCGCTCAGTTCCCTGATAATTCATCTTGTTGGCTTAACTGAAGATTGTAACTAATATCAACTCCGTATTATTAGCAAGCTTATCATCCCAAAAATTCATAGCAAAAAATCCCTATATTTAGGTCATTTTTATTTTATTGTGCAATGAAAAGAATCAATATACAATCCATAAAAACTGGATGTAGATATATGTTCATTAAATTTATCCCAGTGTATACAAACAGCCAAGGAGCTAACAACATTAGCTCTTCTGCCTTTGCTTACGGTTTCAGTGTTCCCCAACAGATGTGAAGTAGATTCTAAGAATCCTTGAAACAGGACGTCAGGGGGGTCAGTTCTGATAAGACTGTTCCGCAGAATATTCTGGGATAGCTCAGGGACAGTACTACTGATCCGGCAGACCCTATACTCAAGAGTAAAACATATCACCACAACTGTTTCTTTGATAGCAGCTTCTTGAAGCGGAAAAAATTGTGTCTCTGCAGTGAGTTAAACTTGAATGCTGTATCCACAGCCACTGAGCAACTCTGAACCTTTTTGATCTTCTGGAAAATCTCCAAATTTATCACTTGAACTTTATCAAAAGATTCCCACAAAGCTTCATTCATACACCCTGGAGCTAGGTGCAAGGACTGAGATGATGAATTCTAGACCTCAGTCCAGACAGAACAAGAAAGATAATCTGTCTACAATGCAGTGGCTTGAGCACTGCCAGGGAAAAGGTGATTGGTTGAGAGGCAGTGCCTCCTTTTTCCAAATGATTCCAGTAGAGGTGTCAGGAGTTGGAGTGTCTTGGACTGAGGGAGTTGCAGCTGTTTAGTCTGCAAGCCCCTTCTGCTGCGTAAGTCTGCACTCATCCTGGAAGCTGTCATGAGCTCCACCTCTAGGCAGTCTTGACAATTACACTCATCGCACCATTCTTTGCTAATAGAAGTCTTTTTGACTCTCTCCATTAGAGCCAGTTTTTGTTTACTACTAGGACTCTGATGAACATTATAACCTGGTTATCTTTGGGCAACCCCAAATGTACAGAATCCAAGCCAGCATGCATCTAATGTGGGAGAGAAAGTGCAGGGCAGTTAAATTATATAACTGCTATTTTCGAGTGAAAACGGTATCCATAGATGGATTTAAGCTCTTAATATGCCCTATCTCATTTAATTTTACAATAGACTGATAGTATGGCTCTGATGCCCTTGAAAAATCTGATACAGGGCTTCTTATCCAGGTTCTTAGTGCTGTTGCTGATTGGTGTCCTGGCAGGGATAGAGCTGGCTCACCAGGGTTCTTTTTAGGAGCAATGATGGAATGAATTGCTTCACCATCCATGTTACTGATTTTGTTCCCAGATGGCTATAATAAAAATGAAAGTTCTCAATGACCTTTGGCTCTGTCCTGTCACTTTCACCCCATGGTTATCTCCCAGCTTCAAGTTCTCTGGAGGAGAAGCCCTCTGTCTGCACTTTAACACATTAAACATCAACTTTCAACTTCGCCAGGATGAATAGGTTTGACTTCCCTTAAATGTCAACAGAGTCAGAGTAATCCTGGGTCTTTCCTTGTCAGTTACCAGGGACACTTACAGAATACAGACATTCTGTCTGGCTCCTTTGTACAGGGAATAAACCAACCTGAAGCAGAAAAGCAACTCAAAAATCTTTTGAAAAATATGTTGAAATATTTATGGAAATTAACAGAGTTCCAATGCATTGAGTTGACAACCTTCATTTCTAAAAATGTAACACTAAACAGATATCCTCTAAACAGATTAAAATAAATAATTTATTTAAAAACTGCATGTAATAATTTTAGATTCATTTTTTTTAGAAAATATTAATAGCTCCTGAAAACTATCTCTTCAAAGCTGTTTGAATGTTGTGTTTGTTTCACAAGAAAAGTAACAACATCTTCCAAAGGGATTACTGAATGCAAAAATCTAAGCAAATCATAAAATATGCCAAAAGGACTAGAGGAAAGATTGTGTATGGAATAGACCCGTAGCTTGCTTCTCTCTGCTCTGTAGCTATGTTTGCAGAATGCTTGGCTGGAGCCTGACCTCTCATGGTCATATCTACTTCTCTAACTAGTATAAATTAATATCTAAACAAAAAGTCTCCATTCATTTTAAATCTTTCTTGCTTGAGATTTAGACTTTTTCCTATTTCAGAAAAATATTTAAATAACTTGGTCTGTCTTTCCATTATCTTCAGTTCTTTGCCAGTTCTAGGGAACAAACTCAGAAATCCTCTAGACAAAATCTAGCACTCCTTTTACAATGACACATGTGAGACCATCCCACCAATAATATTAAAAAAAAAAAAAAGTTGTTTCAAAGTTATACACATTTAAAAAAATAAATAAATGTTACCTTTCAAAACCAGTGTCCTTGTGGTTAAGATTCTCTGTATATTTATGCCACTAGGCAGGGGTGATAGTACTATAATGTTTTTAAAGATATTTTAACATGCATGTCTACTTATACATATCCAATATTGTACTCCATATGTCTTGCATGACCTCCAGACCCTAGAGTCTCACTATATGACTTAGTTGAGCCTGAGACTCACATCAAAATTACGTCTTTGCCATCCCCTTGTCTCCTTCTCTCATTGGTTGGTGATAGGAAAGTTACTATTATTTATTTTGTAATAAATCATCTTAATAAAACTGTGTACAATTTCTAATAGCTTTTTAAAGATTGATTTATTCTCTGGTTTTCTTAGTAAACAATTATGTTATGTGCAAAGAAATATTACCATACCACAAATTGCTGCCTAAAATACTAATAATTTATTATATAACTTAATTGTGTGGAGTACTTGTTCCGAAACAATGTTATTTAATACTGCAGCTATCAACTGCTTTCATCTCTCTTTCTAAGCATGTCTCTTTCTGTCTCTCTACTCTGTCTGCTCCTAGTGTGGTCCAAGTTCACTTGCTGCATATTCTCCACCACCCACCTTCATGTGTATAAGAGTATACTCTATATGTGACAATCTTTTTGGACATGTTTAGCGTATATTAATTGTTCAACATAATGGGTTCTTTATGAGATCATATACGACAATTTCCTAGTTAATTTGCTGGTCCCCTTATTGCCTCTATGTGTTCAGTGTCATCTTCTTGTCACAGTGTTGGAAGTTCTAGTTCCTACTACTGTCACTTTTCTTCATGTTTTGGTCAGTACCTGAGAAGAGACATGTGGAAGTCTGCTCATATTATTGATGCTAAATTTCAGAAGATTTGGAGCTTTTCTTATTTTCCCTTTTTGGTCTCTGTATTATTTACCAATGTGTCTTTGCTCCTTTAATGAACCTGTTCTTTCTACTTAAGAGAAAGTGGTTGATCTGTCTGCCATCTGCTTTGGAAGACTGAGCATAGATTAAGTGAATGAGTATGAACAGTAATTTCTGAATTCCCAAGATGAGAAGGGAAGAGCGAGCCTGCAATGTCACATGCCACAGACAAGGACCAACGACTCAATGTATATGTGGTAAATCTTTGTAATGTACAAATACTCTTATACCCCATTATTCTTGCAACTATAGTTTAAATATTATTTTTGCACAACCAGCTTCTGCTTAGGTTCAAGAGTTCATTTTGGTTTTCATTCTTTGACTGCGTTTTCTTATCTTCATTTGTATCACTGTAAATCCTCCACTGCTAGAATGTATGGCTACAGATTAAGGTTGGTTTTTGAAAGGGTTTCATTTGCCAATAAAAA
The DNA here is from genome assembly GCA_028551405.1 of Uromys caudimaculatus. Lineage (NCBI taxonomy): Eukaryota > Metazoa > Chordata > Mammalia > Rodentia > Muridae > Uromys > Uromys caudimaculatus. Next base: position 32,665,925 of record CM052704.1, read on the forward strand.
TGTGCCCCCAGAGATTCCTATTTCTTGCTTATCAAGACCCATGGCTCCCTTCGTTCCCATACCAAGGACTGTTTCAAAGACAAGCCCCTGAGGTTTTGTGGGCACAGATCTCAGTTAATCCAAGCTTTGAAAATATGCAATTTAGAAAAATAGTATTCAAATTTGCACTGAGTAATATTTTATTAATATGGAAGAAATACATTTTCTTCTTGTTCAGTTTCTAATTAAATGGAAGCTTACATTTGAATACAGATAAATTGTGTTTGGCTCATGCTGCTTAAGTTCCTGCAAAAATAATCCCATTCCAACTTTGCAAAGACACAAGTTGGCACCTTACATTATTTTCTCATTTAACTGTGTCGAGGAAAGACAAGATTGTACCATTTGCTCATTTCAATATTTTAATTTAAGTATTTAAAGATGATTCCCTTATAATATGAAAGGAATTGAATTGGAATCACACTCATCCTGTTTCAGTTCAAAAAATGAAAAACGTCCCTGAAATGACACATGTTCCACAAGCAAACCAAGTCTGAATACTGGACAATTTGTAGTCAATGAAGTAGTGGGTGGCACTAGTTGAATTTCATTTCCTTCCTTAATACACATATCAACATACCAGTCTTTCTATCATAAACTATGACCAGACAAGGACATAGAGTCTGTAGGCGATGACTAAGTTAGAATGAGGTGATACAACAAACCGTAACTTTTAACTGGTGATGCAGTAAGAGAAAATGTGGACCACTACACTGAAAGGAGAGATGGCATAAAGAGAGAAGATGCCATCTACAAGCAAAGGATGCAGCTAATCCTTCTGGTACCTCCATCTTAGACCACTAGCCTCTAATAAACTGAGATAAAAGTATCTGTTGTTTCAGAAATCATTTGGGGATGGATTTCTACTAAGCTAATATACAGGCTTTGTGGGAAACTAACTCCTAGGCATAATTAAAATAACCCTGCTTTTGCTCCAACATGAGCTAATAAGTTCACTCTTTCCAGGTTCTTCCTACTCTTCCTAGAATTATTTCAAATGGATGTATTCATAGAACTGAGAAACAGCTTAGTTATTGAAGTACTTGATTTGGAAACACAAGACCCTGAGCCCAGAACACATGTAAGAAAATAAGTAAAAGCTACACACAGTGGCATGTACTATATCACGGTGCTCAGGGAGCAAAGACAAGTGGATTCCTGGGATTCACTGACCGGTTGAGATTCAAAAATAAAACTTCCATCCCATCTCATTCTAATAAAGATGCAAATCATCTCAATGGCTTTGCAAACTTCTTTGTTTTGTCCTGGAGAGATTTTGCTCAGTATTATATCCAAGGACCCATGCTGTCAGAAGACCCATCATTGTAAAATATATCTCTTGGGCTGGAGAAGTAGCTCCATGGGTTAACTGGTTACTTTGCAAGAGTGAAAGTGTGAGTTCAGTCTCAGAACCAATATAAATACAGAGACCTAGTGGTGCCCTTAGAGTTCCAGCATAGCACTGGGGAGGTGGAGACAGAAGGATCCCTGGGGCTCATTGGCCAGCCAGCCTAGGCGCAGCAGCAAGTTCAGGGGCAACAAAAACTTGTCTCTAGAAAAACTGATAAGAGAACATCTGAGAAATGTCACCAGAGGTTGACCTATGACCTTTCCATGCATAGGTGAATATACATTTGCCTACACATGAACATACACACACAGTAAAGTAATAAATGAATAAACTACATTTAAAGACATTATCTGACAAATGTATACTATTTTATTTTAATTATACAATTTAGCTATTTGGACTTAATAAATAGAATCATATATGCTAAAGAAATTAGATAAAATTATACTACACATCCTTCTTATCACTTCTTCAAAGCTTAAATAAATTAGATTATTGCTGTTTTAAAATGCTGTAGCTTGCAACATGACATGAAAATGATTTCAAACTATCAGGCTGATCATTCATTCAAGGTAATTAATTAAATAATCCTCAACCTTGACCATGGCTCCATGGAAGTTAACAACAACAGAGTCAATTGCTGACTGACATAGGATTTCTCAAGTTGGAACCAATCATGCTTCAGATTCCTCTGCAGCATGGGAACAGTCTAAAATTCACTGTCAGCAGAGTACAATTCCTTGTTTAGCATCTCAGCCCTAACTTTGTCACTGGGCCTTTTTATTTATCCCTGAGAATTCGCCCTCCATAAATAAACAATGCAGGAATTCCAGTGTCCCTAAGGAATTGACCTCAGATAGGTAATACCAGAGAGAGTCAGAGGAAGCCATTTCTTTAGATTGGAGCCTCAAGTTCCATCACCCTTCAGTCAAATGTCAATGAGAACCCTTCAGTGGTGACTGAGGACTGACCATGTCCAACCTTCTCTAACGCTGATACTTGACATTGACCCATGTACAATCTTCATCCTTATGCGGGATGAGCTAAGACAGGTCATAAGTGCAAGAAATGGACAAGTTCATACAATTACATGCAGAAAATTGCAAGAACTGTTGCAAAGGGCCCTGTTGTGTTAAAAGAATGTAAGACATTCAGATTTTTTTAATTTAATTTTTTATCAACCTATTCATTTTATATCCTGCTTACTACCTTCCCCAATCACCCCCTTCCACAATCCTGCCCCCATCACCACCTCCTCTTCTCCCCTGAGCAGGTGGAACCCCATCAAGGGTATACTCCCAAACCTGGTACTTCAATTCTCTGCAAGGATAGACACTTATTTTCCCACTGAGAACAGACATGGCAGGCCAGATAGTAGAACATATCCCACATACATGCAACAGCTATTGGGATAGCCCCTATTCCATTTGTTCAGGACCCACATGAAGTCCAAGCCACACATCTGCTACATATGTATACATACAGCCCATGGACATTCTTTTGTTGATGGATCAGACTTTGAGAACCCCAAGGGACCAGGCTAGTTGACTTTGCATGTCTTCCTGTGGTGACCCTATCCCTTTTGGTTCCACAATCTTTCCTTCTATTCTTCCATGAAAGTTCTCAAGCTCCATCCACTGTTTGGCTGTTGGAGTCTGTATCAGTTTGATTCAGCTACTGGGTAGATTAGGACAGCATGTTCCTGTCTGCAAACATAACTATCATTAAAGTGTCAGGGGTTGGTGTTTGCCCATGGGATGGGTATAAAGTTGGGCCAGTTAATGGTTGGCCATTTCCTCAGTTTCTGCTCTTCTCAGAGAAGTCTCAGCCTGCACTTCTTGTAGACAAGAAAAATTGGGGTTGAAAGTTTTGTGGGTGAGTTGGTGTCTCTGTTGCTCCACTAGGGTTCCTGTCTGGCTACAGGAGGTTGCATATTCCCAATGTAGTGAGACACAGATAAGGCCACCCCTTTGATTCTTGGGTGCCTCCCTTATCCCATGTCTCTGTCTTGTCCTGGAGATGCCTGCCACCTCCTCACCTCTGCCACTTGGAGATTTCCATTCATTTTCTTGACCTCCTAGCCATCTCTCCTGTCCTTCCACACACCTGATCCGAAATGCCCCTTTCCACTCCCCATCCCCTCCTCATCCCAGTTCCCTCCCTCCATCTACCTGTTATGAATATTATGACTCTTATAACTGTTTTATTCCCCTACTAAGTGAGATTCAAGCTTTTTCACTTCGGCCTTCCTTCTTGTTTAGCCACTTTGTGTCTGTGGAGTATAATGTGATACCTGTATTTTATGGCTAATATATACTTATAAGTGGGTACATGCTATGCATGTCCTTTGGAGACTGGGTTACCTCAGTCAGGATGATATTCTTAAGTTCTGTCCATTAATCTGCAAAATTCATGATGTCTTTGCTTGTAGTAGCTGAATAGTATTCCATTGTGTAGATGGACCACATTTTCTTTATCCATTCTTCAGTTGAGGGACATCTAAGTGGTTTCTAGTTTCTGCCTATTACAAATAAAGCTGCTATGAACATAGTTGAGCAAGTGTCTTTGTGGGATGGTGGAGCATCTTTTGGGTATATGCCCAGGAGTGGTATAGCTGGGTCTTGAGGAAGAACTATTCCCAGTTTTCTGAGAAACTGCCAAATTAATTTCAAAAGTGGTTGTACAAGTTTGCACTCCCACCAGCAATAAAGAAGTGTTCCCCTTGCTCCAAATCCTCACAAGCATGTACTTTTTCTTGAGTTTTGGATCTTAGCCATCCTGATAGGAACCTCAGAGTTGTTTGGATTTGCATTTCACTGATAACTAACAACTCCGAACATTTCTTTAAGTGCTTCTCAGCATTTGAGATTTTTTTCTCTTGATATTTCTCTGTTTAGTTCTGGGCCCTATTTTTAAATTGGATTATTTGTGTTGTTAGTGTCTAACTTCTTGAGTTCCATGTAAATTTTTGATATTAGCCCTCTATCAGATGTAGAGTTGGTGAAGATTCTTTCCCAATCTGTAGGCTGCTGATTTACCCTATTGACAGCGTCCTTTTTCTTACAGAAGACTTACAGTTTCATGAGGATGAATTTATCAATTGCTGATCTTACAGCCTGAGCCACTGATGTTCTGTTCAGAAAATTGTCTTCTCTACCAATGCATTCAAGGGTGTTTCCCACTTTCTCTTCTATGAGATTTAGTGTATCCTGTTTTATGTTCAGGTCTTTGATCCACTTGGACTTGAATTTTGTTCAGGGTGATAAATATGGATCTATTTTCATTCTTCTCAATATAGACATCCAGTTAGTCCAGCACCGTTTGTTTTCAGTCTTACATTGTATGGATTTGGCTTCTTTATCAATGATCAAGTGTCCATAGGTCTGTGGTTTTATTTCTGTGTCATCAATTCTATTCCATTGAGCAACATATCTGTTTCTTTACCAATACCATGCAGGTTTTTGGGTTACTTTATTTACATTTCAAATGTTTTCCCCTTTCCAGGTCTCCCCTTTGGAAACCCCAGATCCCATCCCCCCTCCCCTGCCTCTTTGAGGGTATTCCCCCACTCACCCACCCACTCCTATCTTCCCCCCATGGCATTCCTCTATACTGGGGCATCTAACAGCCTTAGGCCCAAGGGCCTCTCCTCCCACTGATGGCCAACAAGGCCCTCCTCTGCCACATATGTGGCCAGCACCATGGGTCCCTCCATGTGTATTCTTTGGTTGGTGGTCCAGTCTCTGAGAGCACTGGGGGTTCAGGCCAGTTGACGCTGTTGCTCCCTCCCTGCAGATTCCCTCAGCTCCTTTGGTCCCTTCTCCAGCTCCTCCATCTGGGACCTCACTCCTCAGTCCAGCAGTTACTGTAAAGTGAAACTTGTGTCTTCCGAACTTTTGGGCTAATATCCGCTTATCAGTGAGTACATACCATGTTCATTTTTTTGTGACTGAGTTACCTCACTCAGAATGATATTTTAAAGTTCCATCCATTTGCCTGTGAATTTCATGAAGTCATTGTTTTTAATAGCTGAGTAGTATACCATTGTGTAAATGTACCACATTTTCTGTATCCATTCCTCTGTTGAGGGATATCTGGGTTATTTCCAGCTTCTGGCTATTATAAATATGGCTGCTATGAACATAGTGGAGCATGTGTCCTTATTACATGTTGGAGCATCTTCTGGGTATATGCCCAGGAGTGGTATAGCTGGGTCCTCAGGTAGTATTATCTTCATTTTTCTGAGGGTCTGCCAAACTGATTTCCAGAGTGGTTGTACCAGCTTGCAATCCCACCAGCAATGGAGGAGTGTTCCTCTTTCTCCACATGATTACCAGCATCTGCTGTTACCTGAGTTTTTGATCTTAGCCATTCTGACTGGTATGAAGTGGAATCTCAGGGTTGTTTTGATTTGCATTTCCCTGGTGACTAAGCGTGTTGAATATTTCTTTAGGTGCTTCTCAGCCCTGTGAATTTCCTCAGTTGAGAATTCTCTGTTTAGCTCTATTCCCCATTTTTATCACTAGTGCTCTGTAGTAAAGCTTGAGGTCAGGAATGGTGATTTCTCCTGATGTTCTTTTATTGTTCAGGATTGTTTAGGCTATCCTGGGTTTTTAGTTTTCCATATGAAGTTGAGAAATGTTCTTTCAACGTTCATAAAAACAATTGTGTTGGAATTTTGATGGAGATTGCATTGAATCTGTAGATTGCTTTCGGTAAGATGACAATTTTCACTATGTTAATCCTACCTATCCATGAGCATAGGAGATCTTTCCATCTTCTGCTATTTTCAATTTTTTCTTCAGGGAATTGAAGTTCTTGTCATATAGATCTTTCACTTGCTTCCTTGGAGTTACACCAAGATATTTTATATTATTTGTGGCTATTGTAATGGGTGTTGTTTCCTAATTTTTTTCTTGGCCAGTTTATCATTTATATAAAGGATGGTTGCTGACTTATTTGAGTTAATTTTGTATCCAGCCACTTTCCTGATGGTGTTTATCAACTGCAGGAATTCTCTTGTAGAAGTTTTTGGGGTCACCTGTGCTTACTATCACATCATCAGCAAATAGGGATACTTTGTCTTCTTCTTTTCCCATTTATATCCTCTTGATATCCTTTAGTTATCTTATTGCTCTGGTTAGAACTTCAAGTACTATATTGACTAGATAGGGAGAGAGTGGGCAGGCTTGCTTCATCCCTGATTTTAGTGGAAATGCTTATGATTCTATCCATTTAGTTTGGCGTTGGCTATTGGCTTGCTCTATGTTGCTTTGATTATGTTTAGGTATGTGTCCTGTATCCCTGATTTCTCTAATACCTTTAACATGAAGGCTTTTTCAGTGTCTAATGAGATAATCATATAATTTTTTTCTTTCAGGAGGTTTATACAGTGGATTATATTGATGAAGTTTTCTATATTTAACCATCCCTACAACCCTGGGATGTAACCTACTTGATCTTGATGGATGATGTTTCTGATGTGTACTTAGATTCAGTTTGCAAGTATTTTACTGAGTATTCTTGCATCAGTGTTCATAAAAGAAATCGGTCTGAAGTTCTCTTTTTTTGTTGAGTCTTTGTGTGGTTTAGATGACAGGCTGACTATAGCCTCATGGAATGAGTTTAGCAGTGTTTCTTCTGTTTCTATTTTGTGGAATAGTTTTAGAAGTATTGGTATAGCTCTTCTTTATGAGTCTGATAGAATTTTGCACTAAAACCATCTGGCTCAGGGCTTTTTTTTTTTTTTGGTTGGGAGACTTTTAAAGACTGCTTCTACTTCTTTAGTGGTTATGTGGCTGTTTAAATAGTTTACCTGATCATGATTTAACTTTGGTAAGTGGTACTTGTCTAGAAAATCACCCATTTCATTAAGATTGTCCAATTTTGTGTAGTACAGGCTTTTGAAGCAAGACCTAATTGTTCTTTCAATTTCCTTAAAAGACACTCAGATTTAATTATAAATCACAAAGACTTCTAGGCAGCATTAAAAATATCTAGACTTCACTTCCTGCTAAAGGGAACTTGAAGCTGGAATCCAGACACAAGTTTTGACTGTAAGAGCAGCAGATCTTCAAAGACTTATATCTTGCTCTAGATCTCAATGGTAATGCCAGAATCCTTTCTTCATAAACAAAATATCAGGATTTCTGAGACACTGGATGGGCATCTCCACCTGACGTTTAAGTAAAGCAGATCTTCTCTCTCCAAACAAAGGAATCTATACAATTTTACACTCATGTGGTCTAGAAAATCCCAGGAACTCAAGCATTCAAGAGCACCCACCCCTTTTTAAGTCATCAGTACGGTCCTGAGAAAAACAGATAAGTAGGATGGGTAAGAGAAAAGTATTACAAAAGCACCTGAGATTAATCCCAACTATAGCTGAGTGGTATTTTTAGTTGTAGTCATTTGATTGACTCATCCCATGGATTCGAACTATTTGATGAGAGCACTGCTGAGGTTTGGTCTGTTGCTATAAATTGTACTTCTAAGTGCAAGCCCCAAGACCTGGTTGCCCAGAGAAGAGAGAGTCCCCATGGAGACCCAAGTGATGCTATGTGATCCTGCCCCCAAATTATTTCTAATTGGTAAATAAAGATACCTACAACCAATAGCTGGGCAGAAGAGACATAGGTAGGGTTTAGGATTCCCAGGCTAGACCACAAGGCAGGAGAGAAGAAGGTCAAAGGCAGATTGAGTTTAAATACTTTTAACAACAGGGCACTTTGCATGTGTCCTCATTGACTGTGCAGTAGGCTCATGAGCAAATTATCCCTGGCATCAACACAGGCTACTGTGATCTCAACAGCCTGTACTGTTAATAAGGTTGATCCAGATACTGCCTCTGATGAATGTTCATCTACTTTATAATAGAGAATATATTAAATATTCACTTGAGTACTATTCCTTTAGATTATCTACCTACATTTCAAGACAACAATGTCAGACACCTTCATCCTTGGAACTAGCAATATTTCATGTGACTGAGAAGTGAAAATGTGCTAGGTTGTGTCTTCCCTTCCGACGACAGCTAACCCAGCATCAGGAAGATGGAAGACAGTGTTGCATCCTGGCAAACAGAATTCCATCAGGGAGATGAACTCAGTTTAACTGCAATGGAGCTGTTAAGATGGGCTTGTAAACAAGCCATGTTAAGTTGCTGCATGTCTTAAGCCATGCTAAGATAACCACAGACAGTGCACTGTCTACAACTTGGTATCTTCACAGAGTTAAGACTCATTGGAATGTAGCCAGGGAACTAGATTGGAGAAGACACACTTGGAACTAGCTTGGGATAGAATGAGAGTCATTCTTCAGAACGTGGTATATGCATCCTAAACCAATGTATAGAATATAAATTGGAATCACAAGTAGGAAAATGTCAGAAAGCAGATCTTTGGAGCAAGGGGAAATAGCTGTTAAATTCCTTAGTCTTCTTTTAAACCTTGTGATTATAATTTAATTACAATATTTCCCTTTGTTCTTTCCTCCTTCCAGTCCCTCCTGTATACCCCTTCAAACTCTCCTTAAAATTCATGGCCACCTTTTTCACTAATTAGTTTGGCATGCTTTTAAAGTGCTAAGTGGAGAACTAGAGCTTTTCCTTCCAGAAGCCTTAGGGTTTGAATCCCTGAAAAAAACAAGTTCTGAGGGATGCTTCCACCAGCAATATAAACTACAATTGCTGCCCATTTCAGGTGGTTTTTGCTCACAAACCAGCAGGCAAGGAGAGGAGTTACCACACTCTCAAGGCAGATAGCCCAATCTTCATGGAATGCTTGAACAATATAGACCAGCAGGCAATGAGAGGAGTCACCACACTCTTAAAGCAGATGGCTTGATCTTTATGAGATGCTTAAACAGATGCTACTGAGACCTTGTTACCTAGTATGCAAGCATAGCAGCTATGTACTAATGGAGACCTTGTATCTTCTGACCCACTGAGAACTACACCCCAGGATATTATCTAGTCAAGTAAAATTGTTTTCCCAGGGATCAGGGGAGTTTAGAATTTGGTTATGTAGCAAGCTGTGCTGAGCATGACTCTTCAGCAATAAATATAATATCCAGTAATGTCTTAAACCCTTCTGCGATATGTATTCTCTTGAAATTATAAAGAATCAGAATCATAAATAGGATGTATATAAAAGTCATAGCCCAAATGAAAAGAGCAGGAGGGTCTGAATGGTTCAAGCAAAGCCTGTAATGGACGTTATTATAGCAGGTGTTATTGGTACCGTATCTAAATAATCGCTGTGATTTTGCCTGAAGCTGTCTCACTCTCTGGAAAACTGTCTATGCCCAAAAGATCTCTCTCCTTGGAAGTTACTCAATCAGAAGCATGAGTGACTCCTGGTCTGTGACTAACAAGGGGGTGTGAGATTACAGTCTATGACTAACTTGGTCATGTTATATGATGTATCTGTGTTTCTGAAGGTCCAGGATAAAGATTCCAACAGAACATTGTTGCCCAGTGATCTCTGTAAGCTTAGATTTTTTTCAAAACGTACTTTAATATGAGTTTTTAAATGTTTCAACTTCCCTTCTAGCCCAACGACCAAAGTTGGCAGCAGTTTGATCCAGAAGAAACGGCAAGACTTTACTGAATCAGCATAAGTCATCAGAAGCAGCAAGAAGCAGCTGGAACACCACAAGAAGTTCTTTGGCACGTTTCTCTCTACAAAGTCATGACAAGCAAAGATGAGCAAGGACCAGAAAAGTTTGTTAAGGCAAACCAATGCAAGAGAGCTGTTGACTGTTTGTTGGTTTATATGTGTACTGTCTCCAAACATCACACAGCTTCTCACATGTCTGCTTCAGTAAAACATCCTTTCATAAGACAGCTTCCAGAAAAATATCACATAACAAAACCAGAAATTTCCACTTCAGGTCTCCCCACCCCTATTTTTTTTCCTGCCCATCTTCCGAATGAATTCCCTTTTGTAAACGTCTTTCACAAAACCCCTCATCTTTGCATCTGCTTATGTGAAACCCAACCTATTTTTTTTTTTTTCTGGTACTACAACCTACATTTCCCAGGGTAAATTCTCTTGGAAATGTTTTGCTTATATACTGGGGCATTGTATATATATTACAAATCTACTAAGGAACACTATGCAACATCATTTAGTATTTATAAAATTTATATAAATTGTATACCTTTTCTTTGGGTCTCCCTGCAATGTTTTTTTTCTCTCAAAATTTCTGAGCCATATAAACATACACACACACATACACACACACACACACACACACACACACACACACACACACACACACACATATTTTTCCCTAATTTAATCATCTCACTCTTCTATTTCACTTTATTTATTACTGTTATTCAAGGTTTGTTTATTTGTTTTTTCATGTTTCTACCAGTATAAAAGGTACATGTATGGGCATCCTTATGTTGAAAATGTTTTTATAAATTTGACTTTTCTCAGGATTCTAAACACAAGATGCCTCTTCAAAGTTTCTTACTAAAGTCTCAAAAAATTATGTTGTCAAATTCACTCATACCTTCACAAGGAACCTTGATGCTTCCGCAATATCCCACACTTTCACTGATACTGGTACTGTCTGAAAATGTTCCTCAGGCTTTAAAGGTAGCACGGTGGTTCCCAGTTACATCTTTCTAGTTACTCAAGAGATTTTTTTTTTTTTTTTTTTTTTTTTTTTTTTTTTTTTTTTTTTTTAGCAGAGGGAGGAAATATCTCTATATAAGATCTGGAGCAATGCTAAATGGTAAGAGACATAGCTGGGATGCTTAAGGCCCAGAGTTTGGATATCTAATAGCAAACACACAAAAAACCAAAATGAGTGCATGTATGTGTTTGTAATGTTTTGTAAACATTTTTTTTCACAGATTCATAGGAGCTTTGCCAGTTCTAAATATTAATGTTTTGGACTAGCTTCTTCCAGTCTATGGCTAGAGTTTTAGTTGCATTAACTTGGAACATACCAAATTTTTCAAGTTTAGTTTTATTGGACTTATCAACATATTATAAAGTTTTAATTTTTAATGTGTTTAGGAAAAGTTCCCCAATGCTAAAGACATGATGAATGTTTTTCTCCTAAATTGGACTTGTGTCTTCCAAATATCTACCTTTTGAAGCCACAATCCCCACTGACTCTACTGCCATTCATTGGATTTCCTTTCAATGATCCTGAAGAGTGGTGTCAGCCCTGTCGCTTACAAACTGTGGGGTTCATGCTCTAGTGTTCTAGTTCATTCCACTGATGGCCTATTTCTATGGGCCAATCCTCAGTCCTGGCTGTCATAG
>CM052704.1:32678100-32724666 GCA_028551405.1 Uromys caudimaculatus
CTCCCCCCCCCCCCGTCATCCTGAAGTTTGGACCACCAACCAAAGAATACACATCTATGGACCCATGGTTCAGACCACATATGAGGCAGAGGATGACCTTGATGGCCATCAGGGAGAGAGGAGAGGCCCTTGGGCCTGAGGGTGTTAGAGGCCCCAGTAAAGGGGAATGTCAAGGTGGGAATAGGGGATGGGTGTGCGTGTGGGTGGGAGGTGGAATTCCCTCATAGAGGTAGGGATGGGGAGGGGATGGGGGCTTCCAAAGAGGAGACCCAGAAAAGGGGAAACATTGGAAATGTAAATAAAGTATCAAAAATAAAATTAAAAAAAAGAATTTTTAATGCTCTTTTATTAATATTTCATGCTTATATTGGAAAGTTCATTTGCTTCATCAGGACATGGTTATAAGTAGAATTCATATCAGATATGTTTATTTTCTTTTAAACAAGGTAAATGATAAACTAAGAACCCTTTGTATCTCTGCTGTCAACCTCCAACTGCATGTCCCCATCACCCACTTGATGGCCCTGTGGGGCAGTGCTCTTTAACAGCTCCCAGAGGAAAATCCACAATATATGTATTTTTTGTCTCACTAAAGCTTTGTTTGAAAAGTTCATTGATTTTATTTTCCCCTGCAAACATGCCCAGATTTTTTTCAGTGAAATCTTATGTTTTTCTTGTCCTGGACTACTTGGTTTAAGCATGCTCAAATCTATAGTGTGCTTGCTGCATGAATATTGTCAGCTCTGAGCATGACCCTGCAGTGGCTGTGAGCTAGCACAGATGCAGGGAATGCCTCCCCATCCTGTCAGGTCACCAGGACTACAGCTTTAGTCCTTCATGTTCTCTACATAGTACATTACATTATTACACTTCTTGTTTTTTTGTCTTCTCTGAACTAAGGAGCAGGACTGGTGACTATTAGCTCATTGGTTTTGTTGTTGTCTTTTTTCTAAATAAATATTCATGTTACTTGTTAATAGTAAGTTTCATCTCTTTATATTTCATTATCCTGTGCCACAAGTGCTCAATCTTCTTTAAGATTCAAAACCCCTTGAAATGACATAGTGGGTATTTTAATAATTTTGCCTATGTCAAGAAATAAACATAATATTTACTGAGATTTGGTATATAAAACTTTAGCATATCTAGGCCATACAATCACAATCTTAACATGTATTTTATTTTCAATAAAAATATTTAGCTTTATTGACTGCTGCTTCACATTACTGGAAATTATTTTATGATTTTTTTTATTTGCAAAATTAATGGTACTAAAAACATGAATCAATTTTATGTTAACATTCTCAGGTGGTAAGTGAAATGGCTCAACAGTTAACAGCACTTGCTGTATTTTCAGAGAACCCAGTTTGGTTCTTAGCACCCACAAGCTTCCATCTCCCTGCAACTGCAGTTATGGGATATGTGACATACTCTTCTAGCTTATGAGAGCATACACATGCATATTTTTATGTGCATACACAGATGTGTGCACACAAAAAACAACTGTAATGAAATAAAGAATCTCAGATTCCATGACGGAAACTCCATTCTTACAACATGTCTTAATGTGTTGCTAATTTTATTTGGCTACCTATTTTTTGTTGTCTGATTTGTTTTTGTATCAAGTTAATTGATATAAGAAAGCCAATTTTGAGTCTTTTAAAGTTTGGAAGAACTCAGACATAAAACTTTTCAGACTACGCGGTCTTTTGTGAGAGAAAAACTTGAGTGCCTATTTCAGTTTCTTTATTGCTTATTGATCTGTTCAGGTTCTTTTTTTCTCATTCTCAGAGAGAAAAGTAACTTACCCAATTTTCTGTAGCCATTTGCAGGCAGAGAAGAAAGAAAATTTAGCTCAGGTCTCATTGGTCCCATTGCTTCTACACTTAGCCACTATGATAACGATTGTGTAGGCATATCTTGTTTTAGAAGATGTCCCTTTAAATTTTAGTATGGGAACACAAGCAAATGGACAAAATAGTGAAAATCATGCATTTAGAAGACAACACTGGTCTTTTAGCTTTTCGATTGAAGGCAGATATAATGAAAGAAGAAAAACATTACAGTATCGCAGGCATAACTTAAGAGGTATAGAGTGCTTTATTGTGGATTGGATACAGGATAGGAGATGCACAAGAAAACAGAATGTGGAGTTGAAGGGTGGCGTGATAAATGAACCTGGGAAATCTGATGTGGAGATTCCATCCTGTCTTTGGCAGACAAAAACAAAACAAAACAAAACAAAACAGAAAACAAGACACAATGTGGAAAACTCAAGGGAAGACTGGAGGAAGACAGACATGGCCACATGTCTGGGAGGGTCAGGGGCTCTTCCTCCTCATCTGTGTGTTTCTGATCTTCTGGAGAGAAGGCCCAAGGCGTAGTGAGTATACCAACCTCCACTTCCCTGTCATCATCTCTCCCACCACTCACGCCAGAGGAAGGATAGAGAGAGGCGTTCAGAGGCACTGGCGTGATCTTCTCCCTCTTCCTTTCTTCTTCTCTGGGGCGCTCTGCTCTGCCTCAACTATGATCCCTGCTCATAGATCAACCTGTGCTCTCTCCTCAGTGAAGCATCTGGCCTCCTAGACTACAGTTATCTTTTGTGTTCTTTGTCAATCTAGAACTCAAGAATGACCAAAAAAAAAAAAAAAAAAAAGCAATCTATTTTTAACTGCCTCAAACACTCCAAAATGCATGAGTACTCAAAAGTCAGAATGCATGAATGTTTATAGATTTATGATGAATGGTTGGTTAGCTCATTTAAAGCACAGACAATAATGTCTTGAAGCAGTCACATAAAAGCACAAGTCAAAACCAGACATCAATTGACTTTGGAGATGCAGCTTTGAGAACTCCTTGTAAAGGGAGACACACCGTGGCTTCCCAACACAGGACATACTCTGAAGAGTAACCTGGACTTCACACACCGAAAGAGGAGAAAGCAGTTTCAAAGAAGGAAGAGGCTCCAGTTGTTGTCAAGCATCCCCCAGATTTGCTGTGGCAGAATAAAATGCAAACACTGCCCTTCAGAGGCTGGGTTTTTAGCTGTCTAGAGATGAGAACCCAGGGTGTTGTTTCAGGATTCCACTGGGCAAGGCACAGGATGAAAATGCCCAATACTTTGTTTTTAATTATCTGGGAAATTCACTGTTCTAACACAGACCACATATACTTAACACAGATCTTTTTCCTTAATAAAATTTGCATGGAAAAATAAACAAAACATATGGCAAAGAATTACAATGCGTATGCTGGCATGTGTTAGAAGAGATGAAGGGACCTATTTTGTCACAAATCACCATACAACATGTTGTTTGAGGTTGAGGGGAATTTCAAATTTCAGTTCTTGACTCCTTCAAGGCCAAAACAAAATGAAATAAACAGAGGTCTGCCTTTGTTCATTTTCTCTTCTTTCGGTCTGCTGTGCATTTTCTAATTTT
This sequence comes from Uromys caudimaculatus, assembly GCA_028551405.1. Classification (NCBI taxonomy): domain Eukaryota; kingdom Metazoa; phylum Chordata; class Mammalia; order Rodentia; family Muridae; genus Uromys; species Uromys caudimaculatus. Next base: position 32,681,544 of record CM052704.1, read on the forward strand.
TCCCCATCTCTCCTTCTTTTGTCCCCTTTTAGCTTATGTGCTTTGTTAAATACTTACACAGTATCTAAGTAGAGACGGAGCTGTAATAGCAGTAGAATATTTTTGAGAACCAAAGATTTGATTTGATTTACCTTTTACCTCCTCATTTATCCTCATTTGGAAGTCCTAAGTTGCAATAAATTAATTCAAACATTATATATATAAAACATTCAGTCTTGATGGGGAATAAACTGGTTTGCAATTTCAATGTTGCCTTTATTTGAAGTTAGAAATTCCCAATACTATTAACCTATATTCTGTTTTGCAGATATTGATCCTCAAATGACACATAAATGTTCTGTCATTGTCTTGAGACTTCTTTCTCTGAGGAATTAGAAAATGAGCCTATCCAAACTTTTATTTCTTGATCCATTTCTGTAGTGCTCTGAGAAGCTTCTCCATGCTTGCTGAAAATTTAAAAACTTAAGTAGAACTGGTTCTTAATGATGACCTCAGTAGAAGCAAATTCTCAAGTGGACCTGAAAAGACTCTTATATTCTCTGCCAGTCCCCTAAAATGGTTATCTTTAACCTCCATAATGTTTTAGTAAAATTAGAAACAAAGACTTCTGAAGGAGTGCTTTCATATTCAGGAATAAATGATTTTTCTACCCTTTTTACTGCAAAGTTCTCAAGATAAGTAAAACATTTCCTTTTTTCAATTTAAATCACAGAGTCTTTGGCCTGAACCTACTCAAAGGTTGTACAAATGTCCACAGATGTTACTTCTGCAGCTGGAATTCACACCGCTTGATAAATTTGGAGGGCAGGAAGCATGGATGATCTCTTGCAGTAAGTACTTCCAGTTTAATTAGAAGAGACTTAGTTTTTCTTCCCTCTAAGGGTCACGCCCTTGGACTAACATAATCAATAGTATATTATATCCTTTTATTTTGTCATTGTGTTAAAAACAAAGAATAATCTGAGTCTTAAACACAGGAAAATACAAACCAAGTTAATTGCAACTAGGGCAAGGAAATCACTTGGTTCTTATCCTAACACAGGTGGTGACTGTGTCTTTTGCCCTTGGCTGCCACTTGACTTCACAGTCTTTCTAGATTAGCTCATTTTTAAAAGACTCTGTGCAAAGGAAATGAAAGAAAGAGAGAAAGGGTCAGCCACCCCTCCTGGCCTTCAAACTCCAGGAAGAAAAGGAGAGGGGTGTGTAAGAATAAGGGTCTTACTAGGTGAGGGAAATTACAACTTAGCATAAAAGTTTCACAAGGTGGAGGGTTATTGAATTTGGGCCGTTGGCAGGGTGGCTACCTTTGATCAAACAAAGCAAAATATTTCATCTTATAAGTGAGTTCTGAGCTCTCACACATATATGGAAGAGCACAGATGCATAAGCATGTTTTTATTTTTGCTGTTGTTGTTGTTATATCACTGAATCCAGACACTTGAGGGCCTGGATTATGTGGTCCTTCCATCTAGCATCAGCCACTCAAGGTCTTTCTTTGTTAGATTCCATGTTGGACCTTCATCCATATCTCCTCCCAAACTTTTTGCCTGACCATGGTCACCCTCAAGAACCTGTTTTAAAGTGAATTTTGTTCATGTGTGTTTTTGAAAGACTTAAAGTGTTGTGCCACTTAGGTGCTTTAGGCTTATTATATAGCTCAGCATGTCTTGCTTGCTAACTTAAAAATCTGGCAAAAAGTCTATCCATGTTGTGATAGAGCACTGTATTTGATTGCTTCTCATGCTGTATCTGTATTGATAACATTTATTCACTTATTTCCATGATTAATGTTATTGTCGATCACTTCTGAGAATTTGCCTCCTACAAATAATGTGACATTGAAGATATTTAAGCATGACTTCAGTTTTCAATTTTTAATTATTCTCAGCAGGGTCGCGATTTCAAACTTGTCATCTCTTAATCAATACCTAGCTTTAGGCATTAATGTCTTCTTAGTCTGTGCTCCTGTCTTGCAGTGAATGAATTTCCTATGTGCCGACAGTATAGCTGTTATTTCGTACAGCCCTTCGGATTTTTTTTCCAGATCAGCTGGTGTGAAATGATAGCTTACTCTTGTGATTTTCATTTTCAAACACAGGCAAAGTAGGATATGTAATTTGCATTTTTATGAACTATCCCAGTGTCTTCCTCTATAGCAGCTTATTTCTCTTGTTCTGGTAGAAGAAAATCCATTTTATTTTTTCCTATTGTTTATGTGTAATTCCCTCTTGCTCTCTTGTGGCTTTCCCCCCTAATTCATTATAAGTTTCTATAGTATATCCCCTCATGAATGTTTACAAGTACTCTTTTGGTCCTAAATACCTATAAACTTCTTTGTGGCATTTAATGTTGCAAAAGCATCTCATAGCCAGCAAATATAATATCTGTAAATACTAGGCTGATTCTCCAGTATCTTCAGGACCATGGATCTGAATAAAAGAATAAAGAGGTAAAAAAATAAGTTCTCAACATTACTTGGAAATGATAGTTCATTTTGTCTAAATTGCTTTTATTATATGAAATTACAGGCTTGACAAGCCAGTGGTTAGGTTAAGTACTCCAGAGCTCAGATGTCACTCACAGTTTTTGTAGCACCAAAGCTTCTCCCTCCTTAAGCTTTTATGACATGTGATGGTAGCCATTTTTTATTTCTATAACAGATGACAAGTTGTAAAGAAACATTTCAGGGTGAGTATTTCAACAAGAGGAGAATTCAGGGCTTTGGCTTCCAAATGCTGAGCTTAGAACCTGAAGTGTCAGATGCTCCCGTGTGCTCCTTCAACAATTTAGTGTAGACCAGATACTGGAGAGCATACTGCGTGTGTAGGACCTTACATGCTGTAGGACTCAATGGAGGCCTCTATGAAAGCCCTTCTTGCCGATGACAAATTGAGAGGCTTGGGAGTAAGCAAGAACATGGGTCTGGTTTGTTTTTTGTTTTCTGTTTTTTGTTTTTTTGTTTTTTTATCTCTCAGCTAATCTGCATCTGGTGAATACTGTCCATCTAACTAAGTGTAGGAGGCTCAGAAACTGAGAGCTAATGCCACAATCAATGAGGTAATGGCTGCTTAAGCATAAAGTCTGAGAACTATTTGTCATAATGCACTATAAAGAACAGAAGAAGTAGGCATTGCTAGACATGTCAGCCAGCAGCTAGAGATTTTATTTCCATTGTGAAATTAACTAATGAGAATAATAGTTTTCATTTCATATTTAAAAATGTAGATAAAATAAAATTAAATGTCTCATCTACCATCCTACACAAGTGTCAGTCAGGGTCTAGAGCCAGATATTCAATGTCTAGAGCTAAGAAGTAACAGAAGATATTTTCCCTACATGAAGTGAAGTAATTCTTCACATCATAAATCTTGTTTTGAAGACTAAAATTCATTAAAATGAGCTACCATAAAGTCAATGTCATTGTAAGAGAGTGGGATGTGACCCCAGACAATTTTAACGATCTAAATACACATGTCATCACAACTCACAAAGTCAAACGTGACCATAATTGTTTCCCAGGCCCATCCTTCCTCTGCATTCAGATCACACTGTTCCCCAGTGATTGCCTTCGACTTTCTCTTTTCTCTTCAAAAAAAGAAATGCTAATCAACCATGTTGTCTTTAACCAAGTCGTAAATCTCATGTATCTAATATTGTAGAGTGATTTTGCTTATGTAAGTTTCAAGCTGGTCAGGTCAGCAACAGGGGTGAGTGGAAGGGGTCTTCTGGAAGGTACAAATCATTGCTGCTTTTATACTTCAGAAGAGAAGAGCAAGGAAGAGAAGCAGTGCATTCAGTGAAGTGATCACCAGCATTCTAAAACACTCCATATGCAAACTATCATCCATGGGTGGTTGCAATCTTTTACTCTCTTAAAGAGACCTGGACCCAGGCTCATCCTGAGCTGATAATGCAGTTCTATGGAATAAAGCTAAGAATCCAGGGCCAGTGTAACATTCATCCTGCATCCTTTCAAATAATCAGAATCTACCAATAGAGCATCAGTATGGACTTAGGTGTAAAGAAAACACACAGTCAATCATCATAATTCAAATTTTATGAAGAAAAGTAGATCCTATGAATTTGATTTCTAAGCCAAATATTCCCTAGTCAACAAACTATTCCTTTATTCCTATTCATGATCTGTAGGCTTATATTTCTGTTGAGAATTTCTTTTGGCCAAATCTGGTGGCATGAATCTAAGTTCATGATGATTTGTTCTGCGATGTTTATCTACCCTTCAAAAATGGTGGAATTGTCAAACATATTGAGAATAATCTAAAATCCAATGCCAACTCCCATTATGTACTAGAATGCTGTTAGAAACAGAGTCATTGATTCATTCCACATGTAATATGTCTATTTATTTAAAATACTCATTTAATTCTGTAATACAAAGGGCTGTAATTTCTAAGATTTTTACTTCCAGCATACTGAAACCATTACAACTTGCTCTGGTGGCAATCCTCTGAACCACAGAAAGCAGCATAGAGCTCAAGAATGATCTGCGGTAGTTAACAATATGTGTCACAGTGGAAAGATTTTACCAACGCCACAGAGAGTGCTGCAGCTGCCCCGCCCTCCCAGGTTGCCCTGGCAGAATCTTTTTCTCATGACTACTGAGGTATTGCAGCTCACCTGCTGTCATTTGTTTTCTCACCTGTAATTCTCTGTCAAGACAGTTCCCTGTCTGCCTACAGGGCCTGCTGGGTAATTTCTGCTTATCTTCTTACTTACTCTATCTTCTGATAGGTTTCTTTAGTTTGATGTGAGTGCTCAGCTTCATTTTTTGTTGGTTTGTTTAAAGCTATTTTGCTTTTATATGTAGAATTTATATGTAGCTCTGCATCTACTTCCCACTTCGGGTAGCCAGACCTATTGAGCAATGAGCTGAGCTGGACAAAGAGAAACTTGGCGGCGTGCCAGGTGGCACCAGGTTCAGGTGTGCAGTGCAGGATCTCAGTTGGCAATGAGTGCTCTGGAAGAAAAAAAAAGTCAGGAACAGCTTAGAAGAACTGGTTCAATAGGTTTATTGGCAGGGGTGAAGGGGGGATATTTATGCCCCTGGGGAGGTGGCCAGAGTCTCTGAGACAATGTTTGTGTGGCCCTGTACCATTGGCTAGGGCAGAGGTGTTGGGAGATACTTTTCATCTACATACTCAGATGCTGTAGGATCTGGGGATGAAAGTGGAGTCAGATGGAGGGTAGTGGGGTGGTGTAAAATGGGGTGGGGAGGTGTGGGGGGTGTCAGGTGGGGTGGGGAGTCAGGAAGTAGGGAGCGTTGGGAGATTGTGGGTTGGGAGGAGGTGGGAGAAGGAAGAACTCCACAGGAAACTACAACAGCAAGCAGACATTAGTTGAATCACCTCTGGAAGTTTAAACAGCATTCTTTGGCTCTTCAAAGCCCACTCTTAGAAGAAGGGGCAAGACCACCCTGGTGAATAAGGTCAGGAAGTAAACCACAATTCTGCCATACTCAGGACCTAATACTGTTTCTAACCTCAGACTCCATGCTCATTTGGTAGTACTAAAGGGGAGGATCCTTACTTACCATTCATATTGAGCAAAGAAGTTGGATCCATACATTCTGTTCCATTTAACCCCCTTCAACTGATAATACAAGCAGTAGTACATTGTGATCAAGAAATAGATGTTACTGTAGTTTCTATTCAATAGTTACACCCACTAAAAAGTTCCACTAGTAGTCTTGCCACATAGAAAAGGAAAATCAAAACAGTTGTCTCTCCTGAATGTAGAGCAAGACTAGTAGCCAGTCTAATCATCTAGAGAAGTTCAAACTCGGTCTCCCAAGAACATTGCCAGCTGACCTAGCCAGAGTCATAAGCTAGAAGGAACTGTAAACGTTTAGTACTGCAAAAGCATACCTATAGAATCCAGAAAATGTAGTTGTCTCCGGAAATATATAAATATCAACATCATGGCTCAGAGATATCAATCACTCAAGAAATCATTAGACCTCCAAAAGAAGCTAACAAAGTTCTAGCAAGAAACTCCCTACAATGTATAGAAGATAAGAAAAACAATTCACAATGAGATTTCTAAAGCTCCCACATATACCAGCAAAAAAATAAATCAAAATCTGGGAAGTAATACATGAACAAACTGAGAAGCCTGTGAAAGAAAGGGAAATTAATTTTAAGAACAGAAATCCTAGACATGGAGAATGTAAGGACTGAGGAAATGACTGTCAAGAAATTTTCAAAAACTTTCCCAAGTTGAGGACAGGGTTAACATGAAGACAGAAGACATGAAAGTACTCAGCAGTTAGAGGAGAAGCACGAACACAACAAAGATGGCAATCATTGCACAGGACCAGTGGAGTGCTTGCCTAGCACAGGCAAAGCCTGTTTGGATCACCAACAACAGGAAAAGGAGGAGGACAGAGAGGACGGAGAGGAGGGAGGAGGAAGAAGCAAAGGAGGAAGAGGAGAAAAAGTATAAATTATAGAAGGGGAAGAAAAATTAATCTTTAAGAAATGTCAGGTGAAAAGTCTCTAGTCTGAAGAGGAAGCCAACAACTAGGTACAAGAAGAACGGTCATTTCCCTTCAAATACAAACCAAAAAGAAATTCATTGTGACATAACTGTGAAAATCAAAGGCGAAGGGGAAACTTTAAAGCAGCAAGAAATAAGAATATCACATACGAAGAAGTTCTATAATTTTCAGGCTTTTCAGCAGAAGCTCGGCCAGCTGAGGGAGATTGTCTCCTAAAATCAAAGTGGTGGGGAAAACTACATCAAAATAGCAGCAAAGCATCAACCTGTCAAACAAGAATACCATATCTAGCAAAGATATCCTTCAGAAATGAATGGGAGCCGAAGGGGCTTCACAGCTTCAGATCAAACAAGAAATGATTAGGCAAGCAAGATGACTTAGTGAAGGAGGAAATCTCTTGCCACACAATCGTAATGTCATGAGTTCAAACCCTGGATGCTACTGTAGAAGAATCAATGTCTGGAAGGTGTCCTCTGACCTCAATGTGGTCAGCAGAACATATCCATGCAGAAACACACACACACACACACACACACACACACACACACACACACAAACACACATACCATGAAACAATATGCAGCTTCCTGCCTACATGAAAAGAGGCTTCCTTGGGAGATCTGCAGCATTGCTACAGCCACTGTCCCAAAAATGAAAGGTTCTTTGTGACCTGGAACGCTAGCTGAGCACCGCTCCTTCCAAGAACACAAAGCTGGAAGATAGAGTGGCATGTGTCCCTTCCTATAACACTTGGAATTCAGCAATAGGTACATGAATACTCCTAGCAGAGAGTTTAGATATACTTTAAGAAAAATGAAGAAGAGAAAAAGAGGACAACAAAATTTGCACTATCATTTTCGTCAGAGATATGCTTTGCTGAGGTAGGATTGGACTGTTCGCACAATGAGATGCTTCAGGAGAGACAAACTTGGTCTTGGGAATGCTCAGTGTATTTATTAAATTGAGGAAATCAGGGAAGAAATTTGTATCTGTAACAGTGGGAGTTCTTGATGGAGAAGGTGATCTCAATCAGTGATGATCAATGGATACCCTTTTAGAGCACTGAGCATGTGGTAAACTGCTAGAGCCTTTCTTCCCACTGATGTCCAACAAGGCCCTCCTCTGCCACATATGCAGCCAGCACCATGGGTCCCTCCATGTGTATTCTTTGGTTGGTGGTCCAGTCTCCAGGAGCTCTGGGGGTTCTGGCCAGATGATACTGTTGCTCCCTCCATGGGGCTGCAAACTCCCTCAACTGTTTCAGTCCCTTCTCCAACTCTTCCACCAGGGGCCCCAGTACTCAGTCCAATGGTTGGCTGCGAGCATCTGCCTCTGTATTTGTCAGGCTCTGCCTGAGCCTTTCAAGAGACAGCTTATCATACTTCCATCAGCAAGCACTTCCCAGTATACACAAGAACATCCAGGTTTGGTGAATGTGTATGGGATGGATCCCCAGGTGGGGCAGTGTCTGGATGGCCTTTCCTTCAGTCTCTGTTCCACACTTTGTCTCCTTATTTCATCCTGTGAGTATTTTGTTCACCCTTCTAAGAAACACTGAAGCATCCACATTTTGGTCTTCCTTCTTCATAGGCTTCATATGGTCTGTGAATTGAATCTTGTGTATTCCAAACTTTTGGGCTAATATCCACTTATCAGTGAGTACATACCATGTTCGTTCTTTTGTGACTGAGTTACGTCACTCAGGATGATATTTTAAAGTTCCATCCATTTGCGTGCAAATTTCATGAAGTTGTTTTTAACAGCTGAGCAGTATTCCATTGTGTAAATGTACCACATTTTCTGTATCGATTCCTCTGTTCTGGGTTGTTTCCAGCTTCTGGCTATTATAAATATGGCTGCTATGAACATAGTGGAACATATGTCCTTATTACATGTTGGAGCATCTTCTGGGTATATGCCCAGGAGTATATAGCTGGGTCCTCAGGTAGTACTATGTCCAATTTTCTGAGGATCCATCAAACTGATTTCCAGAGTGATTTTACCAGCTTGAAATCCCACAAGCATCTGTGTTCCTCTTTCTCCACATCCTCGTCAGTATCTGCTGTCACCTGAGTTTTTAATCTTAGCCATTCTGACTGGTTTGAAGTGGAATCTCAGGGTTGTTTTGATTTGCATTACCCTGATGACTAAGGATGTTGAACATTTCTTTAGGTGCTTCTCAGCCCTTTGAGTTTCCTCAGTTGATAATTCTTTGTTTAGCTCTGTTCTCAATATTTAATAGGTTTATTTAGTTCTCTGGAGTTTAACTTCTTGAGTTCGTTGTATATTTTGGATATTAGTCCTCTATCAGATGTAGGATTGGTAAAAAATCTTTTCCCAATCTGTTGGTTGCCATTTTGTCCTATTGACTGTGTCCTTTGCCTTACAAAAGTTTTGCAATTTTATGAGGTCCCATTTGTCGATTCTTGATCTCAGAGCATAAGCCACTGGTGTTCTGTGCAGGAACTTTTCCCCTGTGCCCATGTGTTCAAGACTTTTCCCCACTTTCTCTTCTATTGGATTCAGTTTATCTAGTTTTTTTGTTTGGTTGGTTTTTTTTGGGTTTTTTTGTTTTTTTTTTTTTTTGGGGGGGGTTGGTTTTTCGAGACAGGGTTTCTCCATGTAGCCCTGTCTGACCTGGAACTCACTCTGTAGACCAGGCTGGCCTCGAACTCAGAAATCCACCTGCCTCTGCCTCCCAAGTGCTGGGATTAAAGGCATGCACCACCACTGCCCGGCTCAGTGTATCTTGGACTTGAGCTTTGTACAGGGAGATAGGAATGAATCAATTTGCATTCTTCTACATGTTGATCGCCAGTTGAACCAGCACCATTTGTTGAAAATACTCTTTTTTCCACTGGATGGTTTTAGCTCCTTTGTCAAAGATCAAGTGACTGTAGGTGCATGGGTTCATTTCTGGGTCTTCAATTCTATTCCATTGATAAAAGTCTTGGAAAGATCAGAAATTCAAGGCCCATACCTAAACATAGTAAAAGCAATATACAGAAAACTAGTAGCCAAAATCAAACTAAATGGAGAGAAACTTGATGCAATCCCATTAAAATCAGGGACTAGACAAGGATGCCCTCTCTCCCCCCATCTATTCAATATATTACTTGAAGTCCTACCTAGAGCAATTGGACAACAAAAGGAGGTCAAAGGGATACAAATTGGAAAGGAAGAAATCAAAATATCACTATTTGCAGATGATATGATCGTATGCTTATGTGACCCCAAAAACTCCACCAGAAAACTCCTACAGCTGATAAACAACTTCAGCAAAGTGGCCGGATATAAAATTAACTCAAACAAATCAGTAGCCTTCCTATACTCAAAGGATAAACAGGCTGAGAATGAAATTAGGGAAACAACACCCTTCACAGTAGTCACAAACAATATAAAGTATCTTGGTGTGACTCTAACCAAACAAGTAAAAGATCTGTATGACAAGAACTTCACATCTCTGAAGACAGAAATCTAAGAAGACCTCAGAAGATGAAAAGATCTCCCATGCTCATGGATTGGCAGGGTTAATAATTCCTGCCAAAAGCAATCTACAGATTCAATGCAATCCCCATCAAAATTCCATTCAATTCTTCAGAGTTAGAAAGAGCAATTCTCAAATTCATTTGGAATAACAAAGAACCCAGGATAGCAAAAACTATTCTCAACAATAAAAGAACTTCTGGGGGAATCAGCATCCCTGACCTCAAGCTGTACTACAGAGCAGTAGTGATAAAAACTGCATGGTATTGGTACAGTGACAGGCAGCTAGATCAATGGACTATAGAACTTTTTGAAACTACTTTTCACAAGTGATGAGACATAGTCAAGTTGATTTTAGTCAGGTCAGGATAACAGTGGCCACTACATTTAAAGACTTGATAGTGGGGAATTATTAAGAATGCACTATCTATTAGTTAAAGAATTAGTGAAAAATAAAACAAGTATGTATTTTAAAGATTGTAGCATATTTTAACTTGTGTTAGAGTTGGAGTTAGCACTTTTATTAAAATTTTCTCTTGGGTCTGAAAAGACAGCTGTGCATCCAGCAGTCCAACTCCCTTTCTGACCTCAGAGGACATCTGTGCACACATGTGACTAAAATAAAAATAAAATTAACCTTTAAAAAAACTTTTCTAGCATCTGTGTAAAGCAGCTGAGTCATTAAAAATTATACTCTACTTATCTGCAGGCCCCCTCTCTGATATCTGATTATGTGTTATTTTTTAATCCTGGATGGGAGAAACAACTAGAATCTCAAAGGTAAGATTGGAATTTTTTAGCATATTTACATTTCTGAAATAAGTTACTTTGTATGGTAATTGCCAGGATTTAAACCATTTTCTTGACAGCTGCTGCCTTTAGATTCAAGAAATGTTCCAACAGGTAATATGGATAAAGGAGGGGGAGGAAAAGTAATGGGGCGTGCGTTAGCAAGACATCTGTAGTCTTTTCTCTGTCTGGGCTTTTCCCCTGTCAGTTTGATTAATGGGATGTCTTTAAATGTATCTCCTTTTGGATATCTTATATCTCAACAAGTCCATTTCATGTTCTTGCCACCAACATTTCCAGTAGATTTCTTCTAACATGTCAGAATGACAGATAAGTTTCAGTGTTGGCCTTATAGAGATCTCATTATTGTTTCAAACCAGTGCAAATACCCAGAAGGTCCCCTGGCCAGGGGGCCCGTGGAGTCATGTCATTTCCAAAGCCATGCTGAGTAAAGGTGGTACTGGGCTTAAAATAAGGTTGTACATCACCAGTCAAGGTCAAGTGCTGGTTTTGTCAGCATATACAATAATTCCCTGTGTTAGTGAGAAATGCAAATACAACCTTCTAAGTGCTTCATGTGGACTTTAAGCCTCCTTTTAGACAGAAAACTTCAGTGATTTGACTAGAAAATGGAAAATTTAGATAATATTGAAATTAGCCTAACTTACTTGTTATTCCTGAAGGAATATTTGAATGAAACATCCATTCATTAAAACATAATTTTAATGCTCTGGGATGGTCATCTTTTATTCTAAGGAAAACTTTAATACAAATATATCCATACATGTATTATCACCTTTCTAAAGACTATTTTTTTAAATGCCCCCTGAATTGTTCCTTTCTGTTTAATATTTACTTTAAAATATGTGTGTATGGTTATGAAAAAGAGGCTAACTTTTGAGTAGAAGGATACAGCAAACTTACATATTAAAAAAAAACCTACAAAAGTATTTGTAGGTCAATTGCATAGTATTTTAAATAACATTGGTCCTCTCATTAAAAATTTAAACTAACAATCCAAATCAATTGCTAAAGGAGCCATTGAAAGTGGTGATGTGATAAGCAATTGTGCTCTAACCACTTCACTGGTGAGCCAACAGGCATGATTTCACTGGAAATTTCACTGGCGTTAAACTTAAAGAAGTTGATAATAACTTTTATTAGCTTTGAATTCTGAACCCTTAGGATGGAGCCATTCCTTCATTGACTTGGCCTCTTTGTGTTTTCTTCAGTACAATTTAAACCAAAACCAACACAGCTAGATCGATTCAAATATAGATTTTGGGTAGGATTATTTTCTCAGATAAGAGACTTATTCAAGTCATTGTTAACCTACATTCAAAGCCAAGCAAAGCATTTTGAGAGATATTTAACGTGTCTCTCAGTCAGCTGAGAGTGAACCAGTGGTGAGTGCTTTCTTAACACACGTTCTACTTCCACAATGTTCATATTTGTTTAAGCATCTGATCAAGAAAGTCAATTTCCCCTCAGGAAGTGTTTATAAATTGTGTTGTATAAAAAGATCCTGTCCAAGACATTTAAGATTTAAAAATCATCTCTATGTTACATTGAGTTATTACAAAAGCCATGTCCTGCTACAAATGATACGGATTCAAATCTAATTCAAATATCCCTTTTAATTCTTTTATTCGCTATACTATGTAAACATAATCAGGAGAAGTGTTCTTTCTTTTTTTTTTTTTTTTTTTTTTTTTTTTTTTTGGTTTTTCGAGACAGGGTTTCTCTGTGTAGCTCTAGCTGTCCTGGAACTCACTCTGTAGACCAGGCTGGCCTCGAACTCAGAAATCTGCCTGCCTCTGCCTCCTAAGTGCTGGGATTAAAGGTGTGCACCACCACTGCCTGGCAGGAAAAGTTTTCTTGAGGGTAGGGAGACAGCATAGTTGCTAAAGTGTTTGCTGTGAAAGCCCAAGTTTGATTCCCCAGTGCCCATAGAAAAAGCCAGGTGCAAAGACACACATTTGTATTCCCAGCACAGGGCAGCAGGGCAGGCTGGTCCTTGAAACTTGTTGACAAACAAAACTAGCCAAACCATTGAACTCCAGGCTACTGAAACACTGTTTCAAATATAAGGTGGAGAGCTGTTGAGCTAGTAGTGATAAAGAAGACTTCTAGACCCCACAGATATGTACACAATCTTTCATGCATGGGTACACACATACATTCATATACAAAGATATACACACACATACGTTATGTACACACACATATATTCATATACAAATATGTAGACACACATATGCTATGTAAACACACATGTTCATATTCAAACATGTTTACACCTATACTATGTATACACATGTATTCATATACAAACATGTAGAAACACATATTCTATGTACACACATATATTCATATATAAACATGTAGACACACATATGCTATATACACACGTGTTCATATACAAACATGTTTACACATATACTATGTACACATACGTATTCATATACAAAATATAGACACATATATACTATGTACACATATACAAAGTGAAAATGACCAAAAAATCTATTAAGTACTATTCTAATAGCTAATAATGAATTCATCATTCTTAATTAAATATATAAACATTACTCTATTTTTGCTATTCTTCTACTACTGAAGTGTCCACGTGTGTGCTAGAACCATAACCAGGAAGAACAAATACCAAATGTGTGAAGGCCATCTCAGAGCTACAGACACTGTGTGCTTCTCTGTGACCAGCAGGCCTCCCATTGTTGATGGCATTTCCCACTTCCCAGTGAGGAGGTGGCTTTGATGAAATAACTGTGCATACAAAGCAAGGGAGCAGAGATAAAGATGTTTATTTAAACTTCCACATTTTACTTCTGAAAAGGAACAATACACAAAATGAATGTGATTGTAACTATGAGCATAAGTCTCACCATTGCAGCAAGAGGCTGAAGTGCTGACTCCTGTGTCTGTGCTGAAGACTGTATTGTCCTGAAAATGAGCTATACAAGTTTAAAGCCAAAGGAAATCCTAAAGGCCATAACTGAAGGAGAGGGGTTTTGTTATTTTAAATGATTTGTACATAATCATATCTGTTTTCTTTAAGATTTACTCATATGATAAGTAGATAGTCATAATTATCTTTTGGAACAAGGTGTTTTTTGCTGTTTGTTTGTTTGTTTGTTTGTTTGTTTGTTTTTTAATGCATGTGTATATTTGTTTATGTCATGTAAGGACACGGGTGAGAATGCTTGTGGAGGCCAGAAGAGGGCACTGGGTCCTTGACAGCTGAGTAATGGGCAGGTGGGCATTGTCAGATGTAGGTGCTGTAAGCAACTAGTACTTAACTCTGAGTCATTGATTCCATGGACAGTCCCATTTAGTGTGTTAACTAAATGTTTACTTCATAATAGTTTTATCCCATATTCATTGAATTCTCAAATAGTTAATTGGTTTCCCAAATATACTGAAAATCTGCAAAAAATTTCCATAGTTCAGGATTTATAACATAACAAATCAGAAGACAGTTGTTGAGTCAGTTTGAGGGAATAGTAAAATAGGCGTCAAGTTAATCAGTAGTAAACAATATTACCTTATCTTCATCGCTCATACTAACATTAGTAACCATGTCTCAATAACCTTAAATAGCTATAAAATGCTTATAATTAAATACCACAATTTTAAATTAACACTTCAACATGTCAGGCTGCACAAATATGAATTATGAATTATTAGTTATATTTGTTACTATCGTACGGTTTTAAAAATTTTTTAGTTCTTGGTTGGCTCTTCACCTCCCATTTCTTTGCCACTGCTTTCTATTCTCTACTAATTACCACCCTTCTCTATTCTCTGCTCATCAACCCTAGTTTTTGTCTTTCTATTTAGTTCTATTACTTTCCCCAAATTCTCCATTAAAACTTCTCTTTTAGTTTCTTGTACTTTTCTCATACATATGGCCACCTGCATGCATAAACTTAGGTTGGAGGCTAGGATCCACACATGACAAAGAACATACACTTCTTTTCTTCCTGAACCTGAGACACTTGGCTAAAAAGCATGCTTTCCAATACCATCTGCTCTCCAGACACCTTCATAAGTTCATTCTTCATACAACTTATAAAAATCCACTGCATATATAAACCGCATTTTTATTATTCACTAAGCTGATGGCTGATAGGCAGGCTAAGCCGATTCCCAGGTTACTGTTGAAAGACAGTGTTACGCCATGAATGTACATTCATGGACTGTGGACACCATTTACAAGCCTTTTCTAGAGTCTATTCCTGTTTGTTGCTACAAACACATCAAAGCAATAACCCACAGAGTTATCACTAAGCTTTCACAGTTAGCACTATTGGGGAATCATCTATGAATTAGCAAAACTCACATAGGCAAGAATGTAATAGTAAGACAAAAAAAGAAAAAGAAATATTTTCCTAACTGTGGAAACTCTGATGAAATCTAGAACACATCTTCATATTTTATATCATTCACAGTTATCTGCATAATGCCATTTGGCTAACATTTAATTTCCTAATTTTCATATGTATTTTGAGGAGTTTAAAAGTATGTAGTGTATGTGTTCCTTTGTATGAGTATATATTAGTATGCCTGCGTGCACACACATCTATGTGCATGCTGTCCTCCTCAGTTGCTTTCTACCCTATTTTTTGAGACATAGTTTCTACTGAACTTGGAACTCACTTATCCCTGGGATTGCAGACAGCACTGCTGCATCTGAGGTGTTTTTGTGAGTTCTGAGGGTCTGAACTCAGGTCCTCACATGTGCAGAGCATCTCTTCAGATCATATCCAGTGATTCTCAGCCTTCCTAATGCTCTGACCCTTTAATACAGCTCCTCATGTTGTGGTGACCCTCAACCATAAAGTTACTTTGTTGCTACTCCAGAACTGTAATTTTGCAACTGTTATGAATTGTAATGTAAATATCTGATATGCAGGATATCTGATATGTGAGCCCAAAGGTTTTAGAACTGCTGCCTCAATTCTTTAGTTTTTATTTTATGCCTCAGCTCAAGTTTATTAGCAGAGGAGCTAAATTGTAGATGATGTCAGCCGAAAGAAAATTTGTAGAACCTATGAATGTGAACAGAATTCAAGGGATGGCAGGCAACAGGCTCCAGGAAGTTTGCAGGAACCACCTCAATGTGTCTCCATTATCTTGGTGTCTTAGCTTATGTGTATGCTTTCATCAAAGCCCCGAAGTCCAAAGCCAAGAGACAGTATCTTCTACCTTTAGCAACTGCTATAAAACAGCTTCATTCTCTCACCTCCACAATGATGGGCACGTTGCCTTGGCTTCCAAAGCAGTTTATTCCACCAGGACTCAGCCTGTGTCCTAAAATGGTCCAAGTAGTGGAATATAAATTTTTGAGAGGTGTGCATCCCACTTTAAATTTCTATTGTAAACTTAAAGTCATGCTGATTATACAACAGCACCTCCCTTACCCATGCTTTATCTTCTGAGATTCAGTAAACCAGAGTCACTTGCAGGCTATGAATATTAAAGGAAAAATCCAAAAATAGAATTCAGCAGGGGTTATTTTATAATATAGTGTAAGGAAAAAACTTTGTTCTTAAGATTCATAATATGTTTAAAAAAACTTTTAAAAAGTCATTTTCAAACATTTTTGCTTCAAGTTTCTTTCCTAAGTTTTCATTGGTAATCATTTTGATAAGATGTTTGTTAAAATTTAGCTTAGGTAGCATGAAATGAAAAGCATTTTTATTAAACTTATGGTATAAAAGTTTGACCGGTCAAAATAAAATGTGCTTAGCATATCTAATATTCTATGTACTTTGGAGTCCTGATTATGGTAGCTTTTCATGATGGAACAATTTGAAATTTTTCCTCCTCAGACATCACAAATAAGAAAATAATTTCCAGCTCTGTCTTAATTTGTGAGAGAAAATTATACTTCTCATAGTATTATGTATATATGCACATATGCACATGTATACACATGCTTGCATGTATGTATGTATATATGTATGCATGTATGTATGTATTCATCTGCCCAGTATATATAGGTTCAATTTTAAGCATTTTTAGAAATTCACTGCAGGTCTTGGCACAGATCCACAGAAAAAGAAAACCTCCATGTTATGTAGCTAAAGACTGCTAATGCATTTATATGGAGAGCGAAGTACAGGACAGCCCTCATTCAAGACTAAAATTTCATGTTTCTGAAGCTCAATTCAAATAACTATTCTTACACTTCATAGGAATACTATAATCAGAGAATTCAGCACATGCAACAAAAGAGCTTTAATCACTAGGATCCATCAACAAACATTAGAGTGAGTGTAAAAATTGCCTAACACGGCCTCAGGGAATCCTAAAGAAGCATGCTCCACCATCCATGAGCCAAGGACACTAGTCCTAGTTCAGTTAAAGTTTTATTGTGGGAAAAAACTAGAAAACAAGTCCAAGCCAGCCATAAGCAAGTGCATATGATGTATGAGAACTCTTTCACAGACATTAAGAAAATACCAAGCAACAAAAAAGATGAATGCGTGCCGTGATTACTTCAAGATCATGAGTGCTGTTTGATTTATACAGCCCAACTCAAGGACAGATAAAATTCTCCGAGTAGAAGTCTGATGGGAATGACAACTCTGCTAATCAGTTTGGCTTATGCATAGACAAAAACGTTCCCTAAAACAAATCGTTAATATTCAGGTTTTATTATCAGTGGCCAAGTCTTCAACAACTTATATTAGATTCCCATTTTTTAAGCTTTAGGAAGCATACCTTATTTTATTCCTCTGAAAATTAGAATGTCTAGCATTTTAAAATTCACATATTTTGGTTATTAATTTTCATATCTGTGAACATCACCCACTATAAGGCTCTGCTTCATATAATGCACAATTATTGTGTTCTTTTTGATAAATGCACTTATAGCAAAAAAGACAGGCAGGAGGGAAAATCTTTTACTGGCTGACAAATTCATCTGTCTTTCCATCACTTCATTTGAAAAAATAAAAATAAAAGGTTCTTAGAGTAAAATATAGTCTTTAGGGTATTATTATTCTCCTCAAGTAGCTCATAAAACCATCACTTCAAGTTGCAATCTCTTGCCAGTTTACGTTTTGATGCAACAGTAAAGAGAAGAAAAGAAAAAGAAAGATTCTCAAGTTCTTTGAGGATATTGGCCGTGTTTTCCGTAGTGCAGTTGAAAGCTCAGAAATGAGAAAGTTAGCTGCCCTCATCTATCTTGTGGAAAATAGTAGTCAATTGGAATGTATTGCAAGCGGTAGCTATGAAATTCTACCAGTATGTTAAGTCTAAGATTAATTCTGCGAAATGTACATTTTGGAATGTGTTCACTCTCCCTGTGCTTTCCCATCTGACAATTATTGTATCAATGTCATTAGAACTCAGAACACTCATTCTGAAGTCAGTATTTATGATTAAATTTTTTCTATATCTCCACAACTGGAATCTAGGATGCCGTATTGATGCAAGTATTCAAAAATAGTAAAGCTGGACATTGTGATCAATGACTGCAATCCAAGCATTTGGGAGGCTGACATCAGAAGATAACCAGACCAGCTTTGAATGTATAGCACATTCCTGCACCTCACTAGAGGATTGGGGAAGAGGAGGAAGTAAAAGTTGGATGGTTATTAGTCAATATTCTCTAAAAACCTAAAGTTATACTAAGCATTGCTTGCATTTTAATATTGAAAATCTTTCATAAACCTTACTGAAAACTTTTTTGTATGGGAAGAGAAGAAAATAAACTAAACTCTACTCATGATCTTCTTAGAAAGCTTTAACAATGTGCCCATAAACAAACTACATGAGAGGGGGACTTCAGAGAATTCATCAGGAGCTCCCTAAGAGCCTAGGGCTATCTACCTGTTTCCGTGGGAAGGCTTGGTGAGAGAGAATGCTACAAGAAAGCAATGTCACTTCAGTTGTGACTGCCACTCCACACAAAGGCACCTATACCTCTATTCCCTTCCAGTCTGCTGTGTGGGTTTCCACTGATCAGACCAAACTTGAAACCAATAATGTTACTCACCTAGTCCAGCCTTTGAGAGGCAGAGGAGGGGAGGGAAAGCAGGAAAGAACTGAGATGGAAGGTCAAATGGGACATATCTACATGGAAAGTCCCATGTTGAGTTCTGTTTGGTTCGTCCTCTGTTGTCTGGCAACAAATGTACTTGTAATATTTTGTAAAGCAAAGCATCAACATTACAAAGATTCCTGGAAATCATGAATTTTACTAAAGAATAAAAAAACAACAGCAGATAGAGCAGATAAGAATGGCAGGTAGTAAGAGATTAACCATGAGCCAAAGCATGGAGTGTGTGTGTGAGTGAGAGAGAGAGAGAGAGAGAGAGAGAGAGAGAGAGAGAGAGAGAGAGAAGTGGGTGTGGGTGTGTGCGTGTTTGTGATATGCATGGTGTGTGTGTCTGTGTGTGTCTGTGTGTGTCTGTGTGCATGGTGTGTGTGTGGTATGCATGGTGTGTGGGTGTGGGTGTTGTTTCTGCATTTTAAGTATCTCTACTCAGAATGACAAGAATAAAAATATAAAATCTACCCAGAAGACGCTCTAACATGTAATAAAGACACATGCTCCACTATGTTCATAGCAGTCATATTTATAATAGCCAGAAGCTGGAAACAACCCAGATGTCCCTCAACAGAGGAATGGATACAGAAAATCTGGTACATTTACACAATGGAATACTGCTCAGCTATAAAAAAACAATGACTTCATGAAATTTGCAGGCAAATGGATGGAACTTGAAAATATCCTGAATGAGGTAACTCAGTCACAAAAGAACACACATGATATGTACTCACTGATAAGTGGATATTAGCCCAAAAGTTCAGAATACCCAAGATTCAATTCACAGATCATATGAAACCTAAGAAGAAGGAAGACCACAACGTGGATGCTTCAGTGTTTCCTAGAAGGGTGAACAAAATACTCACAGGAGGAAATATTGAGACAAAATGTGGAGCAGAGACGGAAGGAAAGACCATCCAGAGACTGCCCCACCTGGGGATACATCCCATATACAGTCACCAAACCTGGACGGTCTTGTGGATGCTGGGAAATGCTTGCTGATGGAAGCATGATAAGCTGTCTCCAGAGAGGCTCAAGCAGAGCCTGACAAATACAGAGGCAGATGCTCACAGCCAACCATTGGACAGAGTGTGGAGTGCTGGATGGAGGAGTTAGAGAAGGGACTGAAGAAGCTGAGGAGGTTTGTAGCCCCATGGAGGGAGCAGCAACGTCAACTGGCCAGAACCCATGGAGCTCCCAGAGACTGGAACACCAACCAAAGAATACACATGGAGGGACCCATGGTGCTGGCCACATATGTTGGCCATCAGTGGGAGGAGAGTCTGAGGGTGTTAGATGCCTCAGTATAGAGGAATGCCAGGGAGGGAAGATAGGAGTGGGTGGGATGGTGGGGGAGCACCTTCATAGAGGCAGGGGGAGGGGGAATAGAATAGGAGGTTTTCAAAGGTGAAAACATTGGAAATGTATATAAAGTAAATATCCAAATAAATAAATAAATACATACATACACACATACATAATATAAAGTCAACAATGGAAGTGTGGATGTAGGGAAAGGGAGCACCTATTTACAATTCATAGGAGTGAAAATGGTGCAGTCACTATGAAAGCCATTATACAGTTCCTCAAAGTGCTAGAAATAGATTTACCATGTGATCAAGCTACACCACTGTTTTAGTTACGTTTCTATTGCTGTGATGAAACACCATAACCAAGGCACTTAGAAAACAAAGTGTTCAATGGGCTTATGGTTCCAGAGACTTGAGTCCATAGTGACAGAGTAAAGACATTATTTCAGGAAAAGCTGAGAGCTTACATCTATGGCAGGAAGAGAGAGGAAGAGAGAATGCACTGGGAATATCCCAAGGCTTTTGAAGCCTCAAGCTTACCCCCAGTGACACACCTCCCCCTACAAGGCCACACCTCTAAATCTTTTCCAAACAGCAACCAACTAAGGAGCAAGTACTGAAATGCCCAAGAGTCATGGATGACGTCTTATCTAAACCTCCACAGCCACTCTTGGGAATTGAGCCAAAGCACTCTGGGCTGTACATAGAGATGCTTGCTCACTCGTTTGGATTTCTTCTTTATTCTCAATAGCCAGGAAATGGAACTAGCCTAAATGTCCATTAACTAATGAATGGAGACTGAAAATGTTATACAGATGCACCATGGAATATCATTGAACTGCAAAGAGAAGTGAAATGGACAGAGCTGTAAATAATCCTCTGAGTGAGGTAAGCTATACCCAGAGGTACAGACTTAGTGCGTTCATCCTTACATGTGGATGCTAGATGTGAAACCTTAAATATACATGCTTAAACTGTTGAAACCATAGAAGGTAGAAAAGTAGTAAAGGGATGATTTTGAGGGCAGATGGATGGAATTCAGGTGACATAAAAGGGGAAAGGAAATAATGGAAAAGGAACATTAAATGGGGGTAGAGCTGGGATGGAGGCAGAAGAGGGAGTGCCGAGAGATTGCTGACTCTAAGTCAGTCAACTTTAGAGTTTTTATTTACTTATCCTGCAACCAAAACTAATGTAAGTCTACATTACATTATGTACATTGATGCTCTAAGCCTCTTACACTTCGGTGATTCTGTGTAGATAGCAAGCATTAATTGAAAGCAAACTTTATGTAAAGAAAGCAAGGCCATCTGAAACACTGATTTGATGGGACCTCTTAAGTGCAAGGTCAGTTATTCAACTCACTCACCACTCACAGGGAAATGTGCAGTTTCCTTTCCTTCTGCCTTTACAGCTGCCTTGGTCTGTTTTGAAAAGAAATCACCATTTCAAGGAACTACTCTATTTACAGCTTTTATTTTTAAAGAAAACCATGCTGAATTATTTAGACTGCATCACTTCAGAAGGTTGGAAGATCCATCAAATTGAAAATTTTCCAAGGTCAGGAAATCATGTTCTCTATTTTGCTGGCAACTTTGTAAGAGTCTATCAAGGGCTGGCTAAAAAAGGGAGTAACTTTGTGCATGAAGTTTCAGGTCCTACAATTGGAATAAATACTTAGCTTAATGTTAGTGCTATGGCAATTGAATTGGGCTAAACCTTATATTTTCTGCACATATTAAAATACCAAGCACACATTGCCAAATGTTTCATCATGATTATATCTACCCATTTGAAATGGTATTCAATCTTCCTTCTTCTTATAGTGTTCAGCTACAATAACATGACTGTTAAATTCATAGAAAACACATTTTTTTAGACACTCCAGTGCTATATATTTTCCCAGTAGAACAACTTTAAGACAATATGGCTTAACTGTCTTTCTCCCTAAGGATTTATTTATTATCAGATTTAGAACAGAGATTAAGCTCAGCATTCTAAACCATGAATGGCCTCTGCAAATAAAAGCTGGGGAAAAACCTAAAAACAAAACCTCTTTCCAGTGTATCTCAGACTGAGTGAGTCATTCAGACACACGGTGTCTAAGCTAAAAGCATCTGCCTGAAAGTATTCCAAGTCCCAGAACATAAAATCTTTAAAAATGCAAAACCAACTAAGAGTCTTGAGAGAATATCTACAAACTATTTAAAAAAAAAAAAAAAAAAAAAACCAAAACAAAAACAGGATGATGCTTTGATCACACATTGGCTTTGTTTAGTAATGTGTGGGTTTAATATCAGGACTGGAGACTCAGAGTACCAAAATGCCTCATCCTTTCCCTGGAGAGCTGGACTTATTCGGTAATTGCCTTCTAGGTGTTTTGTTTCACTTTCTTTGGTTTTGTTTTTCTCTTTGGTGCTCCATGTTGAACATTCACCGCACAGAAGTGCTCACAGCTGAGCTCTATCTGGCTCATCTCTCCTGAGAAATGAACTGAGGAAAGGAATTCTCATGCTCCATGAACAACACAGAAACGGGGAGAAGAGTTATGAATCTGTGTGTGAGGATCCTGAGAAGGAAATACCTCACTAAATATTCTTCTTCCACAACCTGATAAAACACTTCTGGGAACACTTACCCCTCTGGAAGAGAGGCCGCAGTGTTGGTGACGCCCGCCACTTTCTACTTCATTTAAATTCATGGTTAAAGATGGTTCAGGCTTAAAGGCTATAGAGATGAGCTATATGCACCACAAACAGAAGGAATATAATTATACCTAATGACCATAATTCATTTAGCCAGAAGTTCTCCATGACTTGTTGAGTATATGCAATGTCATTTCAGGAACAAAAAAGAAAGAATATTACTTTCCAAGAAAGGCAGCCTTTTGGGGTCACCTAAGACCATCAGAAAACACGAATGTTTACATTACAATTCTTAACAGTAGCAAAATTACAATTATGAGGTAGAAATGAAATAATTTTCTGGCTGTTCGTCACCACAGCATGAAGAACTGTATTTTAAAGGGTCGCAGCATGAGGAAGGTTGGGAACCATTGGATGCAAGGGGCAAGGCTATCTCCTAGATGCTTGATATTTGGAGGTGTGTGGTTCAGTTTTCTTTACTTTTTACATGTGATTTAAGTCACATAGCTTCCTAGTTGCTTATTACTGTCTTACTGTTCTATCGCCATATAGTTGTTCAGTACTCATGTGGACCTGTTTCTGGACACTATGATATACTTCACCCATCGGTCTTTCTGTAAGACAGTACTCAGCTGTCTTGATGACTAAAAACCTTGATTACTGTAACCTGTTTTTGCAATTGAGGAGAACTAGTCCTCTGGTTTCATTTTGTATTTTTAATTTTTCTTAGCATATGAATCTAGTCTGCATCCTTTCGATCTCTATATGAATCTTAGATTTTCCAATTGTGACAGATTCCTGATTTTAGTTGTGATTCCTAGGAATCTATTAAATGTGTGAAAGAAAATTAAGAAATTGAAAGTTGATTCCTTTTGATGGGTTTGTATTCATTGAATAATTTTTTAAACACTGTTTATGCTTCGCACTATTCAGAGAAAAAAGGACTTACACTGTAGCTGGATAAGCAGGGCTGATAGCTTGGTTTCTGTGTCTGTTACTGTGATAAAATACCTGACAAGAGCAACTTACAAGAGAAGAGGGTTATTTTAGCTCATGTTATAGCAGAGAAATCAGAGCAGCAGAACTGTGGAGCGAATGGTCACACAGACCATCTAGAGCAGACAGAGAGTGAGTGTGTACATGCTTTCTGCTCAGTTCACCCACCCAGTTCATGAAATGCCCTTGTCCATATTCAGGGCCAGTCATCCTACCTCAATGAGAGGAGTTAAAAATTTTCCTCCCTGGCATCCCTATAGGCCATCAAAATCTACACCATTCCCACTAAGACTATGCTCAGATGATTCGAGATTGTGCTGAGTTGACAATTACAACTAAATATCACAGATGGAAACCAATTATTGACATTATGAATAATAGTTATAACCATGTACTTAAAAAGGATAAATTTGGTGGTGAAAATCAGAACCAGGAAAGGAACTATGGGGTCAGTCATGGATGCCGATTACCAAGGAAGATGTGATCAAGAAAGTGACATTTGAACAAAAATTTGACAGAAGTTCTACAGTTGCATAGAGATATCTAGGAGAAAAGATTTCAAGATAGATGGAGATAACCGGTACTCAGACCATGCAGGAGATTTTAAAAAGAGTCCTGTGGCTGAACAGGTGAGTTGAGAAAGAGCAGACATCTGCCAAAACACACTGTTCTCTCTGCCTTTTGATGTCTAATGAAGAGGTAAAGTAATAATATGGTAGACACAGAGATCCAAGGTACTCAAGTAGAAACAAAGAGCACAACACAAGTAGAAGCAAACAATGAAAAGGGAACATTTTCTCCCAGCTTTCACAGTTGGGTTCTATAGCAGCTAGGCTAGAAAATTTCAGAAGTGATTATATATCAATACAGACAGATGATGTAGGTATCCACATACAAAGATCTATGCCATCAAGATATTCTTTCAGACACAATTCCAGCCCTGAGGAGACAAAGATACAGAATTGCTAGAGCACCTGGTACTCAGACTAGCTGAGATAGCAAGTTCAGGTACAGCAAGGGACACGGTCTCATATAACATGGAGGTCAAGGAAGACACCCATGTCACCCTTAGGCCTCCACACATGTGTACTCATACATGTGAAAACACACAAGCATGCATGCAAAGCATGCTTGTATATGTCTACAAAAGACGATATGTCCAAATTTCAATGAAGTGTAGAACATTAAAATTAAAGTGTAGAACATAAAAATAAGTTATTGGCAAATTGTACCTATTTTTTCTAATGTCATTCATATGCTGTTCTCACATAAAATGAAATATCACATGAAGTTTTCTCTGCTCCACAGAGAAAATTGTGCACAATCCATGTTTCCTCAGCACGGAGGCTCTGCTTATTTGAATTCAGACTTGCAAGACTGGTTGAATAAAGGGATCAGTGAGGAATGAGATCTCCATCCAATGAAGTGATGGAGGCAAAGGCATGGAGAACTATGTCAGAGACTTAATGGGGCAAGTCCTGGAGCAGTGCATTGTACGCAGGCAATGACACAGTCTCAGCTGAGAGAGTATGGAGTTAGGAGGCAATCAACCATGGAGTTAATTCATTTTAGCAAAATCTGTGTTTTGCTAACAGAAAAAAATGACACTGTTTTCAAAAGTAGGTCATCTATCTGAAAAATCCAAAACTGTAATCACAGAAAATAATCTTCTGGTGTAGCATTCTAGAGGTGACACTGGGTTAATAACTAGTGCTATGCCATTAGCCCATCTGCATGCATGAGCAGACTGTTGTATAAAATGAATTTGAATTATGACAGACCTCAGATTCTGATGTTATACCCTTACAGTTAGTTCCCCATACTTCTAACAAACATTTTACCCCAATAGGCAAATATGCAACATTTCAATCTGAGAGCTTCAAGGGCAATAAATAAAAAAGTACAGATATATGTTCAGGAGCCATTCATGAAATATTAAAATAGGTGGTTTCCCATGTGAAATGTAATCAGTATGATTTTCAAGCATTTTGGCATTTTGTACTTTGATGTTCAAATTTACAACTGTTATATCTGATTGACAGAAAAACCTTCATACACTTCACAGTTCAAAATGTACTGCTGTGTGTGAGAAGTCACTGAACCAAGTAATGTAATTCTCAAAATCTAGCCAAGAATATTATTTTTGTATACTACATGTGTCACTAGATACTAAGCTTTCTAGTTAGGAGAAAAAATAAAATTAAAAACTTTCATGTGGAAAACATTTTATGGATTGGCTTTATTATTAATCTTTCCACAAATAAAACTACTGTGCTCAGAGAAAAGAACCTAAACAATGATTCTACATACCATTAATTGTGTCTCTAATTCAATCCCCAAATAACCATAAAATAAAACTATAAATTTTTATTATGACCCTGACTTTAAAAAACCCAGTAACTGACAGTTTCTATTCTGCCCAGAATACCAGCAGCATTTAGTATGTACAGCCTCTCTATATTTCATCTAAGCAGAAGTAAAGATGTTTTCTTCTTTCTTGAAATTTTGTAAATTATTTTAAATCTTTTAATAAAATTGGTATATAATAGGACCACATATCCAGATAAGTGGATCACTTTATATTTTAAGCCAGTAGAAACTAGTCAGATTATAGGCAAAGGTGAGACATCTGGAGAGAGAGAGAGAGAGAGAGAGAGAGAGAGAGAGAGAGAGAGAGAGAGAGAGAACAAAAACTAAAATAACATATAAAACTAACATTTTAGAGAAATACTTCTAGTCTTCTTCAGACATACTATTCAGTATATAAATGAAAGGAAGAAATATCTTGTACATGGGTTATATCACAGGTAAACTTTTCTAGCAAACTTTTATTGCGTAGGAAACTATAGGTATTTTCTCTTAGATTCCTCATCTCAAAAGTTCAACTTGTATGGTTTTAAATCAAATATTTCTGCTCTCCCACGCACCTTTTGAAAAATGCAAGTGAAATAGTTTATCATTTATTTCACTCTTAGGAGGAATATAAAGTCAAAGTTACCATGGTGAAGAAATTTTAAAAATAGTCTCCTATTTTTCATTTTTGTTGCCTTGATAAAATATTCTGGCAAAAACAACTTTGGAGAGAAAGGGCTTGTTCAGCTTACAACTTCAGTTACAGTTCATCACTTCAGGGAAAGTCACAGTGACAGGAGCAGGAGATAGATACTCATATTATAGCCACAGCTAATAGATGGGAAAAATATATTCTTACATGCTTACATGTACTCAGTCTCATCTTTCTCTGCCTAGGGAATGGTGCCACCCACAGTGGGCTGTGTATTCCCATAACAATCAACAAATATTTAAGACAGTTCTCCACAGACATGCTCACAGGTCAATCTAATTGAACAGTCCTGTTAAGACTCTTCCTAGATGTTTCTAGAATAGCAAATTGACAGTAGAAAATAATTATTGGCAGTAATGTTACTCCTTATATGGTTCACAAACCACAGCTAGTACAAACACACTCAACAACTGACTTATTTCACCTCTCAGATAGATTGAGAAATTAAGATAATATTTATTAACAATTCGACATTAATGGAAAGTATGTTAAGAGTGTTTGTAGTCTAGAGTTCATGTCTTTGACACAAAAAACTTTGGGATGTTGGGGAAACATCTGTGAATGGATGTTCAAATGAAGAGATTTGTGCCAGGTTTAAATCAACCCTGCCAGCCACTCCTTCATGAGTTGCATAAACATCAGATGAATTGAGCATTATGCTTTGTACTACAGTAAACATTGGTTACTGTAAGGCTGGATAGATGGCTCAGAAGTCAACTGTCCTTGCTCCTTTAGCAGAGGACCAGGGTTCAGCTTTAAGCATCCATATGTTTTTGCACAACCATCCATAAGTACTTTTCCAGAGATTTACTGCTCCTTTTTAGGCTTTGCAGATAACAAGACACATACATGATACACAAACATACATTCAGGAAAACACTAATACATATAAAACAAAACTAAGTAAGTCTCCTTTTAAAAATTGGCTATTGAGTTTTCAGAGGTTTAATGCATTTAATGATGCTGCTTTTCATTTGATGATGTAGAAACTGACTAAGGCAGCCATGGTCACACAGTGCTGCTCAGCAGAAATCCAGGGGAAAGGCTGTGACAGGTGTATGGGATGCAGCCTGAGCCCCCACCACGTCTGTAAACAAGCTTCCTGGAGTTTTAGAGGTGTGATTTCAGACAAGCTTACACATACCTTAACTAAATTGAGGCATTTAAAAAAATATCTTAAAGGATAAGGACAACAAATTTATATCTAATAATAAACAAGATTGAAGAACTAAAATAAAAGCTCATCTTCAGATACAATAGAGGTTTTACAACATGATCAGTGTGAGACGGGTGACAGAGTAGTTGAGACTGAAACATAATAGATATCACAAACAAATTTATAAAATTTATAAAATCATCACTGGACATGGATTCAAAGAGACTAGATAATAGCCCAAAGTCTCTCATTCCACTAAAGATCATCTAAATTTTAACATAGTTTTTAAAATAAATAACTAGAAATGACGTGTAATAAAAGTCTTAATATGAATTTGGATAATATGACTTGCCTTATTACAACATTGCGCCACATATCCTGAGCTTCTTGAATTGTTTCATAATTTCTTGTTTAATTCTCCTCAACATACCAGTGGGAAATGGTCTCTCTACAAGGGTACTGTTAAAACAACACAGTCGAAAGGTTTGGATCGTATAAATTAACAAGCAGAAGGAGAACAGTTGATCACATTTAAAACTTTATATATTGATATGCAGGGCACTTATTCAAAGTATTCACATGGGGCATTTAAACAGGGGTAGTTGGTGCTTTTAAGTAGTCTGCTAGCTACAGTTGTGGAACAATAGTTGTAAGTTTGCTGCTAAATTATCTCTAAGAACACTTTCAATTAAAGCTTTACTGTTTGTAATGCCTGTTGTTTTCCCTATATATTAGTTAAGTTCTATTGTCATGATAAAACACCGTGACTAAGAAAACTTATAGAAGAGAAAGTATTTTGAATGAAGGTTCCAGAGAGTTAAAATTCATAATGACAAGGACAAGCAAGGCAGCAGGCAGTGGACATGACAGCAGGAGTTGGAAGCTGAGGACGCACATCGTTTTGGTTTTTTTCTTTGAGACAGGGTTTCTCTGTGTAGCCCTGGCTGTCCTGTAACTCCCTCTGTAGACCAGGATGGCTTCAAACTCAGAAATCCACATGTGTCTACTTCCCCAGGGCTGGGATTAGAGGTATGAGCCACCAAGCCTGGCTTTAGGACTCATCATTAAAGGCAGGCACAGCAGGGAAAGTTATCTGGCAGTGGCACGAGTGTTTAAACTCTCAAAGGCTGTTCCCAAATCATAATTCTTCCAGCAAGACCAAAACTCAATTACCCAAACACTGCCACCAACTGGACCAAGTATTCAAATGCTTAAGATTGTGAAGGACATCTCACTGGAACTACCACACCCTATATTTTAGTTATATTGTGTTTATTGTATAAGTAGAACATGTAACATATTTGTGAGAAATCTGATGTTAAATTAATAGGGACAGTGGAGAAGTGGCCATCAAATGACAGAAGCAGAAATTTATCTAGGAACAAAACTTTTCTGTATCTTAACTCTATCAGTTAACCTATACATGTGGTGAATTACAACACACATACATACACACACACACATACACAGAGACAAACATACATATAATACACACACAAACACAAAACATGTAACACACAACTACTGAAGCAGAAATAAACTTTCCAAATGTTATATGCCGTTTTCTAGGTTGTACTAACATATGATAAAATTTTATCACTGCCCAAAGATGGATGAGGGTCACCTGAATTATTTCTTACAACTATAATGAATCTATTAACTCAGAATAAAGTTTTCTTTAGAAAGGACTTTACTAATGGAAGTAATTTGGACAGGAGACAGAGTAACATTCAGAGATGATGAGAATAGTCAAGGTATAGTAACTAAGCCACAGCCAATAACTCATTAGTGTTGTGTGTTCCACTTGTGGCTGGGACAGCTTGCACCCCAACAACAATGTCAGAATCTGCTCCTGAGATGTTGAAAGTGGTAGGAAATTCTTTCTTTATGAACAAACTTCAAGTCTTAGATGATATATAAATTAAAATATTGAGCTCACCACAAATCAGAATATTAATAATTAAATTGTCCCAGTACGCGTCTACCTAGAAGATTTTACTCCTGATGTAGCTTGTGTGACTTGATGTACTTTCTGTCCAATTTCTGTCTTGTTTTTTTGCCATTAATTGTATTTTCTGAAACTTATAAGAAAGTCATTTAGTTGTGTATTGAAAGATTAAAGAATGCCTTGTTTTCAGCAATAAAAAGTATTTGTTAAAAATACTCCCATAAAGCAAAATGTTCTGAAATAAAAATGAACTATAAGTAAATCAACTTGAATTTTCTATCTCATATTGTAAGTATCAGTTTACTACAATATCAGAAGTAAAATTGAGCTACAGTATACACTGGTATACATTGAATTTAACAAATAAACAGTTCCAAGAAATAAAATGTTTACTTGAACTTCAGTTAAAAGAAAAATATCCCACGTGATAATACAGTAATTTGGCGAATGGAAAGAGATATAAATTTAGAGTCAGCTTATACACAACCAGTTGGTTAATGAATATATTTGGAAGTTTTTAAATAGCATCTGTTTGGCAACAATTTTTCTCATTTAGAGACAATGTCTATACTCTCCTCTTGAATCTGTGTGAAGCTGAAACTATTTTCACCAGTTGCACACCAAAGAAAGTAAAATTAAATAACTTTCTAGTTTTAGGTCATAAAGAGAGTGTAGCCTATACACTATTGGGCCATCCTCATTCAAACAGTGAGCTACCAAATAAGAAGATGGTCTACAGGTCTACACTATGCCTGTGGTGCTGTAAGCCTCCACTGAAAGAGGCCATGATGTACAGCCTCAGGTGGACTACACAGCTGATTTCTCAACCATTAATGAGAGCCCCTTGTCATGCTTGTGAGTAAGTTATATTGAATATTCAACTTGAATAACTATAACAGCAGCCCATATATGGACCTCTTTCAAACACCACGTTTACAAAACCATGCAGTGTAAAGAAAAATACAGCCATCACTCATGTTGAGAGTAATCTTTAAAGTATAATTAGCAATTTGGTTGTAATGTATAAAATGTTAGTCAGTTCAATAAGAAAGTAAAATATAAATAACATTTAAAAATCAATTTTCCTTTACTTGAGCAATGAAGAGTTCTATTGCTGAGATATGGAGTATAAATCCATTAGTTATAATCTGACTGGCAAGGAGATTCCTTGAAACATAGAAGATTTAAATTACATTTTCTAAATTAGGTTAACAGGCCACAGAGCTGAAGAGCAAATGTGAGGACCGTGCGTCTCGGAAGTAAAGCCAAAAACTCTCCATGCACTGAGTTAAAAGTTTTACTTGGAATCCCATTACTTTAAGTTTCCATGTTCCCCAAATTCCTTCAAGGCTGACCACTATTTCTAGGAACAGCCATTCTAACATAAGCTGTCACTCTGGTGTGATTTCCCTTATATTCAAGCCTACGCTACACATGTCTGCTCAGAAACTTGGCTCCTGTTCCAAATCCTAACTCGGTCTTGGAACCAAGTCTGAAGCCAAGAAATTTTACCCATCTTAAAATTCTAATTCTATTTCATTTGTATTAACTGGCTTGGACAGAGCAAAGGGCATAGAAATGAATAGGAAAATATGCAACAAATGAGAATGGTGTTAATATTTTTATAAGCTTATCTACACTTTTTCCTTTGTTTTTTTTTTTTACTACACTTTTCCTTTGTTTTGCATTTAAACATTTGAAAAATTTTTTAAAAAGCATTAAAGGATTTAAAGTGGAATCGGAAGTAGAGAAATGCCTTATCTGTGAAGAGCACCTTCTCTTCTTATGGAAAACCCAAGTTCTGTTTCCAACGCCTATACCAGGTGACTCACAACTGTGTGTGACTCCAGCTCTAGAGCTGAGCTCCCTTCTAGAACCCACGGGCATCTGCACACACATGACATATACTCACACAAACACACATACTTATACATAATTCATCATTTTAATCTTTAAAGAATTAAGCAGTATTACCAGGCTATTGAGTTCACTTTAAATATGTAGACAATCAGCTCAGGTTACCGAGTTATGCCTTCTTTGAAGTATAATCTGAACTGTGAGGTCTAACATTTTGTACTAACCTGAGGGTTAAGAAAATACATTTTATTATTCTTGCAAATTCATTGTAATTTAAATGTGGAATGCTCACCCCATGCCAGGATCTTTTGTGACAACATGTGGAACTCCATTAGAGGCACTGTTGGAGAGGCCGTTGAAGCTTTAAGTGAGGCCTAACTGAAGGAAGTGGGTCCCAGAGATGTGGAGTGGGTCCTTGGACTTTATAGCCATGCCTTGTTCAGAACAAGCTTGCTGCTTCTCTGTCCACCAGTACTTAACTACAGCAGACCCAGATATACCACCACCAAGCCTTCCCTGCCAGGTTATGTGTCCATTAGTGGCCCTTGTGTGCTGTTTAGGGCATAGCAACCCAAAAGTAAGCAACACAGTTTCTTAAATAAAATCATAAAAAAGATTTAGATGATTAGTTCTGTAGACACCATTTAAAATGTATCTATAAAAGTTAAAAGGTGAGTGTGTTGTTATATATTTCCTATTTAAACAGTTGAAATAATCAATTTCAGAATGATCAACAATAAATGAAAGGCATTTTAATATTTTTAAATTATCAGATTCATTAATTTTAAAATAAATGATGGGTTTGACAAAGTTTAAAAAATCTATAACCTTAGGTAACAATTAAAATCGACAGCATTTTAACCACAGTGGCCATATAAAGATTCAGACAAAAGCTACTTTGTGAATTTTTGTTGAAGTTGTTCCATGGGAAGTAATTTCCTTCTCTGTGGGAAATACATAAGCTTGGCTACCTATAGCATCTCTTTCTAGTTTGTTCTTTTGCTACGGGTGTAATGTTTGAACTTACTGTCTGCTGGTTTAGAGCACGCGTTCTGTGCAGCCAGCTTTGTCTTCTATGTCTCTCACTTCATAGGACAGTCAAAACATCTGGACAAAGCAACCAAAGACAGCCAAGAATTGTAGTTTACTTATTATCTGTTCATATCCCTAAATTAATGGATTCAACTTTTTAAAATATTAATGGATCTCCCTGACTTCTGCAAAATATCAGAAATACAATTAAACCAGATCATAAAACCACCAAACCATCAGACTTCCACTTTATCTTTAAGATAAAAAATATGAAATTTCCAATAATTATTCCAACCCAACTATAAAATTATAAACTCACTAACCTGGAAATTGGATGCAGATAATATCAGTTGCTCAGTCAACAAGAAGAATTGAAATATATTCCCATGAAAGTTAGAGAAGTGCTTTTGAGAATCTGAGGTTAAATGTTCATTATTTATTCCCTTCACTTTCTTTTCTTTCCTTACCATAGAGAATCTGATTCAGAATCATTTTCAAAGCAAAACCTTGCTGGGGTCAAACACCAAGAGAAGAATTAGTCATTGCAAAAATGTAGTAGACATTTTTTAAAAGTTTGGCTGGGAGAAGAGGGCATACATAACCACATTAGGTTAATGTTATCTTCAAATAAGTAATGAGAAAATAATGGAGTTGATTTTATATCTAATGCTGTTTGGAAAACTGTAGTGAACTCTGCTTAGGTATTCCTCACCGAAGCAAACACATCTCAGTCACCCAGCCCAAATCTGTCCTTAAAAGGCAGCTGGGGATGTCTTTTATTTAAATAAAAATTGTATTCATTTTCAGGATTATAGGGACTATGTGTTAAAATCAAAAACCTGTAGCACATCAGTAGGTGGGTGATATCTATCATGGCCCTCTCCAGTGACTTCACTATGAGAACACAGTCAGCCACTGAAACTCTTGGGGATTCACTCACTACATCTAACATACAGGATTAATCTCTTGTCACTCCAAGGCCATGAAGGAAGACAGGATTGATGCCAATATCCTCAAAGTTTTAAATCAATAATCCGTCAATCATTTTCTCCTTTTTTTCTATCCCACCCTACACCCTCCCAATGACGGTATCAATCCTTCGGCTGTCTGTTTTAGAAAGTAATCTGCAGGATGTATTTATTCTACAAAAGAATAACATAGGCTCACAAACATTGAATTTTCTTGGAATAGCTGTAGTCTGGTGTGAAGAGGAAATTAAAGTGACTTTTAGCAGCATAGTAGAAGTCATTCATTCTCTTAAAAAGAAAAAAATAAATAGAGTTGGTGTAATATTCAAAGATCAAACAAAACAAAACAAAAATCTATGACCAGAAATTCTGCAGATATTCTCAAACTATAAAGGTAATATATAGGTAATATATAAATCAATCTCTCTCTCTCTCTCTCTCTCTCTCTCTCTCTCTCTCTCTCTCTCTCTCTCTCTCTGTGTGTGTGTGTGTGTGTGTGTGTGTGTGTGTGTGTGTGTGTGTATGTGTACAAATCTAATCATGTCATAACATTGAGGAAGAGATGATGCGTCACTGTGATTCTTTGTTCTAATCATGTGTGTTAAATTCCATTTCTATAACAAGGGGCCATATTCTAGGAATGCTCATAGCTGGATTTTCCAACTAGAAAACCCTGGATGTCATTAGCTGGCTTGAGTGCTTGAGTTCATATTTCATTGCCTTCATAGTCTACTATATAGAGTAATTTTGTGTAGCTAAGGATCAATTTTATGGTGTTTTTTTTAAAAACTCCTAATTATAAGGCAATGTGCAATGATTGCTTAAAGTTATAGCTCCAGATTTTGATTTATTTTACAAGTCTTTCCTGTCTGTTCTTTGCTAAATATACATTCTTTCTGTTTTATGAGAGATTTCTCCCATTGCATCATGCTCTCGGTGGGATGGCTGCCTGTATTTTATTTTACTGCTGCCATTAATTACCTGTGACCCTATATCATGTCTACTACAGACCCATTTATCATAATGGTGTCTGTCAGTGTCCCTACAGTGAGTGGCCTCTCAGCGTTTCCACTGGAAAGCCCACTTCCCAAGGGCTTTAGCATCAGCTGTAAAACTGTACTCTAAGTTATACACGTGAAGAGCACATGGAATGATCCATGGATCTCTTTATTTTTTAGCTCCAAAGACATATTTGGAGAAACGGTGATTTCAAAAATTGATGTACATGGACATTGTGGTAGAGGACCTTTTATGAAAGTAAAATAATCAATAAAAATACTTACTGTTCTGTGTTATTTTATGGAAAGATGTTTCTGTACAGTTGCTAGATAGCCATACAATCTAAGTGACAAGCTTATTTTCATGATTATTTCTCTAATTTTATTTCACAAAAATATGAATGCTGGCAATCTTTCTGGGGAATTTTGAAGTGTGCCTTTCATTATGGAAAAATCCCAGAAAATATTCTTCTAATGAGAGAGAACTGATCTCCTAAAGTATTTTAGGAGTTACCTAAGGAGTTTTTCATTAGAAAAATTTTCAAGTGAGAACTGTGTTTACATGACATTTTCTAGTTCATAAGGAGCAAGCTTTTTATAGTATTATCAACTCAAGAGCTATTAAAATACTATTAAGAATATTAGTTGTCTTTTCATTTTTAAAACCATAGGAAGTCTGGTAAATATTAATTTCAAAATAAAACTGCTAAGCATAAGTGTGTCTCAAATACTAAAAAACAAAAGAGGAAAAAAGAAAAGTAAAGAAAAAGAAAAGAAATGGTAAAGAGGTTGAGGTAGCAGGAGATTGAAGTGGCTTTACAGATTACATCCACAATCAGGAAGCAGAGAGAGATTAACACAGGACTAGTGCTTCACACAGTCCCATTTTATACAGTTCACAATATGCTGCACAGGGAATGGTCCCAAGACTGGGCTTCCCGTATCAATTACTATAATCAAGATAATCTCCCACAGCATGCTCAGAAGTCAGTTTCCCAAGGGAGTCTAGGTTCTGTCAAGCTGACAGTTGTTGTTAACCATTATATCTATTGTCTATCTATAACTCTACCATCCTGAAGAGAAACTCTACGACACTCTGCCCCTCTTCTCTTTTCATCCTGGTATACTGTAACAACTCTGTGTCTCTGATTTTTTTCTACCATAAATGTTCAGTGAAGTACATTGTTCACACCTTGTCTTCTCATGTCTAATTTATTTCATGTGGAATGTTTCTCAGCTTCAAGTTGGTTGTAACATATGTGATAATTTCAAAGATTTTATAGCTGAAAAATACCACAATTTGTTATTGTTCGCTGCTTCATTTATGTGTTCATCTGTTCATAAATATTGGGTTCTAACAATAAAATGACTCCTTTTTATAGAAATGCAAACATTTATTTTGAGAAGACTCATAATCCAATAATTCTACTTCTGTTGCATCCAAATGGAAATACAGAAACATCTTGGAAGGTATTTATTAATTCACTTATTTGTATTATCCATCCCTACTTTTCCTTAGTATATATGTTGCCTACGTCTATTTTATATATATTATTGTACCAGGATCAGTCAAATCGTTGCTGTAGTGTGCAGCTGAGTGATGAATAGAGTAAGGAGTTGCATTCCACTTAGGTATCAATAAAAGTGGAATTTTATATACATGACAATTTCACTGGACACAAAGATAACAGCAACCTTGGACCTCATGGAAAATGAAACAACATATCACAGAAACCAGTAACCCTCCCTACTTGGGGATTCTGTGTCATTGTATTTCCTTCTGTGTTGTGTCTCTACATCTTCCATGGTCTACACACCAACTCATGAAGTCCCACACATATTCCTGATATTCCAGACACCTTAATGGAGTGCAACTCCACAACTTATTCATAAAATGACAAAGTCATAGTGTTATACCAATAGAGCAGTGTATCTTTCAACTCTCTTCAGAGAAACTTTTTCTTTAAGTGGATGATAATTAACAAAGAAACCGACAACAACAAAATAGAATTTGGAGCACTCAGTCCCAAATGGCATGTCTTTATCAAATTCCTCACCTTAAGACCTCAGGGATCTATGTGGAAGAAGAGGCAGCAAGATTGTAAGATGGATGGGTAGATGGATGGATGGATGGATGGATGGATGGATGGATGGATGGATGGATGGATGGTTGGGTGGGTGGATGTGGTGGATGACTCCAAGATGTGTCTTCCAGACACAACAGCTGATACATATATAAACTCACAGACACTGTGACAGCACCTATAGCAACCTGCATGGGTTCAACCTAGACAAAGTCCCAGCACTGAGAAGGGAAGGTTGAGCTACTGCCTCACCGCAACCAAAAAGCTATTTGTAATTGATGCCTGCTGGAAATGGAAAATCCATTTTCTCCAAATTTGTACATGATGTAGTGGGTATATCAGCCACACTCCAGGGCAGGCTGCAGGACCAAGAGGAGTTATAGAACACAAAACCTACTTCATACTTTATTTTGGGGTTTTGTTTTGTGTTTTGGGGGGAGGGGATTGTGTCATTTTGTTTGGGTATATTTTGTTTTGTTTTATTGGGGTTTTGTTTTGACTTTAATTTTTGCTTCATTTTTGTTTTTATTGTGAGAGGCAGAATATGAAATTGGGTGGGTAATGAGCTAGGGAGGGTCTGGAAGGATTTGTGGGAGAGGAAGAAAATGATCAAAGTGTATTGCATGGGAAAATGTTTAAATATAAAAAAGACTGACATTATTAACATTTATTGAAAGTATCTTTTCAATTCCCTAAAGGATAAAGGTATCAGATACACTTATGTCTATTCAAATCTCTTATCTGCATTTTTATTAAAATTTTTAACAACCTATTTATGTATTGAAACAGATTTTCATTATGTATATCCCTGACTGGCCTGGAACTCACTCACTATAGCGGGTTTTCTATAACCTCCCCACAGCTGAAATTAAAAGCATGAGCCACTACACTGGGCTGTTTATCTACTTTTAATTGTGTTGTTATCTCTTTGTCACTGGATAATAAAATTTCTGTATATAATCTATGTATAAATTCCTTATTACACACATGATTTGCAAATGTGTTTTCTCATTTCTTGAGTTTTCTTTCCAATTTCTTGTTGACACCATTTGAAGTATAAATTTTAAATATTTTTAAAATCTGAATTATCACTGATTTTCTTTTGCTGTTTGTGGTTTCAGTTTCATTCAAAAAGTATGAATTAAGAGTCATAGACATTTACTTTGATGGTTTTTAAACAGTTTTATAGTTTTAGCTAATGTGTTTAGATCCCCGGTCTTTTTTTTATTTTTATTTTTTTTGAGTAAGTTTGTCTGTAGCATGAAGAAGCAAACCAAATTTATTCTTTTTTATTTGATTTCAGAATCTTTTAGTGGATTGGTTTACAGGCCATTCCTCATTCCCACTGACTCAAGTGCCTAGATTATGGATACCACATATACACCATGTTATTATAGAAAGTAACCCATCATGCAATGACCTGTTCGCTTTTCACTCCAGTACCAAATGTCGGAGAATCAGGGCTTTCTCATCAGCTCTCTCAGCTGTGAGGCAGAAGAAGAAAACATCAGAATGGAGCTTAAAACCTATTGGGAATCAAAGTTTAAACTGAAGTCAGGCCAGTGAGGCCCAGCATGCACCAGGAAGGAAGAGCAAGCCCAGAAGGTGACCCTAGGCGCAGTATGATGAGCACAGCCAAG
Source organism: Uromys caudimaculatus (assembly GCA_028551405.1). NCBI lineage: Eukaryota > Metazoa > Chordata > Mammalia > Rodentia > Muridae > Uromys > Uromys caudimaculatus. Next base: position 32,720,114 of record CM052704.1, read on the forward strand.
CCGATGAATTCAGCCTCTCTATTCCCAAGCTTGGTACCTGGCTCTCAGGGATCCTCCACCAAGTATTTTGGTGGTGTTCCGTGCATGAAAAAAAAAAGTCATTAAAAGGAACTACGGTCACCACAGGTAAACCTAAAAGGCTCATGCACATCTAGCAGACTGATGACCCCCTTCACTTCTATTGGGAAGACAGGACCTCTGGCACCATGGTGGACGACTTGATTACCTTTCCCAATAACTGTGAGGTCAAGCAGGTGCCTCAGTGCCCCAGTGGGAGGGTCTATGTGCTCAAGTTTAAGGTGGGGTGCAAGCAGCTCTTTATTTGGATGCAGGAGTCCAAGACTGACCAAGATGGGGTACATTGCTAGAAAGTCAACCAGTGTCTGAACACCCCCTCCCCATGCCTAGGGCACTTGGAGCAAGTGGGAGTGGTGGTCTGAACTTTCAGCATTGGGCAGTGAGAGTATCCAGCAAAGCCTGTTGGGGAACATGAGCCATGCAACTCATAGGACCAGCCAATCTCGGAGGACTGTGTGGGCATGGGGCCCTCAGTGAGCCAGGCCTGGCCAGCTTGCCTGTGAATTTGGAAGCCATTTAGACTGGGAGGCATCTCAGTGTGAGTCTGGGAGTTTTGGCAAAAATACTCTTCTGGGTGAGAGTAGAAACTAGCCATTTGTCTAGTCCCTCTGTCCCGAGGACAAATGCAGTAGCTAGAAATGACAGCTAGACCAGAACACCAGGTCATCATGAGATGAACTTTGGGGCTGAGCTCTGGATAAGTTCCCTGAGCAATGGCAGGAGAACCGTTCACCCAGGCCTGGATTTTCACAGAAACAAGAAAAATGAACTGACTCAGAGATGAGGGGAAGGTTTCACCCAAGGGAAAATGTCCTAGAATGAAGGGTCAGCGAGAAGGCCAGTCATAAAGACTGTGAATGCCTCCCTCCTCAAGGACTCTAGGGTGGCTGGGAGCTCAACAATCCTCCCCTGGGACCAGGGGACGTTTACACTGACCAATGTGAGGAGGGAGCTTACCAATTTGCTGGTGTTTAATGGATAGGTCTAACAAGCAAGCACTCCGATGGCTGGAAAGACCATGCGATACAGGAGATGTGAACCTATGAGTTTCTACTCAGAGTCTCACAGCACCAATGTTGTGTTTTATAAAAAAAAGAAAGAACCAAGGATATGTTTGATAGAGCAAGGTATAGTGAGGTGGGAGAGAGTGCCCCTGCTGGCCCATGCTGAGGCGTCCCTTCCCTGTGAGGTACCAGCAATACTAATGTAGGCATAATGTAGAATAGAGTTTATTTAGGGCATGGTAAGGAAAGTTTGGGAGGGAGTAGAGGCAGAGAGACAGAGACACAGAAGGGGTGGGAAGAGAAGAGAAGAGGCTGGTCAGGAACACATGGAGAGAGAGTGATGTGGAGAGTGGGAAGAGAGGGAGAAAGGACTCGGGAAGAGAAGAGAGCATAGAAAATAAGAGAGTAAGAGAGCGAAGAGGGGGCAAACAGCCCTTTTTATAGTAAGCCAGGTAACTGCTGGGCAGAGCCTAGAAGGAATGCTAACACCTATTCAGGCTATTTTAGGGACATAATCAAGATTGTTATTAATATGAACATGTGCAGGGATAAAGATAGAGCATAGGTTGAGGAAATGACCAACCAATGACTGGCACACCTTAAGAGCCACTGCATGGGAGAGAGCCAACCCCAGACGCTATTAATGATACTCTACTGTGCTTGCAGACAGGATCCTAGCACAACTGTTATCTGAGAGGCTTCATCAAGCAGGGACACAGATGCAGAGATCTACAGCCAAACATTAGGCAGACCTCATGGAGTCCTGTAGAAGAGAGAGCCAGAGGGGTCAAGAACACCACAAAAAGACCCACAGAATCAACTAACCTGGGGACTCACAGAGACTGAAACACCAGCCAAAGAGCATGCATGGGCTGAACCTACCCCTTCATACACATCTGTAGCAGACGTGCAGTGCAGCTTGGTCTTCATGTGGAACCCCCAACAGTTGAAGCGAGGGCTATCTCTCATTCAAACTCTGTTGCTTGCTTTTAAATCCCTTTGCACTAGCTAGGCTGATTTGTCTGGCCTCAGTAGAGGATGTGCTTAGTCCTGATGAGACTTGATGTGTCATGGTGGGTTGGTACCCAGAAGGGGCATCTCCCCTTCTCTGAAAAGAAAGGGAAGGAGGAATGGTGAAAGTGGGGTAAGAGGATGGGACTGGGAGGAGAGGAGGGAAGATGGAGAGGAGCTGTGATTCGGATACAAAGAGTAACTAAATAAAATTAATGAAAAAAAAAAAAGATAAGTTAAATCATTTTGTAAAGAATTCATTTTTATAGGTCCAAAAGACAGCTCATCAGGAAAGGTATTTGCTATCAAGCCTGCTGATTGGGGGCTCATCTCTAAGACTCATATAATGGGTGGAGAGACCCAACTCCTAAAAGTGGTTGTTGTGTTTTATAAAAATAAAGAGAGAAGGAATATGTTTGGTGGATGTGTAGTCTGGTGTGGGGGAAGGGGGCGCCTCCGCGGGCCTATGCCGAGGTGTCCCTTCCCCCTGAGGGACCGGTCACATGACAGTATAGTATAGAATAGAGTTTATTCAGGGCATGGGACAGGAGTTGAGAGGGTAGGAGAGAGAGAGAGAGAGAGAGAGAGAGAGAGAGAGAGAGAGAGAGAGAGAGAGTAGAGGAGTAGAGGCCAGCCATGAGCATGTGGAGGGGGGAGGGGAATAAACAGAGAGGGGGAGCAGAAGCAAGAGAGCAAGAGCAAGAGGAGGGGGCAAACAGCCCCTTTTATAGTGAGTCAGGCACACCTAGCTGTTGCCAGGTAACTGTGGGGCGGAACCTAGACTAAATGCCAACAGTGGTCCTCTGATTTTCATATCTACACTTTGACTTACATGTCACAGCATGCACATACACTAAATAAATGTTTTCATAAAACATAAAGAAATTTCCTTCACACTAAACTAATAACACATGACTACCTACTTTTAGAATAAAGAGGGAAGACGTTACTCCCATAATGCAGAGCAATGACTCTCCCAGGATAACCTTGCGATCACCCATGGGATAATTGACATTGACTGAAGACATTGTGGCTTATCACAAAATAGGAGGTGGATTCTCCTTCTGACATTGGTGGAAAGAAAACACTGAAGCTTCAGGGCATTCTTAATGACCATAGATGGGTCTCTAGGACAATTTTATGATTCAAAATTCCTAGAGATATTCTTAAGCATCTATGAGACTACTTAGTTTTGCAGTGGAGGAATGAAGCACGCGCGCACACACACACATGTGTATGTGCATGTATGTGTAAATGGGTACATATGGATATATGGATATATATGTATGTATGTACGTATACAAATTGTTAGATGTATGCATGTGCAACTTATTTTAAAAGCAGACAGAGAGAAGAGAGAAGGAATGGAGGGAGGAAGAAGAGAAAGGAAGAGGAAGTGATATTTACCACTAAGGAAAACCTTTCTGGTTTTTATATTCCCAAGTGCCTAGTGTATATTACATGTCAGGTAACTAAATTAATATTGAAATAATCAATGTTTTGAATAAATGGACCACAGGCAACTCCAGATCTCTGTCATTTTAGATACTTCAAATGTGCTTGAGACTGTCAGTCTAACAGATCCTGACCTGATCATAGAAAAGCATTCAACATCCTGGACCAGGTGTCCTGGCAAAAAATAGAAAAAGAAAAAGAAAAAAGAATCAGAAAACAGAGTCAGGGGAGACAGTAGTTCACTGGATTTCAGAAAGAGACCTGCATCTCCTCAAATAATCCCTGGGGCTAGGAACTCCACATGTCTTTCCTGTTTGCTGAGAGGTGTTCTCATAAGGATTTGTGAAGTTTCACTTGTAAATCTTAAGGCAGGACCACAGAAAAAGCTTGTGTGTTTTTATGGCTCAGAAATCTAGATGTGTGGTATGGACTTAAAACCAAATAATGTTCTTCTTCTCCTGTGTCTTAGTTGCCTTGGAACTGGGGGTAGCCACCAGAAAGTCAAAGATGCCAGGGAAACAAGAGGCTCCCAGGACCCAACAGGGATGAGATTAGCTAAAATACCCAACAAAGGGGAGGGAGAACTTGTAGAGATCATATCTAGAGGTTAGGTGAGGCTCCCATTTGGGGGATGGGGCCACCCACTCATCTCCAAATTTTTAACCCAGAATTGCTCCTGTCTAAAGGAAATAGGGTGACAAAGTGTGAACCAGAGACTGAAGGAAAGGCCATCCAGAGACTGCCCCACCTGGGGAGCCATCCCATATACAAATACCAAACCCAGACACTATTGCAGATGCCAAGAAGTACTTGCTGACAGGAGCCTGATATAGCTGTCTCCTGAGATGCTCTGCCAGAGCCTGACAAATACAGAAGCAGATGCTTGCAGCCAACCATTAGACTGAATGCAGCCTCCCAAAGGAGGAGTTGGAGAAGGGACTGAAGGAGCTGAAGGGGTTTGCACCCCCATGGGAAGAATAACAGTATCAACCAACCAGACCCCCC
>CM052704.1:32725166-32746238 GCA_028551405.1 Uromys caudimaculatus
CCCCCCAGAGCTCCCAGGAACTAAACCACCAACCAAAGAGTACACATGGAGGGATCCATGGCTCCAGCTGTATATGTAGCAGAGGATGGCCTTATCTGGCATCAATGGGAGGAGAAGCCCTTGGTACTGTGAAGGCTTGATGCCCCAGTGTAGGGGAATGCCAGAGTAGTGAGGTGGGAGTGGGTGAATGGGTGGAGGAGCACCCTCATAGGAGCAGGGGGAAGGGGGATAGGATAGGGAGTTTCTGGAGGGGAAACCGGGAAAAGGAATAACATTTGAAATGTGAATAAATAAAAAATCCAATAGAAAAAGAAAAAAAGAAACAAATAAAAATAAATAAATAAAAAAGAAAGTGCAGAAGATTAAGGTGGACATTGTGGTCAGTGGTATTGGTGGAAATAAAGAAAGACAGGTGCTGGACTTTTCGAGTGTTGTGCAAAGCTAATTCAGCATTGATGTGGCTGTCTTCATAGTCTCCATTGGTAGTTACAATGCAGCACATCTCAAGTTTATGTGAAAGCAAAGTGCAGCCTATGAGGCATTTTGGGCATAAAGGAATCAAAGTAAAGTTTCATTATGTAAATCTCCTTATATTATATCTATAAACAATAGCTGTTTTTCTCTCTTTATTGCTTTACTTTCCTTCCAGGAGCTTCTACATTCTTATTTATTCTCACTACAAAAACAAAGATAACATCACAGGAATAACAATTCCCCATGCTGAAAATTAAATGGAGTGTCAAAAAATTTAGCACAATATCAATACTCAAAATATTAGCCCAAGCATTTCACTATACTAAAAATAAGTCATGTAACAAAAATATTGTTAAATTTTAAGACCATAGTAGTGTCTAGCAGAATAAACCTGCCTTCACTCCATCTGTTTTTCTACGATGTAAAAGAAAACTGTAGTTTAAATTCTTTCCCATTTGCTAGCTTTAATATATACATTTCTTATGTGCTCTTTACCAATCTAACATTTATGTTATTTGAGAGTTTTTATCCTTTAAATCAAGTTTGTAGACTGTTTCTAAAATCTGCTAGCTTATCAGCAGTTGGCAAATGTGTGCTTATATCCAAGAGCGAAACTGTCAGATTGTTTAATACAGAGAATCAATCTTATTTTCTTCAAAAACCAATCTGTCAGCAGCTAGTTAATAAGAGGACACATATTATAGCAGATTATGCCTATGTCATAGAGAGACCTACTTGTCTACATGAATCCGATAAGGACTCCTCGTCTTTCCTTATTCGTTGAGCCAAAGTCATAATTGGCTCAAAATCAAAGATAGTGTCAATATGAGGGTTGTTCATCAATTGTCTCAAGTACAGTTGGTTGAATTCTGATAAACAAGGCTTTGTAAAATCAGTAAATGTAAGTACTTTTTACATCTGCAATCAAACCCAATAATCCTTAGAGTTCATGCATGTATGTACATCAATCTTTTGTGATAAACCTACCAAACTAAATAACATATGACTTAAAAAAAAAACAAATGCCCATTGTTTATTTAGGGGAAAGAGCACATTTTTTACCAGAGCAGTTCCTGAGTGTCTAAGGACACCCTCCTTCTTCTCTTCAGTCTTTGCACCATCACAGTGAAATGTGAGTGAAAGCAGGAGCTTATTCTGTTAGACAAAAGCCATACCCAGAAATACTTCATGAACATGATTCGCTTTTAAATTAACGTAACCTTACATCAAGACTTTGGTTACTCATGACTACAAGACTTTTCTTACCTATAAATTTTTTAAACAGTTATATCTTCTTAATTATGACCCCATTGTTGGGTTAAAGGAATCATTTATTTGCATTCATTCAACTTGCAAAAATCAAGTTTGATCTCTTTTGAAAACTATACTTTGAGAACAGATTAAGGCTGAAGAAACATACTGTTTGTGTTATCAATGTGATTCTTCTGGGGATGAAAGTGGTATGTCTTGGTCTTTGTTCTTATTACTAAAATTATTTTTGAGATTATGCTTTAAGTGAGTGTGTAAATGATAAATAAAAATATGTGTGAGGCAAACATAGTATCTACAATTCTTGGGATAAACAATCTTACTTTCTTATGCAAGAAAATCAGCTGGAAGGGGCAATTTTTTTCTTCTCTATACACAAAGTCCTCAATTGAAAAGTGTTGATGCATCTTGCTGTTAGGAGAGTGGAGCTGGCTGGAATATTCTACTGGAACCATTAAATATTTAAATAGCTCATTTATTTTGAAGTATATACTGAAAGATTCCCGTCTCCATATGGGATATTAAAATTCTGTTAAAAACTCTTTCTTTGTCTTTGCAATTTAAAGTTCACAATCCTCATCTTCCTCTCATTTAGTCAGAAAGGCCATCCACTGAAAACAGGCGGATAAAGTGACCAACTTGCTTATGCAGAAAGGAACTATACTAAGAAATGAGGAATCAAATTCCATTTCTAGCACTGACTAAGGCCCATCTTTTACTTTGCACATGCAGAGAATTGAAAAGTATAATAAACTTTGATGTTATGCATTTCCTAAGCAATACAAAAAAGAACATTAGAGATTCATTTTGATGGTATTTTTCTGTGTTATTGTAAGAATTCTGCCCAAACCTTAGGCTGTCACCTTCAGTGACAACTAATGGCATTTGAAAGAAGTTGCTCATTCCAGAACCCATTTGACAAAAGATTATCTGATGAAACAGAAACCTCAAAAAGGAAGCTTCCCACAGAACCACTGGCTTTCTTAATTCTAGAATATAGAGATAAAGCAGCCATTATCTATAGTTTATGTAAATCGTGGGTTTTTTTTTTTTTTTATCTTCTGATTGTTTTATGGGAAAGTAAATTTAAGGGCATCGGAGAAATCGAAGCACACCCACTATTTTGCCATCCTTTATGCTTGATCACCCTTCAGTCAGTTTTAACTCCCTGAGCATCTGCACCCTTTAATCCAGTATAATAAATCACAAAATGATTTTTCTCTGTGAGACAAAAGGGGCATTACTTGAAATGCTAGCACACTACCGAAGCGGAGGGGAAGGCTGATGCAATTATCTAGAAGTCTATTTATTCCTTCTGCACTCCTCTGTACACGAGGAAGAGAATTATTATTCAGCACAGTTACTGTCAGAACTGCATCAAGAGAAAGATTAGAAAATACTGATTTATAACGAGAAATATGGGTAGTCAACAAAAGTCAGATAAAATTACTTCAAGGCTTTGTTTTATTTTCTCTGTTTTAAACTCAACTCTAGTCTTCACTCACCATTGTTCTGAGGTCATGTGATAAATAATTAGAATAAATATTAAAATGTTTACTGTTTGTGTCTGTCTCCACTCCAGTACATAGCTTTGCATTCAGTTGCTGTTTCATCGTTGAAGCAAGCGAATTCTAATATGTAGGCATATAAATCATTCTGTTGCATGATAAATGTGCCATAGAACATTAGGTCCCCTGTCCAGGGTGGGAAACGAATAGCCTTGGAAGGGTTCTGTGCTCTTATAACTTAGAACAAGCAGTGAGAGCTGGAAATCCTTATCTAGTTCTTTCTATCTTTCCAATATAAGTAAAGTCCATCTGCTTCCTCTGAAACACACCTACCCACTTATTAAACATTTTATTAATTTATTTCAATAAGCAGCCAAGCGAAAATTATTACAGATTGGAATCCATGCAAGCAGAGTGACACACAAATCTGCTAAAACATGCATCACATTTTATTCAAATTACTGATGGATCCTTTTTATTTCAGGCTATTAGCTTTTAGGTGCTGAATAATTTCTTAGCAGAGCAGTGCCATATTGCCAATCTGCCTGATTTGGATTGAAAACCAAAGTATTTTGTATTTTTCTTCATGTAATCTATCAAAAGAGACTGGCAGTGTGGAACAGGCTACAGGGGTTTATACAATAGAAGTATGCATATTTTCTCTGCATACTAATTACCAGCCAATATACCAGCCAGCAAAAACATGGGTCGGTAAGGGAGTGATATACTTGAGGAGTATGTCAGAGATTATGTTTAATCCCAGAAGGCAGAAGCAGTAGTCAAGTGTATTTGTTACAATTAGGCAAAGCAGTAACTTTTGTGAGCTTCTTGGTTACAGGCAAATCACATTGCCACATGAATATCTTCTGATCTGCTATATAAAATTACTCCAATGCTTTGACATTTACTCTTTACAATGCAGATCGAGGCATAGATCCGTAAACCAAAGAACAACAACCTTTTCCAGCAGTGGAGGAGAAGGGTGCTTAAAACCTGGCGGTTAAGCTGTAGTGTAGCTAGTCAACTCATAGTATTCAGGAGTCAGCAACTAGGAGGTTGGAGAGATGGCTCAATGGTTAGAGAGCTCACTGTGCAAGCATGGGGTAAGTTCAGACTCCAGTAACCAAGTTTAACAAATAAACGAACAAATGAAAAAGCTGGCTGTAGCCACATGTTGGCATAAAGACAAAGACTGATAGAGCTTGCTAGCCACCAAATTAACTGCAAGTGGAGTTAGAGAGAGTCGCTTTCCAAAAAATAAGTCTGACCGTTAAAGAGCAGAATAGTGGGCATCCTTCTCTGGCCTTCACATATGTGTGCATGGTCTGGAAACTACATACAGACACAAGCTTACATGCTATCCACATACGCACTTACACAGGCATATATTCACGAAGAAATCACTACATATGGAATAATTAGAGTTAAATAAGAAATGGCACACATTTAAATTTTAAAGTGCATATGCAAATCTATGGTTTTGATCTTAGATGCCTAGCAACTACATAAAACCTTTAGTAAATGTTCTAAAATAAACCTTAATAACTTAACATAGAAAACAGTTCCCTGATAATAAAAGCATGGCAAAATGTAGCCAAAAGTACAGTCAATGTAATTTTTATATAATTAATATAGCTTCCAAGTTAGTTAGGGAAACAAAAGGTGCTGCCTCTGTCTGAAACACAGATACCCATTTAGCACTAGGTGTCACTCTCCGGTATTTAGGAGCAGTCAGATCTCAAGCAGGAAAGTGGCCGAATTTAAGATAAATGAACTTTAGACATCATTCAATCCAAGTCCTCTTACATTGCACTAAACATTTAAATTGGGAAAAGCCTGGGGCATTTACATATCAAAGTAATTTTACCAGAATCAGCATTGAAAACAAAGACAAGAAATCCCTCTATGCCTGGCAGTGGTAGTGCATGCCTTTAATCCCAGCACTTGGGAGGCAGAAGCAGGTGATTTCTGAGTTCAAGGCCAGCCTAGTCTACAGAGTGAGTTCCAGGACAGCCAGGGCTACACAGAGAAACCCTGTCTCAAAAAACAAAAAAAGCAAAACAAACAAACAAAAAATAGAAATCCCTCTATATTTAAAAAACAAAAAAATTGTATGTGGCCACTAATTTCAATCTGATAGCTAGTGTGTTGAACACATTTCCTGCTGAACAGTAAAGATGACTTTGCAATACCTCTAATCTAAATAACAGGAATAATGAATCACTTTGTTTGCATAGGAACACACCCGTACTTAAAGGGATTTGCCAACAAGACTGATGTTTGCACTGCCAAATCTTACAGATGAGGACATAGGCATAAAGAACAAAGGCATACTCGTTAACTCTGAACTAGTTGAGCAACTCACTACTCATGGCTCTGACCTGTATTAAAACCTGCTATGTCTTGTGGTGGGAGGAGTGGTACCCGGCAAGGAAACTGAGGCCAAGATTGATAAATTAAAATAAGGGGCAGAAATTCATGGAGTTTAATGTTGTAGGGTAAAGGGAGATTAGTTCTTTAAAGAGAATTTCTATGAATGTAAGGATTTGCACTCCCTTGGGTCGACGATGTAAGAGGTACTAGGGAGTGGGTTCCAGAAGTCTTCAGGCTGTATTGCATTGAGGGAGGTATTATTATCTGAACATGTGGGTTTAAACTCCTTTGAGGATGCCACACAGGAAATGCACGTTTGTGAAAGGTTGTGGACCTTCCTACTCCACTACTCCCAGATCCCCGAGTAGCCATTTCTTCAGAACAGAGATGGGAATGTGATCTCAGACCACATGGCTCCAGTCCTGGCATTCCGACTTATGTTTCCTCAACTGTAGAAAAGGTTGATGGAGAGGTCGCCAGCAACGTGCACAAGTGAAATTACAGCCTTTAACCTTTGCTAATGTTTCTGCTCTTTCCAGCAGAGGGCGTAATAGCCCTATAAAAATAGGATTTTTCAGGGCCCCAAATACCCAAACCATTCACTGACAAGTCTCACAACCATGGAAGGATGATAATGACAATAACCAAACATACATTTTATGTTCCTTAGAACAGCTTGATAAATTACAAAAACACAATTGTTTACGTTTTTCCCCCAGTGGATTCAAGAAAAGCATGGCTACACTCCTGTTCTGACTCATTATAGAGTCTGGTAAAATGGCTTCAATGGCACCAGAGTACCTGGAACTACAAGCTTGATTTTCTTTGTTGGTTTTTGTTACCCTTTTTATTTCTTTCATGGGTGCTCTGGTAGACAGACTATCCTACTTTCTAAACATTCTACCTACACCCTAAAGATAAAACATCTTAGTTTCCCATAAGGACCATGGCTATCAAAATAGCAGACAGAAGTGTCTGGCTTTTACAAAGTTCTGATTACAGTATCCTCAAGCCCCATCTGGTCAACAGAAAGCTACTGTTCAGCCACATCCATGAAAGCTCTTTTCATTTGTTGTATTTGCATATTTATGCTTAGGAGCCCTGTTTAGAACATGCTTTGCTGTAATGAGAAAGTCTGTTGATCATTCACTGAAAAAGCAGAAGCACAGGAGGTACAGACATAACAGGTATCTGCTTGTAACAAAAATGGGTGTCATAAGATTTTGGTAACCAGCTCTGCGATCTCTGTATACTCCATCCTTTCTATCTGGTACTGGAGCTTAGAATTCAAAAGTCAGATAGCCAGAATTAAGAGATGGATAGAAAGTGAGAAAGAGAAGACTACACAGGGACCCACTAACACAAACTAGTGTTCATGAGGAGGAACAGATACCCATAAGGCGCTGCCCCAGGGCCTTCCTTGGTAGAAGGCGTGGCTACAGAAGCTATACTCACTCGCTCTTAAATACACAGCTACCCTGGGGGTTAGAGAAAAAGAGCAGAGAAGAGTTCCCAGGGAAGTCTGGAACCCTTCCAAATCTAACTCTTGCCTCACAAGGAACAACAGATACATGAGAATAAATGGCTGTGCCTGTATTTCTGTCTTGTAAATAATTCCAGAAGAATCCTTCGTGTGCCCCTGCAATTGGAAACATTCAGAAAAAGATATATTATCCACCCTAACTAACCGTACATGACACAAAGTGGCCACAATCAACCACTACCCACATCTGTACACATCTTAGCCATCTGTACACATCACAAAGCAGCAAGTCATGGTTGCCCAGCAAGATACCACACCCTGAGTAGAATTTTTAAAATTGAGTTATACTGGAGACACATGTCCAGAAACCAGTTCCCCAAATAGACATATTTAATAAAAATAAATTTTCAACATTAAACCTAGGGAAATTGCTATAAGAACATGCATTAAGTGAAGGAATCTTTATTCAGGAAAACCTATGACATTTTGATAAGAACAGTCCAAATACGTCACACTTGAGCTATGACTCACTCGTTGTTTCTGCTGCAATTCGTGTGAATAAATACAAGATATCAGGGCATCTTCAAGCCACCTCCACTCATGGCAGGGACTCTAAGCCTATAGTAGCCTAAGAGCTACAGAGTCCTAACCATCATCATTCCTTACTGGTTAAAGCAGAAAATATATATATATGGAAGAGAAAAGAAGCAAGAATACCCATACTCACCATGTCTCTGCTCAGAATGTAGAGCCTCACTCTGAGAGAAGTGAGTGGCTAGTCCAGCTCCCAAATCTGGGGCAGTTTCTAAGAGTGCACAAGAATGAGAGGCATTAGAACAGCATATGCTGAAGAGCTTGTGAGAAGAATTAACTTCATTTATAATTAAGTATGGAAAGTTAAAGGCAAAGAAGACTCTTAAAAAGTACAAGGATTTGGGAAAGAGCCTATAAACAGAAGCCTGATTATTGTATCGGAGCCAGAATCTAAGCTATAGTATATCAATTTGCCATAAAAGAGAGACGGAATAATAAAACTTGACTATTGGCCCATATATGTAGTTTGACAAAAGAAATTCAAAACACTGTTTCTTCCATGAAGAACACAACCTTACACAGGTGTCCTACCTATCTTGCTAATTACATTGAAGAATAATGACATATTAGAATTCATTGTTGACCTATTTTGTTTTCCGACCAATGGATCCACAAATATGGTAAGATTGGCCTCAGAGAATGGAAGTAAATGACTGTGGGGCAGTGGACCATGTCACCAGACAGAAAACTTGGTAAGGTCGAGCGGATTCAGAAACACTGGTAATTTTCATATCTGAGAATGGTAGGCGTTTCATCTGCTCCCCACCAAGTTTTCTGTCTGGTGACAGTCCACTGCCCCACACATGACTTCTATCCTGGGTATGCACTTACCTATGACACCAATATCTCCCGATCCATCAGAACACCCAGAAATATTAGCTACAGCCTATAAAGTGCTATAAATCAATATTCTTTTAAAAATCTCTTATTTCAAACTTGTAAAACTATGCCTGTATGCGGACTTTCTTCTCCCTGGGTGGTTTCTTTTTGTGGGTTCCCTGGAGCATAGCAGAGTGGAGCTATGGCACTGCAGTCGTCATCATCCACACTGAAGAAGTTCCTACATTTTCTTTGCTTAGAGAGCTGAATACACTGAGTAGCCCATCAGTCCTCAGGCTGAGGTTGAAGAAGAGAAGACATGTCAGGAACAGAAACTATGGATGGCCAATCAACATTCTTACTGACTGATTTGTGCCTTGTGGACACTGGCCATTTGATAAGTAGTGCTAGCGCTTGCATTTGACTATGATACAATATGACAGTAATCTGCTCTTAAAACTGTCCAGTTTACATGACCATGTGGCAGATCATAGTCAAGTATTTTGTTTCTACTAAGATCTAACAGCACGCTAAATGCCATTTGCTACGGAGGTCTAAAATCTTCTTCAAAGGAAGGTCTGAAGGCAATGGTAAAATAAGGATTTAATCTCAGAACTTAGATGAGAGAGGCAGAGGTACCTCTGACTTCTAGGTCAGCCTGGTGTACACAGCAAGTTCTAGGACAGCTAGTGCCATGCAGTGAGATGTCTCAGAAATAAACTAATAAAACCTTGTAAGGCAGTCAGATTTGGTTGCAGCATCTAACATTCTGTGCTGTTTGTCATTTTTAGAGTCCGTGAAGGTTTCAGATAATTTCCTTGTCTGTCATTCACATTCCTCACACTGCTGGATTTGTTACATCCTGTGATAACAGTGACAAATGGCATCGTAGCAGGGCCTTTTGTGGAGTGTTCGATTGTTCTCAGACATCAATTAAGCTCTTAGCCATGAGTAGTGGGTCAGAGAAGCATATTATGAGATGTACACTGCTTTCAAAGTTCAAATCTGTCAAAGCTATTGTTTCTTTTTCTTTCTCGTTGGATAGATCATACACAAGTGACTTGCCCTTCACCTCAAAAGGCGTACCTCAGAATAGTCCTCACCAGTGAATCACTGGAAATTTCACCAAGTGAGCAAACCACATTATTTTTGTGGATTTATTTCTCATCATCTGTCATGTGCCTCACCAGTGCATCTAGTGGATATGTCCTGTACGGTGAACCCAAACAAGTGTATGTAATCGGTGTAATAGAAAAGGGAGTCGTTCTGTGGAATGAAAACACAGTCAAAGCTCTAAGAGTAAGGCTGGGTATGTAGCGAAATTGATGGAGTGCTTTCTTAGCATACTTGAAGCCCTGAGTTCAGATCCTGCGCTGGCTAGTTTTGTCAAGTTCACACAAGCTACAGTTATCTGAAAGGAGGGGACCTTAATTGAGGAAATGCCTCCATAAGATCCAGTAGTAGGACATCTTTCTTACTTAGTGATTGATGGGGGAGAGTCCTGTCCATCCTTGGGTTGGTGATCCTAGGTGCTATGAAAAAGCAGGAGTAGCAAGACATAGGAGCAAGCCAGTAAGCAGCACCCCTCCATGGCCTCTGCATCAGTTCTTATCTCCAAGTTCCAGCCCTGCTTGAGTTCCTGTCCTGACTCCCTTCCGTGATAGACAATGATATGGAAGTGTAAGCCAAATAAGTACTTTCCTCCCGGAATTTGAGGAATTCCATATGTGATCTATCTCCGATCATGGTGTTTCATCACAGAAATAGTAACCCTATTAGAAAATTTTCCCCCCCAAAATAAAGCGGATGTAGTTGTGTGTACTTATAACCTTCACACTCTAAAGAGAGAGGCAGGAGGATCACACTTCAAGGTCATCTTAGGCTATATGATAAGTTACAGGATGCCCTGGGGTACATGAAAGAATTTCTCTCTCTCTCTCCTCTAGATAGATAGATGGATGGTGGTTAGCTGGTAGATAGATGATAGGTAGGTAGATAGATAGATAGATAGATAGATAGATAGATAGATAGATAGATAGATAGATAGATAGATAGATAGTATAGAGAGAAACAGTTCCTATCTCTTTCAATGTACAGTAATTAGCAAAATTGCTACACACACACACACACACACACACACACACACACACACACACACCTACCTGTGATTATAACTTCAGAGTAGGGAATTGCTAGGTTCATAAAATAGGAACAAAGCGTATGATTTGCTTCTCCAGCTTGAGCTACCCTGATTCTTCTGGCTTCTATGTAGGTCGGTAGCCATATGCCAGAGAGCACAGACGTGTTTGATGAGATGCCATCTCAAATAGCATTCTCCATCTCTTTCAATTTACAGCAATTAGCCAACCCTGTTTAGATGTGGTGGGAAGCAAATCCCTACATCTAAGAAACATTTTTAGATTAATTTCCTTTATATTTATGAGTGTTTTGCCAGTATGTATGTTCGTGCATTGCACGAATGCCATGCTGACAGAGATCAGAAGGATCCTGTTCCCCTGGAACCGGATTTGTGGGTGGTTGTGAGGCCCGTGTCAATGCTGGAAACCCAACCCAGGCTGCAGGAGTAAGAAGTGCTTCTTAAAAAGTACTCTTTAAAACAAAACCTTTTTTATTTTATGTGCATTCACATTTTGCCTGCACATATATTTGTGTGAGGGTGTAAGATGCCCATGCAACTGAAGTTGCAGGCAGGTATGAGCTGTCCTGTGGGTGCTGGGGACTGAACCCAGATCCTCTGGAAGAGCAGCCAGTGCTCTTAACCACTGAGCCATCCAGCCATCCCTTCGAACCCCTACATCTTTGAAGTTCAACAAATCAGCAATCTTTTCAGCAATGCAGAACACTTTCACTTTATCTTCAGTTCATAAAGACTCCAGAGGAACCTCTGCGTTTCACATGTGTTTCTGTTTAAATGATGCCTTATTTAATAAACACTGTTTATCCTTTCATGATAAACTTATTGCCCAGGGAATTCCTCCTCCTTCCTAAACAGTGCTTAGTTGGCATATGCATCTTCTCTGTAAGGCACTCCTAGGCCAGATTGTCCACTCATGGCACAGTACACTAATGCCATGGTTGGGGTCTGTTTTGAACACCCAACCCAGTCATCAGTCCAGAAAGGCAAAAAAAAAAAAAAGTGTCCCTATGTAAAATGTGAAAAAAGCATGCATTTACAATGTGACAGCTGGAATAAGACAGAACTTTACCTTGTAAGGCCACAGCTGTAAATATAGGCATCCATTTTTGTTGTTGTTTTTATGGTTGTTTGTTGCCGTTCTGCAAAATCATATATCCATGAAGGGTGTTAAAGGCACTGCATGACTTCCTTTTGGGGTTAAACTTTTACAAGATGTAAATTCTTAAGTGTAGAATATATGACTAACAAGAGTTGACTGTATTCTTGTTCAGGAAACAGTAAATCTAATTAGCCAATGCATGCAGCTCTGTGGCCACACTGTTCTGCCAGTGTTTTTGGCTCTGCTGTTCATTATGATAAGTGTACTAAGTCATCAGAAAATTCTCAAGGGTGAATTTGCCAGAGCTGGGGGTGGTGATGTGTATTTACTATTGACAGTCTAAGTACTTAGGAGGGTGGAGCAGGGGTATCACAGGTTTCAGGCTAGCCTGGGCTCCTTGCTGAGGCTCTGTTAGATCCGTATTTTCAAAATTCAAAGAGTTTGTTTGGTTTAGTAGTTTGTTTGAATGTGGTTTTTGGTTTTAAAGTGCTGGGGACAAAACACACAGCCTGGAGCACTGTAGGCAAACATTCAATCCACTGGATAACACCCCAGCCTCAATACAAGTTTCAAGTATTGCAGACACCTGGTCACCCAGAGCTGTGCATTGATGGGTACATGATTAAGAGTGTCTAAAGATGGCCATTTATAGAAATGTTTTCTCTTTGTCTGACACAGCCTTTTCTTCCACTCTGCTAGTGAAAACAGTACTATTAATGGCATTTACATTTAATCAAATCAAAGATATCATTTCAGAATAAAAGGCAGAAACAATTAGGCATTATTTAGATTCAGGTCTGGGGTAATTTGTTACCAAATAAATACCAAGACTTTACTAGAGAAGCAAGTGCCAGGCACAGTGTGAGGCAAAACTCCATTAGCACTTTTAACTACCAGATGGCTCCTGCTTCACCCCCAATGTCTGAATCATCAGCAAGAATTTCACTTGCCCTCATCCAACCAGAAATATACTAGGAAGTTTTAAGATCATAGTTTATCTCTATCAAATTGGAAAACTACAAATCCCCCAGAATACCATTAGAACTCTACTACGAATGGAGAGATATTCATACCAAAGTAAGATTTCCGGAAGTTCTGGGAAGGCATGAGATTGAGGCAAGTTTATTAAATTTGAAAGGACTGGGCAGGATAAAAATAGAGCTGCTGAAAGGGTGGGAGCCCAAAGAAGATACTTCTGGCTCTAGCTCAAATGGTCCTCACTCCAGCTCCATCTGATCTGAGAAGGGAACCATGTCTATTATCAAATTTGAGTGTTAGTTAAAATGGCCTGATTAAACACAATGAGTACTTTCCTTTTTTTTTTTTTTTTTTTGAGTACTTTCCCTTTTACATCTGCTAGTTTGTCCTTACAATGCCATATTTTCTCCTCAGAATATCAGTATGTCTAGACTTCAAATATACTTCTCATCCACCTGAGCTGTGGGTTATTTCAGGGAAATGGGTGAAACTGTGTGCTTTTTCCAGCCTCCTGAAGTTCTTAAACATAATTAGGACACAAGATGCTCTCTCATCATATAGAGACTAACCAGATCATTAGCATGATGTAAAGTCTTTGACACCATCAGGTAATCACATGCTCATAGTAGTGATTTGACTAGGGAAAGATTCCTACAAATAGAAAAAAAATTGAGTTAAAGCACTTAGTCCATAGAGTCCTTCACATTAAGATCCGGGTAGTAAGAGATTTGCTGGTAGATAAAGGAACAAAGGCCTTGCCAAATAGCGTTTCTGAGTATAGTGTCATGACCTATTCCTCATTTATCCCAATCTGGTGGCAAGAAAGACCACAGGATCAGCACAGAAACTTAAAACATTAGGATGCAAATAGTATTATCTACAACATTACAGAACCAAAAGTAATTTAGACACACTACTTAGAAAGACTTCCATCCATAGGAACTAAAAAGAGTGCAACACAAATCTGGTCTAATGTCTGTAAGCAATGACTATCATTGAAGAAAGAATGAAACAAATTGGACCTTCCAACCGAGGAACGTGACAAATGAGAGCATGCTGGACGTGTTGGGTCAGAGCACTCTATCTAACCTTAACCTTTCACAGTGGACATGATATCCTGTTATGTAAAGTTTTATGGTTTCATGCTTAGATACAGAAAAACAAAACTAACAATGACAGTTTTCAGGGCTAATTTTGAAGCCACTTAAAAGAATGAGTTATACATCTCATGACTACTTTCCATGGAGGATTTTGCCTGCAGATGAGGTAAAAAATAGGAACCACCAAATTTAGAGCTCATCATTCCAACCTCTTGGCTCCATCACTCTGATCAATGACTACAAATTTGTTTTTATGGCTTTTATACTCCTTAGAGGGCTTTGCAAAGCAAAGATACTAGTTTGCAAGTGGTTATCAATATGCCTCTTCAAACTCATCAACGTGATTAAAAAGTCTTTCCCATCTAAGCTGCCTTGCCTTTCATCACTTTGGAGCACCTAGCTAAACAGCAAGGACCTGTAAGGGAGCATTCAGCAATCTGCTCCATACACGCCTCTTTTGCAGCCAAATTGCACCTGTAAAGTCGAAGCAAAAACTCATTGGATTCAGAACAGACAGGCGCTGAATGGTTTATGCAATAGCTACAGAGCATTGCTGTTTTTAATTAGCACATATATATATGGATCCCTTTCTTTCATGGAGTGTTATTATGGCGGTGGTAATTCAAGGAAAGTATCCTGAGCATTTACACTGTAGGGCATTGTGATGACTTATGTCGTGGGAAGAGTGCTTAGTGTGCTTTACATCTGCTCCCAAGTCATCCCTGTATTTCATGCTCTCATATCCCTTTTAAGAACTAGAAATATTGTGGTTTAGAGCTTGCTCTTTTTTTTTTTTTTTTATTTCTTGGTTATTGTTATCATTTTCACTTCACTAGAAATTTCTCTCTTTTATGTACTCTGTTCCCCACTATAAAACTCAAATCAATTCTACTGAATGGTGGCAATTTTCCCCCTAAAATCTTCTAACAATAATGAATTGTCCACTTAATCCATTCCTGCAAATCCCTCAGATGTTTATTATGAAGAAACAACAAACCATATTTTCTCCTATTTGGTCAGTAACTAGGCTTACACTCTGCCTCTTAAAAAATGTCTCGTGAATAATTCACGGTTCGAGTCTTGATTAGTTGAAATGAAAGACACATTTGGTGAGTCACCTGTATAATTTCTCTATGCTACAATGTTATTAAATCACAAGGTTGAACTGCAGATCATGTAGTTTTTCAGATTGCTTTTCTTTCTGTTACTATGCTTATTTGTGACATGACAGCAGGGAGAGTCTTCTTAGATTTCAGAACTCAAGGCGAGAAGGTTTCTCCACTTACATAACTCTGTTCTGTCTACCAGGTTGCTTTTGACTTTAGCCTCCCCATGTCTCTGCTCAGAAGAGAGGAGGCTTTAGAGAAGTTATGCAAGAGATCGTGTGAAGTACAGTTGGTATTTACAGCATTAGCCATTTTAACTGAGGGCTTCTGGGAAGACACTCCCACACCCAGAGATGTGCTACCAACTATCAGCCAACATTTCTGAAACACAAGGCTGTGGTTCGCTGCAGGAGAGAATTTGTGAGTGGTAAATTCTGAGCACCTGCTTTAGTTAGTTAGTTAGTTAGTTAGTTAGTTAGTTAGTTAGTTAGTTAGTTAGTTAGTTAATTCCTCAAGCATCTAATGGAAATATGCACAAGTGGGAAAGAAAAAGTGAAATGAGAGGAAGACTAACAAATATCATTAAACCATCAAGAAGCTGAGGACACTAAATAACCCTATCTTAAACTCTAGCAGAAATAGGTTCTCCCTTCCTCTCCACTAGTCATTTCAGAAATAGTGACAGGGGCCAGGGAGGGAAAGAAAGAGTGACTGACATCAGGGCTGGGGTACCAGACAGATGCAGTGTAAACAAGAAGGCTGTGAGGGCAACCTGACAGCAGATTCGAACCTAGTGAGGAGAGCCACCTATGAACATGATGTAGGCAAAAGCAAAGTATAAGGCCAGAGAAATAGATAAACATCCAAGATTGAGCAAAAGTAATAAGTCAAGAGGAAGAACAAGAGTTATTCATAGTCAGAAAAAAACAAATTCATCAAGACTTTTCAAAAAGTTGTGTATGTGTATGCTTAATTAATCACCACCCCTCATTTTCTTACCTCATTTGAGCTCAGAGGGGAAACCATTAACCTCTTTTCACAGATTTGCAAATTGGGGGTTGTAGGCATAGGATACTAACTCACCTGCATGTCATGGAGATGCCAGTGCTAAACCGGGGTTTGAAAGGTGTGTTCTGATGGGGTCAGCGTGTGCACTAATACTAGAGTTTCTGGGCCAGACGAGAGAGAAGGCTTTTGTGTTTATATCTCTGTCCTCCACAGCAAGTGATCAAATGTGTTCTTCTTCAGTTTCCCTGCTGTCGTTGCTCATGAGAATCTTCCTGCCTCTGTCTCTCCAGTCTGGAACTGAGGAAGCAGAGTGGGTAACAGGAGCATTACTCAGCCTTCTGGTCAACAGCGAGGGGCTGGCTCCTCTCCCCTAGTGTCTTTCATGCATTAACCCATCCACTGAACAACACACCTTGTTCTTGTTCTCTTCTGTCCTGGCTGTGCCCTAAGAGTTACCAAAGAATCTATGGCACAGCCAGACCCACATGCTGCCCTTTTCCAGAGGAAGCTATCTTTCCGTGAGCCTGTGACAGCCCACACCCTTGGCACTTGCTTCTTAATGGTAGCTTGAGAGTGTAGAAAGAAACTCAGAGTCCGGGTCCTCTGCTACTAAAACACAGAAGTTAATTAGCTATTTTATACTATATTATATGTATTAATTGGACAATTATTATTCTCATTTCCAGTAGTTCTTTATGTTCATAGTGCAGTTCTTTTACCACAAAATGAGCTCAGTTTTGTGGAAATCACATACTAATAATTTAATATTTAATAAAATGATTTTTGTCTGTTTGTTTATTGAAACAGGGAGACACATTTCCCAGACTGGCCCCAGATTCACTATGTACCTGAGTATGAACTTAAATTTCTAGTCCTTCTGCCTCCACCTCCCACATGCTAAGGCATATGCCTCATACCCTGTTTTAAATTTTTTATCTATAACATCCGAGGACAATCAAAGTTGAGTCCTATAAACAACCAATTCAAAAAGTTTGGGATTTACACAGATTTCCAAAAGTGTCTCAGGAAACATGAGCATGTAAAAAAAAGGAAAATCTCTGAGTAAACTAATTCTGCCAATATTAGATGCCATTGAGACTTGGTCAGTGTAAAACAAAAAAATGTTCAAAAGGAAGATAATGATGCCTCTCCATCTATCCGTGCCAATTCCCCCACGGAAGATATTTACTAGTCAGTGACACAATGGCTCTACAGAGAAGCACAGTAAATGTTTATGCTGCTTTATGAAGCAGGTGGCCTTGTGGACCTGCACTAGAAATAAATCTACATTCTACTCCCTCATTTTTCTTTATATTACCTGATTGGAAGACACACAGTATATTAAAGGTCACTGGTTCACTCCTATCTAAATATAGAATGGTTTAGCCTGAACATCTACTTTCTAAGGGTTTCAACCAGTTATGCTCCAGGCTTTGTGATCATTAAAAAACTACTAGAGTCTTAAATGCATTGAAGTGTTTTAAAATTCAGCCAGTGTAGCCCTATCTGCAAGGGCTACATTGCTCCCCACCCCCAGCCCCTGTGTGCCAGGTGTCCTGGGAGCTGACACAGAGTGGCTGTTCCACACTTTGGGAGAAAAGGACCACCTGCCAAATCCAAAATTGCTGCTGGGATTCGAAGAAATTCCCAAACCTCACCACAGCAGAAACAAATAGCTAGTCCACTGTGATAAAACAGCGAGATGAGCTAGAAGCACTGGGAACCTTTACTCCGTGGGATCTGCCACAGCAACTGTTGGGTAACACAGATAAGATTTAAAATTAAAAGGATTTAGCTGAAAATTGCAGCTGGGGGAAAAGGGTAAAAGCTGAAAAATAGGACAAAGAAAATGAGGTGATTGATAATTTTCTGATGTTGTGTGAGCATATTTAATAAGTAAGTCACTCTTCATTGCAACGTGAGAGTCATATGCCTTGTACCTGAGCTAAAGCTATACAGCTTGTGTTCAAAGGCGGCTGTCATTCCACACAGAGGCTGCCACTTCCGACTATGCCTTCTACATATTGTATCCCAAAAGATCCCCAAGATGCTATACATGTGAGACAGAATTAATTGAATACTAAACACTGACAAAAAGAATAATTTCAGTCATCATCTTAAATATAGCAAGGCTTTGAGTTCAGGCAACACATGAAGTCAGACAGTGGCCAGATGGATATTTTAAAAATTATAAACTCATATATTGCTGCCACTCTATAGAGACTCACCAGTCACTGTATGTCACTATAGATGATAGGACTTTCCCCTGGCCTCTGCTTTTAATCTGTCATGTTGTCCCATGCCACACAAGTGAGAATCCTGCCTTATGCACCAAACTCCAGGGAAGAAGGAAACACAGTGCTGCTCAGTAACCATCTCATTGCTGTCACTAGCCTGTATTAAAATCATGTGGACCAATTTATTAATTACTTGAAAACACGTTGATGGGAACATTTATTGTATACTCACAATGCAGCATACTTTGGAGTTTCCTCTCAACCCCCCCCCCAACTCTGTTGGCTATAAGTCTGTTGATTATGTTAAGATTCAATCAAAGGCTAGGAAGATGGCTGTGTTGGTGGTCCTTGCCAACAAAGCACAATAACTTTAGTTTGAGCATTAGCACAATGCAATGAGGGTGCGTGTTCCTAATCTCAGCACTATGGAGGTGGAAACAGGAAGATCACGAGCCATCCATCCTAAGCTAGCTGGCAAGTCACAAGTCAGTAAAAACATGACAATACCTGAGAAATGAAACCCATGGTTGACCTATATCCGCTGCATGCATATGGACCCGACCCCCAGCCCCACTCCCACAAATTCACTCAAAGCTCTAAGTGGGACATGGGAAAAGCTCGTCCCTCTCTCTCTCGAAACTTTGAGGATGGCAGTCACAATTCTTGAAAGTCAAGCCTAGTGTAGAAAAATTAAAAGTCCAGTTAAGGCCCATTAATTATAATGCAATTCCTCAGCCAAAGAACGCCTTGGCCTTAAATCAATACTCAATTAAATACTTCCTGCAGTTCTAGTCATTAATTGCTCTGCAGCTTAGAAAATAACATTCTAAGTGCTTGTAGAGAGGTAATCAAAATCGGTGGGTGAAGCTTAAGTTTGGTTCTTTTGTGATCATCTTTTCTCAACAAGGAAATTAACTTCTTCAGTGGCTTACAGGCTGAGCATTTCTGATGCACTCATAACTGTTAAAAAGAGAGAACAATAGCAAGTAACAGACTTGGGGTGATAGAATGATATTTAATTTATCTTAAGTTAAAGGACAAACAAAGCAAAAATAGCATCTTTGATCTTCTCAAAAGAACTGCCTTTGAGAAATGTCATCACTTTTATATCGGGTGTTTAGCTGGAGATATACAGAATGCTTGCTGTCCAGGAAATATTGGATGGGAAATGTTTACAGGATAACATCTCTCCTAGCTGCTCCTGGCAAGGGAACATTTAATGGTAAAAAGGACATGCTATCTTGCTTTGCAATGAGGTATCACTTTCCAGCTCAGTTCTCAGCACAAAGCAACTCCTTCTGCCAAAGGTGATTTACAATGATCTCCCTAGCAAGCCTTACCCAGTGTGTACATTGCCCAGTGGGAGACTTGGGATTAAGGATATCCAGATTAGACACAGAGCCTCAGAACCTAGAAAACTCACAGAAATCACCGCAGTAGCTGAAGGATGGGGAGACAGGAGAATATAATTGAGAGAAGCAATACAAATATAAATACCTTGAAGTCAGAGAATATCTAATCCTTCAAGAACAGGGACTGGGAATTTAGAAAACCCCATTGGTGGAATGAAGTTCTATCTCAGCCTTCAACTGCCAGGGGAAGGATGTGCTGAGAATTAGAAAAGGAAACAAAGGCCAGGGACCCTGGCAGAAGACCCCACAGCTTTCCATTGCATGTGATTAGCTGACTGTAAATTGCTTAGATGCATGGCTTGCAAGATGCTTAAAATGATTTTCTTTGTGCGTGTGTGTATATATACACAAAGAACATATATATATATATACATATATGTGTATATATGTGTGTATACATATACATATACATATACATATACATATACATATACATATACATATACATATACATATACATATACATATATATATATATATGTGTGTTGGGTTAGTGTGATGAGCGAGTCCCATGTCTGCTCCAGGGCTCCAGCCTCTGGGGGAAGCAAAGTGGGAAGTTTGACTGTGCTCACCCCACAGTACTGCTGGGCAGGTGTGCGGGACACTGCCTGGGGGTGAGAGAGCATGGCCTGCGGTCCTGAGGACTTCACAGAGCAGGCTCCATGAACATCTGGTTCGCAGGCTCTTGGGCATCCCAGGCTCTGCTGGATTCTTCAGAAGAGCTGAGAATGGAGTTGGGGAGCCCATGGGCTGGATCTAGCCTGGGGCTGAGGGGGGAAGACGGGGAGGAGCCTGGCTGGGTCCCACTGGGGACCGAATCTTTGGCTTGTTGGCAGCTAGCTGGCTTGGTTTGGTAGAGATCATGGTTGGGAGCACTGAGAGGCCTTCTGCGGGAGACTAGACACAGCTCTTTAGACGAAGGCCTGTTCCATTGTACCCCACGGTGGATCCCAATGAAGAGAGACAGTCCATGGATCTAGGGCATTTATTGTTATGGCAGAGAGTGGTGATGAGTAAAACCATACCCCCACTTTCTCAGGGTAGGCCTGAGGTTAAAATGCCTTTTGTAAGGAGGAGTGCCTGGGAACCGGAGTTTATTGGCTAAGTCTCTAGGTGCCTCGTTAAAATGAGAATGTCTTGAGGCTACATGACCACACCTCTACCTGGAGGGGCTTGGTGTGTTGCCCTTACATGACTGAAGGTCACAGTCCTAAGGAAAGCTTTGTCCTCCTGTCAGGAGCCTGGGGCCCAGGAGCAAGGCAAAATGCCTACCATCCCTTGTCCCTGTATGGTTATCCCCTGCTGGGGACCCCCTACTGGGTCTCCAGGGTTTTAAACCTTAGCTCAACCAGAAACCAGGAGATATATATATACATACATAGACATATATCTATGTCTATGTATGTATGTATATATATATATATATATATATATATATATATATATATATATAT
>CM052704.1:32746738-32808159 GCA_028551405.1 Uromys caudimaculatus
TTAGCTCAACCAGAAACCAGGAGATATATATATACATACATATACATATATCTATGTCTATGTATGTATGTATATATATATATATATATATATATATATATATATATATATATATATATATCAACTGCAGAGCTTCCTTTTTCCAGATATTTATAGCCTGAGACTGCTGACCTGTAGACTCCTCCTATCAATACCACCTAATCTCTCCCCCCTCTGTGCCATACCTAATAAACATGATGAGTTTCCAGGTTCAGCCATGTAAGTGTGGCTTGCTACCAGATCACATAGCTAGCCCCAGCTTTTCTCCTGTGATGTGTGTCTGTTATTTCTTTAATACCCAACTGCCTAGTCAGGTTTCCAGATCCAAGCTCTATGAGTCACTGCAGCAGAATATCACAGCAGAGGGGTGGGGGTGTATCTGATAAGGACTGGGTCTTCAGGTTCCAGTACAACTGATATTTCCTAGAAATTTATAATGGCTTTCAAGTGGCTACTCAGAATTTAACAAATTGGGAGGCTCTGGGGCTAGATCCTTTCCTCATATTGAGCAGCTTACAAAACCAAGAATGGGAATGTCAGGATTCTAATTACTGGTCACAGGAATGGGTCCTGAATCACATCTCTGGCCCTGAGAGGAGACATGACAGACATCCCGAACTGCCCACAAGACCATTAGTTGATAACTATCTAAACCAGGTTTCAAGAACTTTAAGTCTTTTACACTTGCTGTAGAGCATGAAGCTTCCTGATAAACAACAAGGACCTGACATTGCCCCTCCTTTAAGACTCAACCCAAATGAGTCTGTCAATCACCTGGACTTGGAAGTGCCCCTCAGGAAAGCTGTCTGTTCCAGAAACATTACAAACAGCACAAGGCTTTCTTCTAAATGTAGGCTGGCACAAAGATCTCTCTAATCTGGTTGTGAGACTGCTTTTCTTCCAGTGGTCCCTCCAATTGAGGCAAGCTCTCACCTCTTGAGAGTGGCTCATTTTGTTCTTCAATTCTGTCCAACTTCTGCATTGTGCTCTGAGTCTTACGTGAATTCTTTGGATGGAGATCACAAGGTAGGGAGAATCAAGAGAAGTCCAGGGTGAGACCATAATAACAATGGCCACATCATTCCTTTCTGTCTGATAGAGGGAGTTCTCCATTGTCTTTGCACCGTGCTAACAACCTTGCTGATGCCGGGGGACAGGGTTTATGCTGCAGCCCAGGCATAAGAGGAGATATTCTAAAAAGAGGCTCCTGTCTACTAAAGGGACACCACCTCTTTTATTTATTTATTTATTTTTAACAAAATTAGTGTGTATAAGAGGAATGTTGAAGTTAGGAACAGGAGCCTACCCTCAAAGAAAAGTTAGAGTTCATGGTTGATAGGGAGAGGAGCCACGACTAGATAATAATGGTGGCAAACTTGCAAGTTGACTAGCTTCATCCTCAGTCTCTTGATCTGAGGCAAAGCTAAAAATGAAGACCTTGTAGGTGTTTGTCTCCCACCAGTCAGCCCCTGCTGAAGAAGTGGCTTAACAAGTTCAAGGCCAGATCAGAACGTGTTGCACAAGGGTTATGGGCCAATCAACCATCCTATCTTTCTTCAAACTGCCAAACCCTAAATTAAGTAAGAAAAACTCTTCAGGGCTGTTTTTAAAAACCCACACCCTGAGAAGACACTGGAGTTTTGAATTCCTAAGCCCCCATTCCCACCCCACTTCCACCCCACCCCCATCTTCACACTTTGGAAAATGTCTTTTTTGTCTATTTGCCTGTGTTTATTTACCCCCCACCCCCAATAAATATCTGTCTTCAACTGTTCATTCCATCTGCTGTTGTGTGGTGTTTAAGATTTCTCAGCTGCCACCTGTTGTGTTTGAGAATTCTTCTGTCTTTTCTTTAACTGTCAGAGAAAATGGACCCAATCAAGACTCCTAGACTGTATCATTTTATTTGTGCCTGTAATTCTAGATATGAGGAAAAAGAGACCTAAGGATCCATAGGACAACAGATCAGCCATTCTATCTGAACCAGAGTTCCTGGTTCAGTGAGGAGGCCTAATGTTAACCTCTGGCCTCCACACAAGGACTCACACACACACTACACACCACACACAGAGAGAGAGAGAGAGAGAGAGAGAGAGAGAGAGAGAGAGAGAGAGAGAGAGAGAGGCAGGCTTTAATAACACGATGTCTAAAATGGCCTTTCAGAATTGATTTTAAGACCATAGGTCATATTTAATGTTTTGTTATCTTGACTTTGCAAATACCACATTCTAATGTGCTCTGGCCTTGCTTGGAAGGAATCTGGTATTGCAGCAGAGCACATACATGCATTATTGACTTATACTTAAAAACTTAACAAAGGGGGTTACTGAGGTACAGGAAGATTAGCTACAAGGCTGCCCAGTTAAGGAGGGAAACAGCGATTGGAAGCAGACAGCATCCATGCCAAGCCCACACTCGCTTATTGAGTTATGACACACTGAGGCTCTTATACTGATGGAAGACAAGGAGCAACAGAAGTACCTTTTCAATAAGTCAGATAGATAGATAGATAGATAGATAGATAGATAGATAGATAGATAGATAGATAGATACTCAGTTATACACACACACACACACACACACACACACTCAGTTACTAGTGTCTGATTTAATGTGTACTTTCAACCCTCCTCAATAACTTTTTAGTCATTAGGAAATGATAACAAGCATTCTCCCTTCCTCGCAAGTGTCGCCCATTTCACTGGAGTGAATGTTTGGAAAAGCCGATCTTCTCTCCTAATCCTGATATCTTTTTCATGTATTATCCCTACACAGGATTGGATGGATAACTTCTAAGAATGCCTGATGAAGAATATTACAAGCTCATGTAATTCAGCAGAGAAAGAGGCTCCATAAGTTCAGATGTAAATAGGAAGCACAACACCTGCTAATGGATTCACTGAGATGGGTCACACAAGTTAAGAAGTTTGACTTGGAACCCATTAGGTTAGGCTAGGGCAGAGTGTCTAGTCTAAACGTGTAATTATATTTTGTTCTCTGGATGTACCAAAAATTAATTTTCAGCAGAAAGGAGAATGTACTTATTCATCATATGATTCTGATATTAAGTTACCATGTTACTGATATTCAACTAAGCCTATTCTAGATCCCAGGCACGGTGTAACTCACCTTCAATCCCAGCATTTAGGAAGCTGAGAACCATCATGAGCTCCAGGCTAGTCTCTACATAAAGTGCTAAGGCAATTAGGCTAAGAGTGAGACCCTGTCTCAAATAAACAAGCAAATACAACAAAAATAAACCCCAGGAAGACGGTATATTTTAATATATCTAACAATAAATGCAAAATTTATTATCTCTCTTGATTTGATGATTTGATTTAAGATAAATTTTATTTTGTACGTGTTACATATTTTAAACCTGCACTAAATCAACGATAATTTATTCTGCGTATGTCATACTAAAAATAAATGATACTCAATTAAATTAAATTTGACTTTGGGTCTAGTTAATCTTGGTGCATAATGTTTCCATTTATTTGCAAGATTTTTTTTAAATAGAAAATGTATGAAATTAAAAGAGATTTTGATGAATGCTGCGCCGATTTATGTCTACAGTACTGCTTCACCAGCATGGATCACTCAGTGTCCAGTCAGGAAAGCAAAAAATGTCCAACTACTGCTTTACTGTAGGAAATTTAATACAAAAATTGAATTACAAAAGGGTCAGAAGGGCTGCTGCAGCCAGGAGGAAACACATCAAGTTTCTCCATTATGTAGTCTAGTCTGTACCACGCCAGCCTGGAGCAGAAGAAAACCGCAGCTCCAGCCAGCACCCAACCCTGGCCGCCCAGAGCTCCTGAGACCACAATGCTTCCATGACTTGGAACCATTGTCAAATCTGCTTCACAGACATCCATCCATGGCATATTTTCCTGTGGTTAGTGTAGGAACCCTGGGGCTGGAGTTACCTGCCGATGTCACAGCAGCTATGGCAGCTGGGACAGAGAAGCAGGCAGAACGCTGGCAGGCCTGCTGAAGCATCTGTCCCCCAGGGCTTGGCTGTGCCCTGTACAACCTGCAAACATAGAGCCTGAACAGGCAGTAAATGTTCAGACAACTGCCGATGCAGTCAGAGCTGCAAGCACACGTGTGTACACACACACACACACACACACACATACACACACACACACCCCAGAGGTTGTCGGTTTCCTTCCTCTTAATCACTTGCCAGTTTCTTCCCATCATGAATGTCTAGAGCAGTGTTTCTCAACCTTCCTAAAGCTGAGACTCTTTAGTACAACTCCTCATGTTGCGGTGCCCCCCCCCCATAAAATTATTTTAGGTACTACTTCATTACTGTAATGTCTCTTCTATTATGAATTGTAATGCAAATATCTGATATGCAGGGTGGATATGCAACCCCTGTATAAAGGTGGTTCAACCCTGCCAAATGGGTTGCAACCCACAGGTTGAGAACAACTGTCTGAAAGCAGACACCTGGCATGGAAATTTCTGGAGTATAAAGCTCCACATGATGCGGGCAGGGTGCAAAACTCTACCTACCGCCGGAGTCCTAACTACTTCAACCTCCAACAACAGCCTTTAGAAATCTCCAGACTATGCCCCATCCTTCTTTTACTTCTGTTAATTTTGAAATCAGAACATATATCTCTGTTTTTCCATAACGGTTTGTATAATTTTAACACCGGCTCATATAAATGTTTCCCAGTTATTTCAAATTTTAATCTCTTCACGCCTCAAAGAGTACAA
Source organism: Uromys caudimaculatus (assembly GCA_028551405.1). Classification (NCBI taxonomy): domain Eukaryota; kingdom Metazoa; phylum Chordata; class Mammalia; order Rodentia; family Muridae; genus Uromys; species Uromys caudimaculatus. The sequence goes on from CM052704.1 coordinate 32,751,512, forward strand.
AGCATATGTTGTCTTCAGTTTTCTCATTCCATCTTCCCCACTGTGACTGTCCTAAATTTTAGTGCCGCCATTTAATACCCTGTTTTAAGTTCACCATTTTAAGGCTCTTTGATGCAATATTCTGTGGCGGCATTAGCTCCATTCACAGTGGTATGCTTTCATCGATGATATCAATTTCTGGCATGTTTTAATCTCCCCAGGAAGAAACCTTAACAGGCTCCAAGCAATGGCTTCCCATGTTTCCCTACTCCTCATTTCTCTTAAATGCTAATCTACTTTTTTCCCAATGAATTTTTCAATTGTACATACGTTGTATAAGTGACAATACAATGTTTGTCCAGTTTATTTTACTTAGCCTGGTACAGCCCTGTGCTTTCTGCTTCAGTTTCCATGAGCTCATATGAGCTATGCTTAGTGGATTTAAAGGGTCTTATTCCCCTGGTGTCCTCCAACCTACTAGTTCCCAGACTCCTTCTGCTTCCATTTCTGTGGGGTTCTCTGAACTCTGAGAGGAGGGATTTGATGGAGATACCTGATTTAGAGATGAGTTCCACAGCCTTTCTCCTTTCTCTCTGTCTCTGCCTCTGCCTCTGCCTCTGTCTCCGTTTCTATCTCTGCCTCTGTCTTTTTCTCTCTGTCTCTGCCTCTGTCTCTTTCTCTCTGTCTCTCTGTCTCTCTCTGTCTCTGACTGTCTCTGTGTCTCTGTCTCTGTCTCTCTCTATCTGTGTGTGTGTGTGTGTGTGTCTGTGTGTAATGTGTGGCTGTGGGTCTGTATTTGTTTTCCTTTGCTACAGGAGGAAGCCTCTCTAATGATGACTGAATAAGGCACCTGTTATTAGTATAGAAGGGTTTCATTAGGGGGTGCTTTATTGTTGCCCCCCACTCTCATTAGAACAGTAATATTTGGTTTTACCCTAGGTCTCTGGACTACATAGTCTCCGGTTCTTGGTCACCAAAAGAGCATCATATAATTCTAGCATGAGCAGTGGTCTTACCAAGACTTTGGGATAGCTTTTTCTTTTATTTTTAAATATTTATTTTTTTATTTAATATAAATGTTCTGTCTTTGCACATACCAGATCAGATCTCACTATAGATGGTTGCAGCATGTGGGTTCTGGGAATTGAACTCAGGACCTATAGAAGAACAGTTCATTTCTCCAACCTTGGGATCGCCTTTTCCTTTACAGATGCAAATATAAGAGGTCCCTTCCTACATTCAGAGATGATAAATTAATGTATTTCCTTCAGAGATTACGCTAATTTTCTCTATTAATCTGCTTTTTCTATTGATCTCAATTTGGTGGCAATGGTAATCTCATATACCTGAAAAGTTAATTTTTATTTCATTTTGCTGGATAAATAAGAATGTTTCTGGGCCACCAACTGCTTCTAGAACTTATTTTAAATGTGTAATCTATAAAGCACTACTTTTATATCTGTGTCTCCTAGTTTCATATTGTCTATTCCTTCACTGTTATTTTACAAAACATTATAATTTAGATGCTATATGTTATGTGTCTTTCTCAAATAGAACATCAATTTTTAGTTTCACCTCTTTTGTTCTATTGTTATTATTAGTTTATAGTGACTGGTATTTGCAACAACAATTTATTAAACTTCTCCAAATTGGCTGGCATTATTTCTCTATCCATTTCCAAATAAAGATGATTGAATAAGACATATAATAACATTTTCTCTTATTATATTTTCCTAGTTGGTTGGACAGTACTCTATCATTATCTTTCAATTTACTTCAGTTCAGTCTCATCCAAACTAAAGCACTGTCAAGTGGCATTATACAAATGAAACTTGAGAAAAAAATAAACTCAGATGCATGTTATACACTTAAATATGTCTGCATATTAGGACTATCCTCTGCCAGTTTTAAACAAAATCCTCAATGTTGACTAAAAATGTTTTAATTCATTGCCTACTTATTTCAATATGTATATATACATAATGCTATTCATATAAATATATATATATGCTGCATTTTTATATCTTAAGTATATAACCTCATTAGATGTATTCCCAAAACATCTACCTAAATCCACCAACCATCAAAGTTTGGGGTTTTTTTTCTACTTTTAAGAGGCACAATCTGATACACAGTGTATTTTCTTATACTTTTATAATATAACTTATATTTTTATAATTATGACTTATTGTATTTCTTCATATTCTTCTACCTAAATATAAAATTTGTGATGGATTTTCTTTAATAAGTATTCTCTGTAAGATTGTCCTTGGCTCTGGTTAATAATTCAATATATATTGACTTCTGACTATGTCTAAGGCCCTGGAATTAGCTGGTAAAGAAAAAAGATTATTGTAACTTCCAAAATAGAGAGATTTAAGTTTTTTTGACAAACATTGCTTTTACAGTTATATTGTGGGGGAGGTCTTTACAGGTAGTATATAGGAAAACAAACACTACAGAGAGATAAGGGTGAAAGCCCGGTACAGATTGACTTAGTCAACATGGATCAGATGTTGTAGGGTCTAATAATGGGAGCTTTATTCCAAAAGTATTTAAGCCCAGTATAATTTGAAAAAAATAGTTTATTAGTATAATGCACTGCCGTGAGCACAAGAAAGCATAATTACATAGAGACTCAACTCTGGGTAGTATCATTTCTTACAAGAAGATAGGTTGTAGAGATACACTACCTGTACTAGCTTAATGGTCTAAGGGTCTGGCTTGGTCTTGAACATACAGATAGCATAGAGGCAATTTGGGCTATTAGACACCTCTGGGCATGGTTGTAGGGGCTTGTCAGAGCCTCTGGCTATAACAGTCATCTGATAACCAGCCATCTCGGGTCCTAGTAGTAGGAGCTTGATATGGCCTGGCCCAACAGATAATACAGATCACCAGGCTATTAACCACTTCCAATTTTAAGCTTTCTGGATGGAAGAACAAGGTTTTCATTTTTTCTACTGGAAAGGCAATCCTGTGTGCTTGATCTTCCTGGTTCCTCTGGAGATCTGTGGGTACAAGGACTTTCATGCTATGCTACCAATAATATAGTAACATGTCAAATCCTGAGGGTGCTAGTGGCCCCAGTAAAAGGGAATGTCAAGGTGGGAATATGGGAATGGGTGGGCGGGTAGGTGGGAGGAGGAATTCCCTCACAGAGGTGGGGAGGGGGAGGGGACACGGGGTTTCCAAAGAAAAGGGGAATCATCGGAAATGTAAATAAAGTATCAAAAAAAAAAAAAAGATTTGAAATATAGTATACACCAAGAAAAGAGCCATTGTCTCTGGATGACGAGATCAAACTTAACAACTAGGATTATTTCACAGAAGATATCAACCACCACACTGAGACATCAAACTATCTTCCAAATACATCTCCAAGAAATAAGTTGTATGCCCAAGTTGGATCCCATGGCTGGCCCTTCTTCATCCAAAAAATAAGTCCTCTCTCCAAATAGGAGCGGGAACTTTGTCACATCTAAAGCATTTTTAAATGCATAGCATCAGAGAAGGAGGGAGAGAAGGAGGGAAGGAGGGAGGAAGGAGGGGGGCTGGGGGGGAGAGAGAGAGATAAATCACATGGCAACCCCAGAAGATTGCATGTCATTTATGAATTTATGTGTGCAGAACTCTCTTAAAAGGCAGGCCAGCATTATGAAATTCAGTATCTATTAGCCACCCAGGGCTCCTGAGTCTTTGAAATGTTGTTAGTACAGTTTAAGCCTTGGAAGGAATATTAATAATGAGTCATCAAGTCAATAACCCATGGCCTTTCTGCATAACTCAGATTTATCCCTGGAAGTCTAAACTAGCTTTTAGAGACTGTCAAAACCAATGCAATTAAAATATGCATTTTATAGAATGTAATGTCTAAAGTTATAGTAAAATTCTATTTGTCTGCCATGGTTACATCTTTAAACATATTAACAATAAATAAATGTACCAACACTGAACTAAACAATTTTAAGACATAAGATAGTTTTACAGTGTGCATACTATGATAACGGGCCTAATGTTTCTCATAGAGCTTGCTGGTGTTTATTTAAGCAGCAACCTACATAAAAATGAAAATAAGCAAGTCCCACCCCAGAGGGTCACTCATAGTAGCATCAGACACAGGTTCATTCTAGATAAGGGATGAGTGGCATCAGATACTAACTTGTTATAAACATCCAGCTGAGCCAATAATAGAGCTGACAATTCTCCACACATATCTACCGCCAATGTGTCACTTCATTTCACAAGGTATCCAGAGAGATGATCTCGTGGAACAGAAGAAAAAGGAAAAACATGAAACTGGATTAACTGGAAGCTGTAAAACAGGACCATCCTCAGACGCAAGCAAGGCAAGAGAGGCAAGCTGCTAACCAAGGCAGGACACTTCCTCTCTTTACCCTGAATGAGAAGTCATGTGACAGTTCACCTCCAGTGCACACTGCGGTGGGCCTCTCACTTCAGCGGAATCTGCCCGATACATCTTCTTCGTTTTGAGCTCCCATTTCTCACCCTGAAGCTTCCCGCCTGATTCCAATTTTTCTTCTTAGTCCCTTTGAAAGTACATCAAATAAATTTAACTTATCTCCTGTGAGAAAGGGCTTCAAATGTGTCACATGTTATGAATATCCTCTCCTTATCCCTTCCTCATCTCTAAGAATCATCTTCCTCCCAGGTAAATATCCATCATTCTGTCAAAGCTTTTTCATCTGAGTTGACCACATGCATATCTAGAATGCGGCAAAGGAGTTTCTGAACTTCGCCCTCAATCCAAGCTAAATGCAAAATCGTAGATTTAGGGATTTTCTTTTAAATGTGTTGATTTTTTACGGTCAATATATTTTAGTCATGTATTATTTTTTCCTCTCTGGACTCCTTCTATACCATCACCACCCCTACCTACCCTCTCTCCCTTGCTCTCTTTCCCCCTCTCTGCCCATCTATCTACCTACCTATCTACCTACCTATTTACCTATCTATCTATCTACCTATCTACCTACCTATTTACCTATCTATCTATCTATCTATCTATCTATCTATCTATCTATCTATCTACCTACCTACCTACCTATGTATCTATTTCTCTATCTGTCAACCAAAAACCTCAATAAAACAAAGAAACAAACAAAAATCCAAAACAAAAAGACTCTCCTCACCAAAAAACAAAACTAAGGACAACAAGCATGAAGTTTGTTTTATGTTGGCCAACTACTCTTGGGCACGGGGTCTTCTCTGTTGTTTGGCTGATATGCCCAGTGGCAGTTCGTTGAAGAAAACCTGTTTTCTCTTTTCCAGCAGGTGGGAAAGTGAGTCCCACCCAGGTGGGTGAGAGAGTCCCACATCTAATCGAAAAGCTATTTGCAATTAGTTCTATTTTCTGGATCTAAGTTGTAGGTTTGCTTATTTCTATTCAGATTGCCATGTTTTGGGTAAGAGATTCTACTAATTTTTTTTTTTTTAGTTACCTTGGAATCTCGTTTTATCACCCAACATCAAGCTACTACTATAGATTTTTATAATTCACAAATTTTATTCAACTTTCTTTTCTACATTTCTGAGCTGTTGAACAATGCTAAGTAGATACAACAATAACAAAAGATCTAGATAAATTATCATAGTACTAGAAATTTTTCATTACAATTGACAAGGGTACATGGTCTTTCCAAATAAGCTGTTAAAACTTGGAAGACAAAAATTCTAGTATGCATATATTAATTAATTTAATGTATACTTGTATGTGCTAATAACTTTTCTAAAAATATAAAGGCTAAAATGAATGCAGATAACAAGATGTTGTTCTCTGGCTAAGTCCATTCATGGGGTCATAGGTTAGAGAGAGAAATAAAATGAATAACCATGTAGTCTATAATGCTCATAACCCCTCATTCCTGGCAAGCTATCTTTCACTCACTCTATCAAAGGTTTAAGAGAGCAGAATGCTTCTCCATCCTCATTATATTGTGGTCTAAAGCCCAAAGTTATCCCAGGAAATCAAATTTTTTATGTGTCTCCTCAGCTGATGTGAATTAGTCTCAGTTACTTGAATACTATTGCTTGAATAGGATTCTCAGTATACACAGACTTAAAAATAACCAATGAGAGGGCTCTCTGATAAAGCACACTTCAGTTAATATTGATTGCACAAGGCAGAATTCTAAAATAATTTGTAATCTTTCATGTTAAACTCTAGATTATCCCTTTCTTCATTGAGTGTCTTACTTCTTACCACTTGACTATGGCAGGGATGATGAGCTATCTAGGCCTTGGTTAGTTTCCATTACACATCACAGTTAGTGGGGTATCACTCACACTATGTTATATAAAACTGGCCAGATTGGTATGAAAGACTTGATGCTGTCTTAAAGAAGGCAACAGTAGTGTGGTGAGCTACCTAAGTGACAACTATGTGCCAGAAAATTACAGATAAAAGCACTAGACTCTGAAACTATCCTCCAGCAAAAAGCCTGGGTCTTAGGCATGTACCTGCATGGAAAAAAAATCCTTGTAAAGTCCTGAATGAGCCAACAAATGAGTTTGTCTCTAGTCAAGACTCCGGGTGCCAAGGCAGGCTAGGGACTTATTTCCAGTTTTGTGAATGTTAATTATAAGAGTCAAGGATTTCTCTACATCATCTAGACTCCTACAACACATTTCACTCATAACTTTCTGCAAGATTAGAGGAAAATTACTTTGTTCATTTTTTTCTTATACAAGCACACTATTTCTTAGTCACAAAACCACAATGCCAGAATGTCAATCTAAGTACTGATAGATTCAATGACTCAAGGCTTATAAACCGAGAAGTCTGGGCTCAACTGAGCCAACAATTGCCACCAAAGTCCAGAGAGTAGCAGGCTCACAAGTGAAGAGAGAGGGTAAGGAAGAGAAGACAGAGAGAACCACAGATTAGGACATAATACCACATGGTAAGAAGATCCTTGATTCTATTGGTCCACTTATCATCACAGAACCAAGAGCTAGAAAAGTAAGGATGAGACAGAGAGAAACATGGAGTCTTATTGAACAGTGACTCTGCAAACAACCCATTGTGCTGGCTCCTCCCATGCACATTCGTAAAGAACCTAGTATGTCTTCCTCCTGGATAGGGTTAAAAATGGTGCCTGTAGGGGTGCACATGTTCTGAGGAGAGCCTGAAATTTCCTTCCAGCCTTGCAATCTTCCTTCTGTTTTAGTCTGTATCCAATAACAGGTAGGTCAAAGTTCAACCTTGGTGTCTCTCTTAGGAAAAGCGCTCTCTTTGTACCCTTCTTAAGTCTAGTGAAGTGGAAAATTACGTTTTTGCCCTCTAAGTCTCTGATATAGGTCAGAACAGATATCAGACATTAACTCTGAAGCACATTTAACATGATGGCATTTAAATTTAAAATAAAAAATACTGGGTTAAAGGCTCCCTTGCTCTCCTGATTGTACTTCTAATCTCAATTTATGCCAATTTATATGCTCCCACATTGCACACAAGAGAGGGCTATACAAGGAGCACCATATTTTATAATCTTCTTTATTGTAATAGCAGGATACCAGCTCTACTGGATTTAAGCAAAGAAAGGGATTTACTGTTTAAGGTAATTGAAATTTTCAGATGTGGTAACAGCTTCAGACATATGCTGTGAAATAGGGCAGATGTGGTCATGTTCTGTCTTTCTGTTCCAGTGCCCATTGTGTTGACTGAATTCCCAGACAGGCCCTTCCTACTCCACTGAAAAGAGATGCAATATCTTCTTGATGTTGGCACCCCTCAATTTTATTAATCCCAACAGAGAGCAGGCCCGTTCCATGTATCCTGGTTGCTGTGACTCTGTTTGTCTGGTTGATATTATTCACCCCTGGAATTACAGGGTGATTGGGAATTACAATCAGCCTTTCCTAACTAGGCTTAAACATGGAGAGGGATGACTCAATAAATTAAACAGGAGTAATAGAGGCTATCATACTCACATATTAGAAGGAAATATCTTCCCAAATGTGAATACAGCAAGCAAACTTCAATAGTTGTGTGTGTGTGTGTGTGTGTGTGTGTGTGTGTGTGTGTGTGTGTGTGTGTGTATGAAGGGGTGCATGTGGTGTATTTGCATGTGAGTGTGTGTACATGTACTCATAAATGCCTGTGGGAGCCAACAGAGCAGTGTAGCCTGCTCTACCATGCATCTCCTTGTTCCATTGTCGCAGGGGTTCTCACTGAATTTGTAGCTACTGACTGACTGCCAGCCCTCCTTTCTATCTCCATTACATGATGCCTGGCACATCCAACACTAAGGTTATAGGTGCTATCAGAGCCACAATGGGCTCTTTTCTTGTGTGTAGAAATTTTGAACTCAGGGTATCATACCTGTGTAGCAAGCACTTTTATCTGGTAAGCCATCATCTCAGCCCCACCCCATCATCATCTTTGTACATTTAAACCCTATAAATGTTGAAGTCCAATACTCTTCCCCATGTGTTATAGCACTAGCTCAGCTTCACAGATCACATACAGCTCCCAGGCAAACCCTGGACTTTTATCTTGCATTATGAGTCCTGAAAAATACCTCAGCTGATGAAGTAGATATAATTTTTAATGTTGGCCAAGTTGAATCCAGTGCAATGTAAGACTCCTGTATGACATGATATATATTTGTTTGTACACATATATATATATACAATAATGATATATATATACTAATGCCATCATATGCTTAAATATCTTAAGATGAAAATGCATTTAAAACACCCAACCCACCCAATACAATAGCTTAGTGACACAGCACACTGCCTAGCAGTCATTAACCTTGGTGTTCATGTGGCAGCTGCTGTAGCTCTCCAGTGTGGCCCAGCACTCTTAAGAGGATATTGCAATACATGACATTCACCTAAAAAGACCCAAATTCAAGTTGAATTGTAATGAATATGTATCCCCTTCCTTTTATTAAACTTAAAAAAAATAGACCTAAGTTGGCGTGTTGGGTTGTATATAACAGATTCTGCCCTCAAATAACATGTTAAGGACAAGAGCATCTCTTACCTAATGGCACATTGCTGCATTGAATAAAACTAGAACGCAGGAATGTCAGTGTGATAGGGTTGCCACAATCTCTGCCACCGGCTTCCTTATTTATTTTCATACACGGTCATTAGAAGAAAAGGAAAGCAGATGCTGAGTATCTTTCCTGAGTAACAGAAAAGCTCGCCCAGATTCTGTGCTGGTCCTTTAAAGACTTACTCTGAGGAAATAGTTCAATGGTCAGCTAGCACTAATTTAGTGAGAAAACTTAAATTCTCAATGATAAATTCAGTTTATAAATCTATGATTGTACTGGCTAGTTTTGTGTGTCAACTTGACACAAGCTGGAGTTATCACAGAGAAAGGAGTTTCAGGTGAGAAAATGCCTCCATGAGATCCAGCGGTAAGGCATTTTCTCAATTAGTGATCAAGGGGGAGGGCCCCTTGTGGGTGGTGCCATCCCTGGGCTGGTAGTCTTGGGTTCTGTAAGAAAGCAGGCTGAGCAAGCCGGGGAAGCAAGTCAGTAAGCAGCATTCCTCCATGGCCTCTGCATCAGCTCCTGCTTCCTGCCCTGCTTGAGTTCCAGTCCTGACTTCCTCTGGTGATGAACAGCAATGTGGAAATGTAAGCTCAATAAACCCTTTCCTCTCCAACTTGCATCTTGGTCATGATGTTTATGCAGGAATAGAAACTCCAACTAAGACAATGATCAAATATAGCTTCCTGACAGTGTGTTTTCTAAATCTTGCCATCAGAGGCCAGAGAAATGGGAGCTGCTGCTCTTTCTAAGAACCCAAATTATATTCCCAGCACCCTTATAGGGCAGCCCAACTACTTGTAACTCAAGTTCCAGGGGATTGAAAATCCTCTTCTGGCCTCTGTTGGGCCCCTGTGAATGGTGTTTACTTATACAGATACATTATACGTGCATACATACATACATACATGTAAGTTAAAATAAAGAAAAATTTTGCAATCTAACTGAAAGTCAAATTATATTTTAAAAGTGAACAACAGGAGCTTTTTAGCCAATCATTTACCACAAGGAAGTTTCTACTGATCTTGGTTAAAGAGCCAGGAATGCCAATGTGTGACGATGGACCACACAGCGCATAGGTGAGGCCTGTCCTTCCGCACCTTGTGGCCTGTGGCTGGAGAACATTTACAGACTTGGTTAATCCCCTTCATGTTATTTTTCATCAACCGTAACAAAATGTACTTTCATTTTGATCAGGCAGGAGTCAAAGGCTCTTCAAGTATATGTCTGTTTTGATTCTAGAAGTTGGCTGTATTGCCATTTGCTCTCCCATAAGACCAGAGAAGCACCAGAGCATCTTTGTCTCTTCATTTTTCCCCTGGGCAAGTCCAAACTTGAGCTGACAGGTCTGACTGGAAACAGCAGTATTTGCCAGACACTCTGCCTCAGTCTGGCTTTTCTCTGCCTTTAATACCCACAGCTGGGATACTTTCCACTATCCCGGGATCCATATACAATGTTCCTTCTTATTTTTTTTTTTTTTAATTCATTCTCCTTACACAGTAGTTCTCAACCTGTGGGTTAGGATTCCTTTGGAAGATCGAATGTCCCTTTCACAAGGATTTAAAAGGCCATCAGAAAACACAGATATGGACATTGTGATTCCTAACAGTAGTAAAATTACAATTATGAAGAAGCAATGAAAATAATTTCATGGTTTGAGGTCACCACAACATGAAGAACTGGATTAAAGGGTCACAGCATTAGGAAGACTGAGAACCACAGGTCTCGTACTCGTAGGACCTGGAATCATCCTAGTTAAGGCTCAAAAACATGGAATAAAAAGTAAAATGCTAGTAATCATTTCTCACTCTGATTATGATAGGTTGGATATCTAGCAGTTAATCTGACAATCCCACAATGATGGTCAAATTTCATCATCATCTTACCTGAGTTTGGAGTCAAGTAGGGAATACATAGAATACATCTCTGGGCATTTCCATGGGGAAAGTTCCAGAAAGTATAACCACCTTGAACAGGGGCTATACCATTGTATAGACTGGGGACACCATCTGGTTAAAAAGGGAAAGAGACCAGAGCTCCAAGATTCATCTCTTGCTCCGTGATTACAGATCCAGTGTGGACAACCAGCAGCCTCAATTCACTGTTGGTATGTCTTTCCCGCCATGATGATTCTGTCTTCAAACCTTGGACAAGCAAATGTTTTCTTCTACAAATTGCTCACTAAGGCTGTAATCTCCCCCACAATAGCTATCTATCAATGACAGTCCTGATTTTTATGGTTCACAGCTACAGTGAACAAAGAACTACTAAATTATTCTATGATGAGACATGTGTCCTTCTGACTTCTGCAATCTAAGTAACCTTTCAGATTTCAGATATGGCCAATACAGGTGATGGCCCTGACCCCCAAAGAAGGAATCTGTCCTTAGCAAATTTGTCTTGAGCTTAAAGTTACACCCTAGATTTGCTTCAGGCCCTAGACTACTTTCTGTAACACTGGGTTATTTTTACCTACTGAAAAACAAAAAACTAATATAAATTTCATTATACTAAATATTTCTCATTTCCCAATTGAATTATCCCTCCCCCCCCAAAAAATCTATTCTATTTGTTACCTATACATTCTTTTATTTGTTTGTTTGTTTTTCCATTGTTTAGTTGGTTTATTTTGGCTCTGCATCTTCTGATATCAGCATTTTAAGAAGATATTCATACAGCCATGCTTGCTTTGTGTTTAGAGGCAGTGTCTTGCTGCAGCCCAAGCTGGTCTCCAACTTCACCAATCAGTACTCCTGGTTCAGGCACATCACGCTGACTGAGTTACAGGCATGAACTACCATGCTTGGCCTCCCAAGTCTATTGCTGATATAAAGAATCAATCTAGGTGCCTATCAATGGATGAATGCATAAGGAAATGTGGTAAAAACGTACAAACAACTGATGTTCTATCATTTGTAAGAAATCCCACATAAGTGAAAGATAATACGTTAAGTGACATGAGACTCACAAAGAGAAATATCAACTGCCCTCTCTCATGTACAGATTTCAAAACTAATAAATACTGTCACTAGATTTTTCTAGGAATACATCTGTATAAATATATATATACTTTTATATAAGTATGTACATCTATTTGTATATATATAGATACACAAATGTATGGGTTCATTATGACAATTTCACATAAATAAATAATGCATAATGATCAAATCAACTAACATTCATCTCTCTAAACATTTAAAAACCTCCTTTTGTTCACACATATTAAACATAATCGGGCACAGTTGTAGGTCAGGCTGATACATAAATATAAACATATAATAGGTACTGATCTAATCAGATAATTACACTTCTTTCCTTACTTCTTTATGTTAGAAGCCATTAAAGCAAAGCTGCTCTCTTGTAGTTCATCAGATGTAGAAAGCATATATTCCAGCATAGTTATAAGTACCTGCATTGCATGTAGAACATTGAACTTACTGCTTTTCTCTTAGGTGTAGTATCTGTGGTCCTCTGTCCATCCCTCTAAACATCTGTTAATCACAGACTCTAGTAATTGGAAATAGAGATAGATAGATAGATAGATAGATAGATAGATAGATAGATAGATAGGGGTAGTTTGATTTTTTAAAAATCAAACAATTTCCCAGGGTAATTTTTCTTCTATAGATATCCACAGAAGTCTCTGTTGCCATTATCTCTGAAATATAGAATATTAAATAAACCATGTTAAAAGGTCATTGCCATTTGAGTAACTAGACAGGCATCCTCTACCTTGATAGAGATAGATAGATGACTAAAATTAATGATTCAGAAAATCAAATTGGAGAAAAGAGTGACTCTGTTGGGGACAATGGGTCATACAGGTGAGCTTACTTTTGTCATATTTTCCCTGTCACAGCTAGAGAGAAGTATTTGAAATTTGGACCTCTAGGGAAGTGATTTTCTAAGGGTCTAAGTGGCCTATTGAACTGAAATCCACTAAATATGATAGGACTGTGTAACTGTTTTCTTACCAAGATGCAGTGCTGAAGCCAGATCTGTGAGTTTAGAGGGCAAGCTCCATGAAGTCGGCCAGACGTGTACACACTGCCATTCTCCACAAGCCATGTAAGTCAAATCTGCTGCTGCCCGATGGGCGGTGTAAGTCACTTAAACCGACAACCAGCAGACCTAGTGGGATTTCTCAGGAAACAGAGGCAGCTGCCTCCTGAAGCAAGTCATGTGGGGGGGGGGGGCCCTGGACGAGCTACAGTGGAAAGCATTCACCACACAGGTGCATTTCAACTCCTACCAGAGAGAGCGGAAGAGCCTGTTGATGGAGAAGACCCTGAGGGTTCAATAATCTCATTTAAATTGACAGGTGCTTACGAGTTTGCCTGGAAACACTATAAACCCCAAGGAAAGTGTTTGAAAATTATTTTTATGTTGGTTTATAAATGTGTGTGTGTGTGTGTGCGTGTGTGTGTGTGCGCACGCGCACGCGCACGCAGATTGGAGACCAGAGACCAAGTTGCAGGAATTGAATCTCCCCTTCTATCACGTGGATTCCAGGGATTAAACTCAGGTCATCAGGTTTAGTGACCTCTCCTCAATAAGCCATCACACCAACCCTACACGGAGAGTTTTAATAGATAGATGTTCCTTTAAATTCATCTCCATATCAAGCTCTGCTTAGCATGATGCTATTTACAATGCTCCCTTCACCAACATGGTTAACATGAACTGTGCACATTCCAATCTGGGAGATGAGCTTCAAAAAATTAAAAGCATCTATCATAGCAAAGGCCTTGGATCAAATCGATCACTCTCTATAAAGGATGTTCTAAATCAAATTTCTATTTGGGGCAATGGTATTCCATGCTTTTCTGCAGATTTACTTCTACCAAGACATTCCTTAGTCGGTGTTGGAGTCTTGTCAGTCATGGAACTTATGTTGGAGCCCAGTTACATTTTCCCACACTTGTCTGAGTTTCTCTGTTGCATAACCCCTGTTGCCCAAGCTGGGTGTCTGCTGTTAATTTCCTGAGGATTCCATAGAATGTTGCCTACATGAGAAGCATCAGTGCCAAGGATGTAGGCGATGTCTTTAATTGATCAGATAAACATGGACCATTTAGTTTTGCTTTAACTCAGACTTCAAAGCACCACGCTGTACATTTGCTTCATTTTGGCAGACAGCAGAAAGCCTGAAACTCTTCAGGAGGTAGGGAAGCTATGGAAATTAGGCATCTGCCCAAAACTGAGAATGAAAAAGTAAACACCCAATTTTAATGTCTCCTTTGAACTGAAAAGCAAAAGGGCTCGTGAGGACATTTGAAGATAGGAAAGAGGCCATTTTCAAGACCATGAACATGAGTCCATTTGACAGCAGAGGATGTGGTCTTAGGGCCACGGCATATTGGTCGTTCCTCATTAAAGCCTCGCCAGCCCTAGCAGGATGAAATACAGATTCCGGAGTCCCCTCCTCTTTGCCCATCAGCACACTTTAGCCAATGGTAGGGACACTTCCCCGGGAGGATTTATACATGCCCTTTTGAACTTCTAACAGAGCCTCTCCTTTGAGTAACCATTTAAAAGAAGATTAAATTCAATTAAGCCGTATCTTTTTCTCATGACAAGCTGACTTCAAAGAATGCTTTATGCACTTTTCTACACCATTGGCCTCCGAATGCTGGTGGGCAGACACAGCGCACCTTCATACGCGGGAAGAAAGGATGGGGCTACTTTTACACTCATTTCCTCCCTGTATTTTAAGAATGGCTGGCACATGGCAGGATACCCAGCAGCACTACAGCACTGCTCAGAGACCAGCAAGGCTTGTGACCATTTGGAAGTGAAAGCAGAGCCCTGCACCCAGCCCACCCACCTGCCCTTGCTTAGGGCCTAGAGCGGCCTTGAGCCCTACCGCCTCTGTAAAGCTTAGCCGGTGCTGGGCTTTCCTCTGATTTTCTGAGCTCATCAGTAATAAATTGAGAACACAGAGTACCAGTTCGCATATGGAAATTTTATTTTAATCTGAAACTGGGGAATGGTTTAATTAATGATCATGTGAGTCCAATTGGCTCTTTGGTTAAATTACATTTTTATTGAGAATTCCAGCCACTTTGATCAACTCTCTCCCTAATCCCTCTCTTCCAACCCTTCCCCTTCCCCTTATCCCACCCACCATTTTTCTTCCTAGCCTCCCATGCTTTGTTTTTAATCACACTGGGTCCACTTGATGCTGCCTGTCTGTGCGTGGGTGTAGGACATGCTGCTGGGGTCGGGACAACCTCTCTAGGATCACATTCCTGAAGATAAATGATTCTAGCTCTGACGGGACACCAGCAACTGCCAATAGCTTTTCAGCTAGGAGTGGGCTTCATGACCCCCTCCCCCAGTCCAGGCTGGGATTCTAGCTGACTTGATCTTGTGCCAGTCTTCTAAGCATGTGGTCACTGCCACTGTGAGTCCCTGTGTGCAAAGTCCACGTCACGCCCTGTGAATAGTGTTTGCTATAGATGACCACTACCCTGGTGGAGCATATTGTCTCTGCTCCTTCTTCTGTGTTGATCCTTGGGTGGGAGACGGGGGCCATGGATAGGTAATAGAGGAGAGATATAGATATCCCATTTGGATCTGACCACTTCACACAGGTCTCTGCAAGTTGACCAGTTGTGGGGTCTCTGTGTTAAGCACTATCTTCTACAAAAGAAGAGGAGGAGGAGGAGGAGGAGGAGGAGGAGGAGGAGGAGGAGGAGGAGGAGGAAGAAGAAGAAGAAGAAGAAGAAGAAGAAGAAGAAGAAGAAGAAGAAGAAGAAGAAGAAGAAGAAGAAGAAGAAAAGCAGCAGCACTTAGGAGCAGTTACCTAACATGTCCGTTTAGCAAAATAATGATAGTAGATGGTCCATAAATTTATAAATAATCTTGTATGCAATATTTACTAAGAATTTTACTTCTTTAAAATAAATCATTATCCACCATATGTGAAAGGAAGCAAGAACCCAAAACTGCACTGAGTAACTAGATCCTGTAGGAAATCATCAGATTATGATTTAGCCCTTTTCTGTTTATTCATGGGCTGTTTGTGAGAAAGAAAAGAAGTATGACAGGGAGAAGCAGACATGTAAGAAGAAAGAAAGAAACAATTAAACGGACAATGCCTGCATTTGCAGCCGGCAGCTTGGAACTAAAGACCAATTCCTCTCACCGAGACAAAGAAGTGCACCTTCTTTCTATCAGCTGCTGGGATGCACAGGCCACTGTGGGTTTTTATCTTTCCATAATTGCGTTGCTGCTTCAGCCAGGATGCTGTGGCGTTTGGCCAAGGTTTCCTGCTTGGTTGCATTTTCTACAAAGATAAAGAAGGGAGAAGAACAGTGTTTAAAGCAACCCCTTCTCCATGCTGGTGTATGGTAGGGACAACTGCGCTCCTGGCGACCCAGGGGGCTGCCCACTGTCATCCACCTCCCCGGCTTCCGCCTCAAAGGACAAGAGGGAGGCAAAAGGTTGTTAGTGATTTTTCAGTTTTTGTTTCTTCGTTGGCGTGAGAGCGCCCGGTAGTCCAGTTTGTTCGTTTCATTTTTCAGTGGTTTGATGGTTGCGCAGTCACCTAACAAAAGAAACAAACAACGGCTGAAGGAACCAAAGAAAGGAAGGGCCGGCCGGCCTGGCCTTTCTCTTTGGCTGGAAACTGCTTGAAGCTAATTGCTCACATAAGAAGAATAACTGCCGGTGCTATAATTGAATTTTTATGGAAATAAACAGGTGGCAGATTTACTATAGCTGTGGGGATGGGGGGGGGGGTGCGTGAGGCGCTGTAGCTACATTAACCTCTTTAATTTAATAGCCTGGATACTTATACAGGGGAGAAAGCAATGCAGCTCGTGGAGTCAGTTGGATGCCAAATGTAAATAACTACAGTTACCCAAGCATGCCCATGTGGCTGAGCAAGAAAGGGCACTGAGCCAGCTTTGACTTAATTTCTGAACTTATTAATTAAGCTACTAGAAGTTTGAAAACTCTTAACTCATGAAGAATCCCTAAAAGAAGATCAGGAGAAAGGAACAGGAAAAAAGAGAAAAATAAGATGACAGTTGACAAAGACTCTGCTGACACGGATAGCACAACCCAAGCAAGTTCTTGCTTTGTGGGGTACTTAGATTACTGAAGGAGACTGCGCTGGGAGATGAGTGAAAAGCTAGCTCTGCGCTATGCTGCCCCCATGTGGTATAGTTTGGGAAATGCATCTTTTTATTCTGAGGGGGGGAAATGGGTTTGTCTGGTAAGGTACAAATGCTTTTGACTTATTTATGTTCTTGATGTGTACTTTTAAGTCAATCAATAAAAAAGTGGTTGTATTTAAACTTTTGGAGATTTTTTGCAACAAGAAACCAATCAATATGTTAAACTCTCTGTACCCTCATTTTATTCGTTTGTCTTTTAAGAATGAAAGTGTATTTTAAAGAAAATGAAATCTTTTATGAAACAGAACCAGTCACCACAGGATGTATCCAGAGAAGGAATCCACTGCCGCCTTTCCCAGGATCATGATGGAATATATTCCCAGGGAAGCAGTTAGCAAGGCCATTTTCCCGTACTGAAGACTACACACAGAAAAGTAGACATGAGGCTCAAATGGAGACTGTCAACTTGAAAAACAAGAAATAATTTGCATGTTATCTGAATCACCTGATTGAATACCTGAGATTTTAGGAGGCAGGGGATTCATCCTAGCACAATTGAATTTGGGTTGTTTGGAGATTTGGGGGGCTGTTTTGCTTTGCTTTGATTTGTTTGCTTTGTTTTGATTACTGTAAATCAAGCTGTAAGAAATGAAAACTCCTGAACTGTGTTCTCCTTTCTAACGGCCTCATTTTGTCTTTAAGCCCATCATGTTCTGCGAATATTTGCTAAGTGTGTCTTTCCTGAAGAACGCTGGCTCACCCGCTGCAGCAGGCTGATCTATCAACTGCCTTTGCTCTGCGTCCCAGGATTTATTTATATGCAGAGACTCCAATAGCTTAGTAATGTACCTGGTAAACCTATTTCTGGACCAGTAACTCCATAGTCATTTCATCATTAAACATTCCCACCCTTCACTCTTCCATGAAACTTGTTCAACATCTTCACAAAAACTTTCACGTTCCTTAAATACAGGACCAAGATAATTGGTTCCCATGTTTTCAATAGATAGATAGATAGATAGATAGATAGATAGATAGATAGATAGATAGATAGATAGATGATAGATGGATAGGTGATAGATGGATATGGATAGCTAGATTGATCATACATGATAGATTAAAAGAGAAATGATATATGTATTATAGGTAGATGACAGAACATAGATATGTAGATGGGTAGTCCCCTGATAGGTGATATAGTGTAGATAGATGAGAGATGACAGATGGTATGTAGATAGATAATAGATAATAAATTATAGATGGTTTATAAACATAGATTATAGATTGATGATAGACAGATCATAGATATATCTTGCCGAGCAAGTTAAAAAAGGCAAGCACACTGCTTTACTTTTCCTATTGCTTCTTGCTATCAATCAGTCTGTCGCCACCAGATAATCTGTAGTCCATTCATACCCCCTGCTGTGTATCCCACAGCCCGCCCTGTTCCTGAGCCCTGACAATGCACTGTCACTTGGAAGACTGCCACATCTGTTACCTTATCTTGCCACTTTCCTGTCACCTCCCACTGCAGCCAGCGAAACCTTTAAACATCAAACCCCAGCTCCTTGCTTCAAGCCACGAACTTGACTCTCATTGTTCTAAAGATAGGGTAGCTGTCACGTGAACGCTGACCTTGGTTGATAACGAGGTGAGTTCGTTGGATGGACCCATGGGGATCTGCTTTAGAACATGCATTATTTCTAGATACTCCACCTCCGTATTCTTTTATAACCGAGTGCTTGAGTGTTTACTGTGGAGCAGGGAGTTAAACCCAGGGCTTTAATGTGCTAGGCAAGTGTTTTGCCCTAGAACTCTACCCCAGCACTAAAAGCCTGAAAACCCTCTACATGGTTGTAATAGAAGAGTGAGATGAATCAGCAACTCAGAATCTGTGAGCTCAAAGCAACAGCCTTCGATTTAGATTCACCTTTAGGGGTGATTTGCTTTGGATTCAGGCCTTTAGAATGTGGAAATAGCGCCCCCAACCTGCTCCATGGCCCAGGGACCCAGATTGCAAGTCTATCAATTGCTTAAGAGACCCATTCCAGTCATAAAGGCAGAAAAAAATTGCAGGACTCAACTACCTAGAGACGAACGGAGATCAAAATTTAATTTATAGCTTAAAGTACCATTTGTTGTTCTGATCAGTAAAGATAGTGACCTTTCTCAGGGCTGCTAGAATCAGGGTAGCTCAGAGTCAGGCTTTACCAATATCCCAAATCTAGGATCATCTCTCTTCCCTGGGTCACGTTTGCTGTATGAATTTTCACGATCTAGAGTCTTTCAGTCCCTTTGCATGTGGTTAGTATCCTGTTCACACAGAGACTAGCACTTCCATGAAATGTCTGAGTAGCCAGATTTAGGACATATTTTAGGTACATGACCTGAAATGTAAGCAGCCTATTTTGGTCACAAAGTCAAAACAATAACATTTGGTACTTGAACATGTTTATGTGAATGTTGACCCCTAAAAGCACATTACCCTTAGGATGTGATATCTCTCTGCGTGTGATGCTTGCCTGGTCACTTGTATAAAGGAGCATCAGCTCTTTAGAACGCTTGCTCCACAAGGACAGCATGTCACATCCATTGTGCATAAATCCAGAGCAAAGAATAGGCTGGCCACATTAAAGGCTATTTATCGGCAATGCTAGTAAATAGCCAGAGATCCCTTGCTAAAGGCGAGGAGGAAGATTGACTGTACACACAGTGCTCTTACTGCTGAGTCCATCATCAAAGAATTCTTCCTATGGGTGAAAATTGAAAATCGGAAAATTGACTGTGAGTGTTCAACCCCTTGTCATAATGACCTGGGTAAGACCTATGCTTCCCAGGGGTGAAACATTTTCTATAACGCACCTCAGAAAGGACTATTCACTGTCACTTCTTTCAGTGAAGGATCTGATGATGACCAAAAAATATTCCTGCATTTCCGAGTTTAAGAAGGGCTTGCCCTGCTGCTGGTTCTGATGATTATAGTAATTATATTTCTTGCCTGTAGGTGGCACCAGTTGGCCGCTGCTACCCTGGAATGGTCCACCCTCAATGCCATCACAGAACTTCAACAGAAGCATCTACCACCACCAGGGTAAGAAGAGGGACTCAAGTCTTGTTCAAAACTGTGCTCCTCTCTTGACCAATATTGTTTCCCAAGACCTTGGTTAAAGACATCCTTCAGACCTCTTGGGACCAAATAAGGGGAGGACAGTTTGAATGTCATTTCACCTCAGAGGATGTCCTTCTCTACTGAACTGCATGGTTTGAAGGACCCCTAGCATCTTGACTTTCTTATCCAAAGCTGCCATTGAATCTAGCCTCTAGGAAAGAACTAAGCCACCATGATAGGACTCCCTCCTGCCACTCCAGCTAAAACTATCATTGTGAAATCTCAGAAAAACTAACTCCCTTGTAAAGTTTGACACTGAGATATGCCCAAGGTCAATCGTGCTTAGAAATCACTGTTATTCTTACACATAGCTCCCATTTTTGTTATAAATGAAAAGAATCTCTCCTGCTAGGTTTTACAATGCTACTGACTCTCTCTGACAGGTTGGGATCTGCCCACTAGTTAAAAACCCGAAGGTGCTGGGATAGACGGAGAACAGTTTCAAGACGAGCAGATTCCCCCTTACACAGTGTGCCTACATATTCATTTCTTTACCCGTCACTCTGATAAAACACTGAATTAAGAAATAAGGAGTAAGGATTTATTTCAGCCCAGGATCTACAGAGATACAGTTCACATAAGGGAAAGCATGCTAACAGGTGGCTACATGGCAGCCAAGATGTAAGTCTGGGACTTGTTAAGTCTTAGACTTGTCAGGAAGGAGAGAGAAAGAGAGAGAGAGAGAGAGAGAGAGAGAGAGAGAGAGAGAGAGAGAGAGAGAGAGAGAGGGAGAGGGAGGGAGGGAGAGAGAGAGAGAGAAACAGAGCAATCATGCAACCACCTTCTATGGGTAGGTGCTATTTCAACACAATCAGCAGGGGAAAAAGAGTTCAAACTATTTCACATTTAAACCAGTGCTCCCTAAGAAACAGGAACATAGTCTTCTAGTCAGAAAATATGCCCATCAAAGAAGGGAGGGCATATTCTGATGTTCCCAAGAATAGGAAAAAAGAACAAACCCGCAAATGTTTTACAGCCTACTGTTTAGCAAAGGAGGACAAGTGACCCCTGATTTGGACCATTTGAAGCCCCTCTGACATGAGTAGTAGTTGATGTGACATCGTTGAAGGAAGGCTGAGAAAGATAAGTGCAGTTGACTTCCTGGAGCCATGCAGCCTGGCACAGCAGTGGGGAGACAAGCCATAGTCTAAGGCATTCCCCATGTCAGGAATCATTCATAGGAGCTGGTTCTGAAGTTTAGGGTTCCTCACGTTTGTGTTCATTGTCACATTTATGAGAGAGCACCAGCAGGACACAGATTAATTTGACAACATTGATATTAATCTCTGAGAAAAGCTTTTTAACTATGCAGATGTTTACAGAAGCTGAGAGCATGGAGATTCCTGATGCTCTTTGCATTCCTGGAGTTTGTCTTTGCAGGACTGAAGAATTTTGAGATAATAAACTTAATTACTCACTTTCCAGTTGTTTATTGTTCTCAGGATATCCCTCTGAAACTCTATAAATTTTAATTTGTGTAATGACAGTAGAGACTTGGTTTTCCCAAATGCCTTGCCTCAAATAGATATTTTACTCCGAGGGCGCCTTTTCAGAGATCACAGACAGACCTTATTTAATCTTCCCTTTCCCCGTCACATGCATGAGTTCGCAGAGAATAACGAAGGGTCACCGTGTCTCTTCCCAGTCTAAAATCACTCACTCACACTCACATTTCACACCATTTCTCCTAAGGTTTCAATTTATTTAGATGCACAACCAATGTACCAGTTTTTGTAACAGTGAGGTGTCTAACTTAAAGGCCGTTAGAACAAACATGAGATGACAAAGAGAGGGTTGAATTGCAGTAGAGGTATTACTTAGCTCACAGAATTATGTAGACTTTCAAAAGAGGTAGATATAACTAAGATAGACCAGACAGCAGGAAGTGCTGTTTTTGGAACACTATAAACTCTACAGCGAACACCATCAACTGCTTTTAGATATCTTCTGCTGTGGATTCTACTGTGTTTCTCTGAATAATTTCTCTTCTAGCCCCAGATGGAACCACCTCACTGCCAAGGCAAGATGATGAGCCTATAACCTCACTGTCTGAGTGGAGAGAAGGAGTGCATCGGATCTAGTCATGCTTATCCATGATATCCTACCTCCTGCCAAGACCTGAATACCCAGGGTGGGAAAGACGGTTGGTGCCAAATGATTTAACGCCATCACAATTGCAGTCAGCAGACAGGAGCTGGATGCTTTCAGTGGAAAATTTCAGAGGGGCCAAGAAGAAAGTGAGACTCCCATAAAGAGAGGATTAAATTAAGTAGAAAAAAATGGCCAGAAATATAGACTAATCTTTGAAGGAATTTTCTATCCATAGAAGGGTTAGTAGTTTGAAAGATAATGCAGGTTTGGAAGTAAGGCTCTCTTTTGCATTGTAACAACTAAATAGAAGTCAATGAGAGTAGAAACCAAGCTCAACATTGTGGTCATTAAAGAGACAAACTAATGAAGGAATGCATATAGATAAAATTAAGAACAACGCATGTTAAACTATAAAAAGGGATTTTCCCTTTAACATAGGACAAAAAGGAAAAATGAGTAAAACAAGAAGAAGGGGAGGCAGTATTGCTTATTAAAGGAAGCCAGGCCTGGGATCTCACGACCTTAATAGGCTGTACAGTGGTGCCCGAAGTTCAAAGAATGAAGCAGAATTTTAAAAAGAAAAGAGAAAGAAGAAAGGAAGGGAGGAAGGAAGAGAGAAAACCTGGATGACTGGAAAGCATTAAGAGCCGCTACTATAAAAAGGGATAATGAGCTAGGCATGAATAAAAGATCTAGTGCAATAGAGAACCACTTCCTGTCTTACCGCCTAAAAGCTGTGTAAGAATAGTCACTGACTTGGGCTGATAGATTTTTCCATTAGGAAAACAGCATTCTCTCCACCAACCTATCCAGACTTAGTAATCACCTTTTTCAATGCGAGCATACACATAACAGATGCAGGAGGGATTGTAGCCACACAAAAACACCTAAGATACACACACACACACACACACACACACACACACACACACACACACACACACACACACACGCGCGCGCGCACACACACACAAGTTACCATCACGATGCACTTTTGACAGCTTATAAATACAGCTGTCTACTGCAGCCTCATCTGTGGTTTCTGTGGTGTCTTCCATGCTTATTCATGGAACCAGAATCTAACCACCCATTAAGAGAGCAGAACAGGCCTCAGATTCACCTTGGTCTTCTGAGGCTTAATCCTTTTTGCTGAGACTCTTCCAGATGCATTTTGGTAATGACACTGTATCAAGCTTCTGAGATCAACAGCCTGAGCTCAATCTGCTATAGGAATCTTCCCAGAAGAAAAGGATGTTTCATCAGGCAGAGTCATTCATCCTAGCCTGCACTCTTCTGCTTCTGATCTTCCACTGTTAAAAGCATAACACACTGGAGGAAGATTGTGCTATATTTCACCAGCGCTCCCTGCTGCCACCAAGGGACACTTCCATCTGTTATTTGCTCTCAGCTTTGCCTACTGATAAAACAGGAAGGACAGCTTGCTGATGGGCTCTTTGAAGCAAATGGCTCCACTCTTTCCTGCAATTAATGTTTGTAAATTATTTCTACAGTAGTCAGCAGGTATAGTACCACCATTTCAAGATTAGTTTCAATAAATCAAGAGTGTGCATTCCTTCTGAGAGGACCTCCATTACAATGCGACTCATGGCTAGTGGCGTGCTCTACCCGTGATGAAAATTGCTCTGTGTGTAATCGAATACTCTCATTAATTCTGTCAATTATCATTCCCTAGTGGGAAGATCTGAAGGTTGTGCATTGAGTTGTTGAAGTTTCCTTTTATATAGTATGTGCTGTTCACAGAATCTGGTATTTAAGGCACTTCAAAATTTCACAGTAAGTTAATAGCCCTTTGGCTGCTAGAGAGGGAGATGGCTCACAACAACAAAGCTGGATTATAATGGAAACAATTTGGTATTTTTCCCAGGATTACTCTGTTGTTTAGATGATAAATCATTTTTAGAGTAGAGAAATATATATTTACAGCCTCTGTACTGTTTTGGGGAAAATTTCTTTAGACCTATAATGTAAACCTCCTTTTCTAAGTTGAAATTTTTTTTTAACTTAAACTTCCTATTTTATTATCTCAAAATTCTTTGGTTGAATTTGACACTGGGTGTTGTTGTTGTTGTTGTTGTTGATGATGATGATGATTTTAACTGATTATTACTCTGTGTCTATAATCTATTTTCCAGGAAAAGAAAATGGCCATATAGCTTACATTAAGAGTGACCATATAACTTACATTAAGAGTGCCACTTTCAAAGTTTCAGGCAAGGGATTTTAACTTTCTGAGCCACATCTCTCCTTTCAAAGCAGACACATGGGAAAGAGAATGATGGTTTCTAAAGGTGACCTAGGTGGGGAGAGGCCACTGGAAGCATGATGAGGGATATTGGAAGACTATTCAAAGCCTAAGGTGGCCACAACCTCTTCTTCATCGGGGTCTCAGGTCAGGTGAGAACTTAAACTCTTATCAAGAGAAAGGATGAAGGGAAGATATCAAAACATCTAGTGGCAAAAGTATTGCAGTTTCACCTAAAGCAACTCAGTGCATTATTAATGACGTGAAATACAAAAAATTGCAGGAGTGTATTCAAAGGAATCTGGCATGAAACTCCCACATCATATGAACAGAACCTTCCTCTGGACAATTTTAGGAAAAGTGTAAGCCATTTATACTGTGCACCTTACGGCCATTAACTGTGTTTCCTTATAGCCATGGCCTTTGCCTCTGTGTTCACAATACTATGACAGTACCTAGGGAGCATGCCAGACATTGAACACTAAACTAGTTGCACAGGATATCACACAGGAATGTTGAAGATTATTGGAGTTTGTCACTGTTTAAAGGTCAGCTCTCTTTCCATGAGAAATAAGACAACAGTCCCCTTCTGAGAAACCATATACTTTACTAAGAAATAAAAAGAATAAAATGTCCAGAGAGGCTTTAATTACCATTGAATCAGTCTCTTTCTTTTTTTAACTTTCTTACTGCCCAGTGCCTGTGGAAGTGGCCTGAGGAACACCAATTTAAGTGGAAAATGAACTGTAAACTAGCAAACCAATCAGGAAGACAAAGTGAAATGAGATACTGTTTTGAATGTTTTCTTAAAAAGTTGAAAATAAATAATTACCAACAAGGCAGTTGCTGGCTGTGGTGAAGATCAGCAAGACCAGTACAGAACTGCTTGTGAAGAAAAAGAAGAAGAAAATCACTTTACTACAGAATGTAAGCACCTTTCTTTGAACAGGTAAATGAGGAATTACTGCAAATTTGGCAAAGCTTTATGGTCATTTGATCCTCAAGCCATGGAAGACAGAAGCTTTTACAAATCCAGAGAATGGCTAGAGGTATAGTGCCTAGGTGTGGGAACAGGGGTGGAACACCAAGCAAGGAGCCAAAGTCTCCTGTAAAACAGACTTCAGCAGGAACAACAAACTGCTTTCAAAATTCCCAGAAACAGACACTGGGGATATGGCTCAGTGGGGAAAGTACTTGCCATGAAAATATAAGGACTTACTTATATCTTCTACAGCTATGCAAAAAGTCTAGCTGGGTGGTATATGCCTATCATCCCAGTGGTGGGAAATCTGAGACAGGTGATTCCCCAGAGACCTCTGGCCAGCAAGTAAGGCCAATTCAGAGAGCTCTGGGTTCAGTGAGAGACTCTATTTCAAAAAATAATGGTGGAGAGCTAAAGATAAACACACATGACATCAGCCTTGCTTCTTCACATGTATACCTATACACACATGCACATGTATCCCACATCTACACATGCACACACCATACATAGATAATAAATGAATAGATACATGGAGGGACCCATGGCTCCAGCCACATATGGATGGCATTGTCTGGCATCAATAGGAGGAGAAGCCCTTGGTCCTGTGAAGGCTCGATTCCCCAGTGTAGGGGAATACCAAGGTGATGAGGTGGGTGTGGGTGGGTGGGAGGGGGAGCACCCTCATAGAAGCAGGGGGAAGGGAATAGAAGAGGGGGATTCCAGAGGGGAAACCGGGAAAGGGGATAACTTCTGACATTTAAATATATAAAATATCCAAGAAAAAAAGAAAAAAGAAAAGAAAAATAAACAAGATGAAGAAGCAACTGGCTGAGTAAGGCACCCAGTGTGGATCTTTGGCCTCCACATAGATGCATGCTCACCTTCACACACGAACACATACACCGATGAAAATGAAGACGGATCTGAGAAAATACACACACACCAAAGAGGGAGGAGGAGGAGGAGGAGGAGGAGGAGGAGGAGGAGGAGGAGGAGGAGGAGGAGGAGAAGGAGGAGGAGAGGA
This sequence comes from Uromys caudimaculatus, assembly GCA_028551405.1. Classification (NCBI taxonomy): domain Eukaryota; kingdom Metazoa; phylum Chordata; class Mammalia; order Rodentia; family Muridae; genus Uromys; species Uromys caudimaculatus. The sequence goes on from CM052704.1 coordinate 32,778,187, forward strand.
AGAGGAAGAGGAAGAAGAGGAAGAGGACGATGATAACAGGGCATTCTTTCAGGCTTTCTAAAAGCATGTGCTAACATCTATTTCGTGCAGTCTCATGCCACCCTCCTTATGGCCCTATCCATGATCACCTTCCCTAGCATGAGCTGTGTAATACAGTGTAGAAATGGATGCTTGTACGCAGTAAGTGGGCCAAATCTCACCACTGCCTTTGTCTAGCTGGTTACTTTGATTGCTACTGCATTTAATGAGTCAACTTGAGGCAGAAAAACATGTTCTTTTTCCTTTGAAGAAATTAAAGGCCTGTTTGTGGGGAACTCAAATAATCAAAGCTTCTACTGTGTTATTTTCCGATGAAGGTTGGTGTTTACGGAGGATGAGGAATATGTAATTACCAGCTACTAATTACAGGGACTTTTCTTTTGACAGGGAATTTAAACAAGTTTCTAGCACTTTATTTTGGAATTTTCAGCTTCCTAATGAAGAGACAAAGAAAATGGGCAGCATAAGCTCCTATACAAAGAAACCAAGTTCTTCACTGAAGGAACCAGCAGGCTCTGTAATTGACAAGGGGAGGGAATTGGTTATACTTAAAACTACCTCTAATTTATAGGCACTTTTATTCATTGTAACCTTCCCAACAAGTAATTAGTCCAATAATACCTTTGTTCTAAGTGTTTAGAAGATACAATTTTCAGAGTCAACTTTGTATGCATTTCCACATTCACAACATCAGACATATTATATAATCTGTTATCTGATAACATAGATTATGCTTCCTTCCCTTGTCATATTAAAATTGGCATTCTTTACTTAAAATTAGTATTTCTTATTCAAAATATTTGATGCCTCCTTACTTCATTGATAGATGCATTAAATTAAGTTGAAACATTATGTGTGTGTGTGTGTGTGTGTGTGTGTGTGTGTGTGTGTGTGTGTGTGTGTATGGGTGTGTGTGTGTATGTATGTATTTAGAACCACAATCTGAATACAGAGGTGAGGGAGTCAGACGGTTCAGTGGGTAAAAAATCTGTGACATTCATGTTTTTATACTTACATTCACAAATAGTGAGAGAGTGCGTGCTTGAGGAAAAAGAGAGGGAGAAAGAGCATAATGGTAATAAAATGAAAACTTTAAATGAAATAGAGACATAAAAGTTTGCATGATATAGGGGAAGGATTTCTCTCATAATGTTCCACATACACTGCTGGAGTGACAACCAACCCACTAACCTACTAACCAACTAACCCACTAACCTACTAATCAACTAACCTGCTAACCTACCAATCAACTAACCCACTAACCTACTAACCAACTAACCCACTAACCCACTCCTGTTTTGCTATTGGCTTAGGCAGTAGGGTGCATGCTACCACCACATATGTGTTTAGGAAGAAAAGCTGCTGACACAGTTCAGATGAAATATCCCATCTTAGCTGACACATTTGGGTTCATGAATGCTATTCTTACCTAGCTGAATACTAATCCAATCTCCGCTGTTACCTTGGACCCATCTGTTAGTCACTCCTGGTTTAGCTGTTTGCAGTTCAAAAAATAGCAACACTTCTCCTTTTCAGAAGGCCCCTAACTTGATGATCAGAACATCACAACTCAGATAACATCAGATAACATAAAATTAAGAACATCATTTTTTATCATTGAGAGTAAAATTTTTATCCTTTAAGAATTCTTTTTAAATTGTTAAGCATTTTAAAAATCCTGGCTATTGGAGTGGCATGAACAGTGAAGAATAGACATAATTTCTCTCTTGCAAACAAATATAGTAAACAGTGATGTGCTGTAAAATAAGTCCCCAGTAGAGCATCACAGTATTTCTATAATTATTGTTTCCAATAATTTCTCTTGATTTAGAAAGAATCTTGACTAAACCTAGTTTGTAAAATAATAGCAGGTATTACATATCTACTGTGTGTGTGTGTTTTACTATGATAGAAACTATTACTGTGTTTAGAAAAGGTATCATGACCTAGACACTGTTTTTAGAGGCTACATGATATTCAGCTTATGCCTGTATAGGAGACAATGCCAAATGTATTTTCAAGGTAAATAAACTGAAGCTCAGAGAGATTAATAACTTCTTGGTTAATGATAAGAGCCAAAATTTAAGCCCAAGTCTAAGTTTATATTCTTATTGACTCTTTTTTTAAAAATGTATTTTGTTTTTAACTACATGTGCGTGAGAATTCGTATGTGCGTGGAAGTGCACACATGCGAGTGTGGGGCCTGTAGAGTCCAGAAAAATCCAGTTCTCAGGAGCCGGAGTTAAGGGCAGTTATGAGCCACCAGACACAGATGCTGACAACCAAACCTGGGTCTTCTGCAGAAATATACTATCCTAACCGCTGAACCATCTCTCTAGCCCACCTATTGACTACTTCTGAAACTATTAATTTATTAGCTTTAGCTGTTGATGTTTTATTACTAAAAAATAGTTCATAAGAGTGGACATGCAAAAACAGTTGAGTGTGACAATATCTATCAGTTAAAAAAACATAAGTAAACAATGTGTAAGCCTGAGATTAAACTCAATTCTGCTTCTTACTTCAAAAATGGTTGACTATTTTTCTGCTGCTCAGTTCCCACCAGAATGGCAGATGATACATGGAGAATCTACAGTCTAGTCCCAGATGGCCAGAGGGACAAAAGCTGCTTTCATGTCGTTTCTAAGCATAACCTGAAAGGCCAAAAATCACTGGAGAAATTTGCTCGTGTGAAATTTTTTCAGTTCAATTTTATTCTCCCTCGAGGTTCAAACAAACTTCAGATAATCATCTTGAACTTGGTGACGAACCAAACTCCAATTCAGACTGTGGCTTCTCAGAGGGTCAGCCCTTCCATTTAGAATAAGGCACAGCTTAAAGTGGCGAGCCAAATGGGGTCAAATGTGCAATACTTGGTGAAAGCTTCAGCTGTCATATTGAAACAATGTTGACAAGATGGCAGGCTTTAAGATAAATCCCTGTGGAGACTATTGATATCATTCTTGCTGTCCCTTCTGTCTCCTAGCCAGCTGCTGCTTTCTACAGTACTGCCAATCATGCCCAATGCTTGCTAGAAGCAGCAAGAATTGTGCAGCATGTGCCCATACTGGGTCCAGCAACAGGAGCTAGTCCTGGGCACGCATAGAGGGTGACATTCTTCAATGCTCAGCACAAGGCAAAGTGAGCTGACACACATCTACCCAACTAATCAGAGACAGTCATGGTTACCACGGGCCTCCATTATCAACAGTTAGCCTTTTGACTCACTATCCTTCAATAAAGTAAGATTTGGTCACTGTGATTTGTCCGATGCAAACAATTTGAATAATTTGAGTAATTTCTATTAGGCAACATGGGCACATTTTTTTCTGGAAATCAAGAATCCAGCTTGTCAGTTTCACATTATGAATCATCAAGAGTTGGGCTTAGAAAGACAGCTCAGTTCATACACCGCTTGCCAGGCAAGCGCAAAGACCTGAGTTCAATCCCCAGTACTGGTGTAAAAAGTTGCATTGTGGTGGTGCACACTGGTAATATCAGAACTGGACTGGTAAACTGTAAAAATATTGAGGCAAACATAAAAATCACAGAACTCAACATTCTTTTTATTATTCAATAACATTGAGTGGAAAGGGTTAACTGCTGATGAGGGAAGCCCATGGAAGCTGGGCAGTCCTCTGAATGTTTTGACAGATGTATGTCAGCTCACTTTGAGCTGAGGTGTTGAGAAAGTAGACGAGTTGGCAAGTTAAAATTAAGGGCCATTAAGGTGTACCAGAGGTTAAGAATATCTGGCACCAAGCCTGAATATATGAATTCAATCCCTGGAACCCACATAATAGGAAAAAAACCCTGAGTCCATCACATTGTCCTCTGACCTCCATGCTTGCATCATAGCGTGTGTGTCCACATACATACACAAGCACAAAATAAAGGAATACATGTCTAAAATAATCTTTGTAAAGTAATCAACAAAGAGTCCTTATCTCAAAAACTCCAACCAAACAACAAAACAAACAAAAACAAATAAATAAGGTGCATAGACCTGAGACTCCTCCTGAGACTCTCCTCTGGCATGAGCGCACACACACACACACACACACCCAAACACGCACACACACACACACACACACACACACACACACACACACACACATGCGGGCGCATGCGCACACCCACAGTGACAAGGGTTTAGGGGTTTAGAAACATATGTCAGTTAATCCTTAGAAGTGACCTCATTTGATGAGTACTTACCTCAACACAAAGCATGACTCCACTAATGCCTTGGATGTCCCATCACCGGGCAATTGATGTTATTTCTCAACTTTTCTGGGTCAACTGACACCAGAACACTGGGTAAATAAATGGCCATTGTTTAACATGCACATGAAGGTAATTTAAAACAGATTAGCATTCAAACTGATTAGCTAAGTAAGTAGCTAACCTTATCCAATACATTGAAGGTCCCACCAAAAACCAAAACGATGAAGGATGACTGAGTTGCCTCTCCACCTGACTGCTGAGCTAAGACATGTATCAACAGCCACTGCTGTGCCTGCTGATATGGGCTGGGACTAAGACTATCTGCTGTTGGTCTCTCCTGCCTTTGAACAACACCTCAACCTTTTCTGGGTCTCCAGTGTACAGATCAGTGTGTATAATCAAGTGAGTCTATTCCTTATATAAATTTCATTATATATATATATATATATATATATATGTGATACATGTGTATGTTATTGGTTCTGCTTCCCTGGTGAACTCATCTAATGCAATGATCCTTCAATGTACATTGGCATTATCAGTGACACATTGAGATGCATCCATGCCGTGAGGAAAATTAACTTTAGGATACATTGCTCCTGTTTCAAATTACTTCTCTCCCTGTAACTGTAATATGGGAGAGTAATAATATCATCGGTTTAAATTGATGTTGAGATTGTTTTCAATAGCTTGGCTCACGTTGTGTTTGCCTTAGAAATCTGCATAGCTTCTGGTTGTCAATGAATGGTTTCTGGTTTGAGTCTCAAGTGGAATGCCAAGGTGTATTGTACTTTTGGGTAAGAAATTAATTTTGAAACCTATCAATGCCATAGAGAGCAGCATGACAAATGCTCTGATGAGAATTTAGGTCCACAAGGCAGAGTAGGCTCCCTTCCTACTGTTGTCATTGAAGAAGGAGGTTTTGTGCCTTGTGGTTGATGAGTAGCATATAGCTTAGGTCTTCTAGGCTGTCCCTGGTACCCAGGTGGGGATAGAAGAGAACGTTCCCTGTGGGGAAGAATTGTGCCACCGTCATGCGAAGGCAGTAAGGAAAATCTAGCTGAAGTGTAGCCATTAAAATGGAAAAGACACCATTACAGACTGTGCTCTGATGTCCAGGAATCTGGCAAGCAGAAGTCTGATTTTCTTGGGATGTGTTGTTTTGTTTTACAGCAATTGTCAGAAGGAGTCTGCTGTAGGTGGGTGTGGCCTGAACAACATTCCACATTCCAGTCTGGATTCTAACAATCATCTCAAGGCTATTCTGGTTGTAAGACCCTGAAGATGATAAGCATCTGAGTAAGATGGTGAGAACCTGGTCCTGTGGTTTGAAGGAAAGCCCCCCAGAGTCACATGTAAAGCTTGGTCCCCAAAGAGGCAGTATTAGGAGGGACTGTGAGCCCTTAAAATATGAGGTTTCATAGATGGTATTGGGTGCATGCTTTTGCAAAGCCTTCTGGGAGCTCTTTTACCCTCTCTCTCTTGAAGCTTCTTTCAACTGAAACTCCAATTACAAAAATCTACCCCATAAGAGGGCCAAACAAATGTGGATGCTCAGTCTTGATCTAGACTTCAGAACTGTAAGCCAAATAAACTTCTCTGCTTCCTATGTTATCTATGTGAGGTATTTGATTATAGATGTCTGAATTCAGCTAACACACAAGTTAAATGGTTTTCATATAATACAAAGCTGAAGAACTACTATGTACAAATTTTGTCTTTAAAAATTTTTTTAAATATCATCTGTTGGAGTGACATGAGAAGGTTTTCAAAAGAAAAAAATATAATACCTACAACACTCGGTGAAGATGATGGACTATTTGTCTCTTGCAAACATTTATAAAACCAAGTGGTAATATTTGATCACACAATTTCCCAGAAGCATACCCATTGCATTCCTGGAATTATTATTCAAGAGCCATTATTAAAAGACCCTGAGAAAAGCTTCCTAGAATAATCTCATCTTTAGGCTAGTCATCTCTGTACAACTCTTGGAATATTAAAGCAAATTAAAAGATTAGCACGTGAAGGAACTCTAAGACGATTTGATTCTCTTGTTGACTACACTGTGACACTTTCTTCAGAGACTGTCCCACAGGCTAGCAGAACAGATGCTGGTCTTGCTCAGCTGCCACAATTCCTACCACGGTTTATCTGTTATATTTATAGGCCTGGCTTCTCTCAGAGAAAAGCATTGAGCAGAAAGAAAATGAAGGAATCTGTGGTGATTGTTACTTATGAGCAAGTAAGCTAAAACTGGGAGGGGTCACCTGATTAGCTCAATACTGCTTATCTAGTTCTAGGTTAGAGGTGCAGAGTCCTCCTGCTCAATGGGCTAGAATAGATCACATGCCTTCAGAGGAGTCCAACTCTGCCTTATGTCCATCCTTTTGCCAGTATCACCCACATCCAAGCAATGGTCTCCTCTCATTTTCCAGCCTAAGTGGTGTATCCCTTTTGGAATCTTAGCCTCTCATGCCTGGATACACAAAACTGTGGGACCAGCATAGAAACAGGTGTGAAGAAACTGACTTCAGGAGGAGGGACAAGACATAGCTATGGCTGTTGTTGTTGTTGTTGTTGTTGTTGTTGTTGTTGTTGTTATTATTATTAAAGAATGATGACATCATCTGCATGTGTATTATTCATATTGTCTTTGACAATAGATTGTTAGAAGGTACATGAGGAACTCATTGTATTCCAGCCTACAAGTATCTTAACATACTGACTACGTGAGCATCAGAAGTGTGCCAGAGCTCTGCACTTTGAGATACACTGCTCTGTGACCACCCACCTGTTCCTGAGTATACACTATTTCTCTCACAGAGTAGATTAAAAAGTGTTGAAACAGTGTCTTATGTTTCCAGAAACTTTCGTATTCTCCTTGTATCTAACAAAGAGACATGTGTATGGCAAACAATCTGAAAATCGCTGGCTAGTGAAGCTAGAAATAAAACTAACACCCTTAACCTCAGGGCCCAGAGGCAAGGAGCAGAGAGCAGAGAGATGACATCAAAGGCAGATAACCAGGGGAGAGCTGCAGCCCTGCATGACCTCCCTGCTGTGCTCACTGCTAATGATCAGATCTTCTTTCTGGAACTTTCTGTTCCCTTTGTTTTATGCATCATGGCTCTTTTCTTACCTCTTTGAACTTTCCTGCTAAGTGGCATTTTGTGCTTCTGCTGACCCCCCCCCCCCCCAAGATTTTCATGTGTTTCCTACAATGTCTCATGGCATTCATTTCTTTCTTCCTCTCTGCATGAACTATGCCTCTCCCAAGATTCAACTAAAATAAAACTTCCTGTTTAAAAGAATCCAGGTTGGATTATTTGTTTCTTTCTTACTTCTTTTTAAATACATATTTTTTTTTTCATGTGAAAAGTTTCCTTTGCTCTATTTTTTAATGCAACCCAGTCTCCTCTCTCATCAACTAATTTTTTGTGTGTGCTCCCAAATACATTTATACATAAATAAGCAGAGGTAAGCATATTTTCCTTAATGCAAATGATAGGCATGATAAAGTGTGATAAAGCATGTTCTATACATTGCCGTTTTCACCTAATTATACCTTTAAGAGAGGGGCGTTTCCATATCATTTCCTGGCAGCCTTGTAATTCCCTTCTGAAGCATAAGAGCATGTTGTAGTTAATCACTTTGTTACTAGTGCAACTCAAATGTTTTCTAAATTTTACTCTTACAAGCAATCAAGAAATTAATAGCGTTATACACATGCCACTTTGCAAATGTATTAGAGTATGCCTCCCAGATACCTTGAAGTTTTTCTTTGAGAAGTATGACATTTTAATACATTTTCAATTGTTCTGCATACTTGTTGTACTAATTTTTCAAGTGGTGTTGTTACCAGACCTGAGACTATATTAAGGTTCCAAAGCTAGTACTCAGAAAAGAAGCGCAAATAGGAAGGAAATCTGTGTTACTCAAGGGTGAGCACCCTTGAGAAGACAAGAAGCCCACTCAACAAAGACAATGTTAAGGAGTCACATACCTGATGTCAAGCTCTCACAGAGGGAAAAAGGCCATACCAAGGATGGTGAAGGAAGCTGCCTTCCCAGTCTGTCATGCAGGCCTTGACACACTAGCACCAGAATAAGGAGGCTATGGCACACTCAGATGCTTCCTCAGAGTCCTCAGATCTCTGAGCAGGGCTGGGGAGAGAAAGGTCTGGTAGAGAGAAAGGAAATTGGCGGGAGGCATCTCTGGGACAAGCTGGAGACCTGGGACAGAGAAGGCTCCTGGGAGGATATGGCGGTGACCCTAGCTGAGTCTCTTAGAAGTGGGGGATATGGATCCTGAAGTGGCCACCTCTGGTAGCCAGGCAGGACTTTCAGTGAAGGAGAAGGGAACATCAACCCACCCACAAAACTGTTGACCCAAAATTTGCCCTGCATACTGGATGCACAGGGGTAATGATGAAGCAGTAACTGAGGGAACTGCCAATCAATGACTGGCCAACTTGAGATCTGCCCCATGGGAGAGAGCCAACCCCTCACACCATAAATGATACTTTGATATGCTTTCAGAGCCTAGAATATCTGTCATTTGAGGGCCTTCATCCAGCTGCAGATGGAAACAGATGCAGAGATTCACAGCCAAGCAACTGACAGAGCTTGGGAATCTTGTGTAAGAGGAGGCGGAAAGGACCGACAGAGACAGAGGAATCCAGGACACAATAAAAGACCCACAGAGTCAACTAACCTGGGCCCAAGGGGGCTCACAGAGACTAAGCCATCATCCAGAGAGGATGCATAGGCTGAACCTAGGACTCCTTACACACATGTAGCAGATGTGCAGCTTTGTCTTCATGTGGGTCCCCCAACAATTGGGGCAGAGGGTTGGTTTGTCTGGCCTCAGTGGGAGAGGCTGCATTGAACACTGATGAGATCTGATATGCCAGAGCAGGTTGGTACCCAGTGAGGGGGGCAGGATGGGATTTGGGAGACCAGAGAGAAGGAGTCTTTGATTGAGGTGTAAAGTGCCTGAATAAATAAATGAAAAAAAAAAGAGAAAGACTAGTTAGCAGTTCACAGTTTTCTGAGTGGTTTTGTTTTCTTTGTTTGATTCTACTATATTTTGGCTTTTTGTTTCTGTGACAAAGTCACTGCTACACAGCCTAGGCCTTCGATCTGTCTGTCTGTCTCCACACTGGGATTAACATCTTGACTAATTTAGTGCATCCTCTCCTCAGATTTCAGAATGCTGGCAAAAGCCAACAGACACTCTACAAAGGGATGTACTCTGCTAAGATATGAGGAGAGATTATGTTTCCCACATTCTTGGTCACATAGTACATCAAACAGGAAGCCCTGTCAATCTAAGTAGGGAAGAAATTCATACACTTTCCCTTTTCTTGAAGACTGTTAAACTATTGAGTTTAAGAGTCATTTTCATATTTTAGGAGTCATGCATGATTCCTTTTAGTGAGCTATATGTTTTATCATCACCTTGGTTCTGTGAGATAAATTAGTCTTGTGCATTTAAGAATGATCTTTCCGAATGGGGAGTTAGATTTTGCTGCTATTGTTGGAAGAGGAACAGCAGGCTTCTTCCTGTGTGCTTTTGGATTTTCGACACCCCTTACTGTAAGTATCCTCATTCTCCAGTTGTTTTGGGGGTGGGGTTAGTTTTCTCTGTCCTTTGTGTTTCTAAACTGGAATGCTGTGTACCAAATGATGAATGAGTAAGAGAAACAAATGTGTTGAGGTCTATTAGTTCATGTATTTTCTTAAGGCCTTAGGAGAATCCATGAAATAAGGATAGACTCTAAACTCAATCTCAAAGAAAACACTTAAACTTCAATCTGCAATAGCATTGTTCTCTGAAACAAAGAAAGGATGGAGGGAAATGTGAGGAAGGATTAGAAGACTAGGGCATTCCTACCTTAGTTAAAGACAGGCTCCTTTCCACAGACCCAAGATAACCCCTTCTCCAGTTAAACATCCTCTGCAGAGATTTTCAAAAGCAGTAGCACAAAAAGCAAAAAATTCCAGTTGGGAGATGGCTCAGTCAGCAAGTGCTGTGGTGCAAGCATGAACACCTGAGTTTGGATCCCCTACTCTATGTAAAAGACAGGTGTGGCGACTCACACCTATAACCTCAACACTGAGGATCCAGACATGGGAAGGATCCCCAGGGTTTGCTAGTCAGCCACTCTAGCTAAAATGCTGAGCTTCAGGTTCAGGGAAAGACTCTGTTTCAAAATAATGGTGGTGGTGGTGGTGGTGGTGGTGGTGGTGGTGGTGGTGGTGGTGGTGGTGGTGGTGGTGGTGGTCGTGGTGGTCGTGATGTGGAGAAAGATTACAGAAGACAGCTGTCATCAACTATCAACCTCTGACCTCCACAGGCACACACAGGTCCATGCACCTGCACACACAGGAACACACACAGCCACAAAAACACACACAATGGAGATTTCCTCCATAGATTTCTCTTAGAAATAGGTAACTTTCCAGTTATACCACAATTGTGGTTGTTTCTCAAAATAATCAATATGCTATAGAGGTATATTTTAGAATTGCATATTCTGTTCTTTGGGGTATAATGTATCATGAGTTCTATCATGATCTTTGAACCATTTTTATATTACAGAACTTATCACAGGATGTCATAGTTGCTAGTGGATTTGCTCTTCTGTTTTGAAGAAGTCAAGAAACAGTATCATCTTGTTCAGCTCTTTATGCCTTTTGCACATTAACATGATGTCAGGTGTTACTATGGTACTATGTTGAAATTCTTCTGGGAGATTTAAGAACAGTCTCAGTCCTGGCCACCCATCCTCAATCGTCCAATTAAAGAGATGAGAAACAGTTAAAACAAACAGGAAGAAGGAAGATTCAATGGTTTGGTTGGTTCAGGGAACTCATAAGGAGAAGTGAAACAAACTTCAGAGTCTAGTGACTCCCAGATCTATCTTGGGCACTAGAATTAGGCTGAGGTTTAAGGGGAGGGTCAAGCTGCTCTGTCCATCACGTGGTCTCAGCTCCACTCCCTCCTTGCAATGTGGTCTGACAAGTTGTTAGACCTGTGTGAAATAGCTTTCTGGAAGACAATTTTCCCCCCTAGCTGGCATCATGGTTCCAATTTCTTGGACTTCATTATTTAAATGTCTAGTAGCTAAGGGAAGGAAAAGAGGTGTCTCTTGTTTAGAATATCTTCATTACTGCTAGCACAGCTACAGAATACATTCATTGGTGCCAGCATATCTCACAGATATTATAGCCCTGTCTTGTTAACATCTCATGATTCTTTCTCCTGGGACTCAGAAAAACAACATCCTCGAACAGTGGTGTTTAGGTGCACTTTTCATGTTTTGCTAAAGGAAGGCAAACTCCTGAGTTCAGGGCCTGACTTCTTGTCTCCCACATCTCATTCTTCCACAAACCACAACATGAACGTTTCCTTAAACTCAGTGCCTTGTCTGACTAAATAGCAGGGGCCTCTCTCCATATCCTCTTATGACTACCACCAGGGCCAGAAACTCTAAGCTCCTCCTTCCTCTACAGATTTGGACTCTGTATGTTTTCTAAACACTGGTTTTTCTTCCAGTCTTATATTTTCTCAGTCACCTATGCATAGACCCATAATACACACACACACACACACACACACACACACACACAAACACACACACAGACACATATATATATATCCTGTTAGTCTTTCTAGTGTCTGTAGAAGGAGAGAATATGATTGGACGACCGTCTTTGGCTTAAGTTATTCTGGGTATTAAGCATAAGTTTGAACTCTATCCCTGAAGGTTTACTTCTATCTCTGAGTAGCCCCCATAAATACATAAGGAAAAATAGTAATGAACTTCTGTTTGTCCTGCACTTATTAATCTTTATTTTGTTACAGGACAACCTGGCTGAGAATTCTGAAAGGATAGAGAGCAAAATTGTTTTCATCCTGTAAATTGCAGATATTTTTTAACATACTGATTTTTATCTACAGCATAACTTTTTAAGTTTCTGCAAGAAAAGGGATACTGGGAATCTGTAGGGCTTTATAGGTGGGCTATATAAGTATGGGGATAGATAGGTATTTGTGGGACATATAAGTGGGGGAATATAGCTGTGTGGGATGTGTTGGTATGGGATATATATATGTGAGTGTGTGTGTATATATATGTATATATATGTGTGTGTGTGTATATATGTGTGTATATATGTATGTGTGTGTGTGTGTGTGTGTATATGTATATATCCATACATACTTGGATGGAGACAGAAGATGTAAGTTCACATAAACCATTTAAAGGTTAGTTTCTTTTTCTCTCTATAAAAGAATTAAGTGCAAAGTAAAGCCTTCTGAAAGGTATTTAAGAGTTGGTGTAACATCCATACATGAAAGCTATTTATATATAATAGCTTTGAAGAAAGTCAGAGATCGGCCAAAAGTGCACTCTTTATTTCCTTTTGTACATATTTTATAAAACATCGTAGGATAGCTTTTAAAACAAAAAAGTAAACATCAAGCATCCTAGAACATTAGCCAATTATGCTATTACTTCTGAAGCGTTTCTGCTTTAGAATGAGAACAAAGTGATTTCTTGGCTTTCCTGGATACACGCATGGTCAGGAGGATTATAGACTCCCAGCTTACGTGTCTGTCTACGGTTTCCAGTTGTCTCTTTGCCTCAGGTCTTGTGGAAAAGCCAAGATGGCTTCTTTGCTTTGGTGTGTAGGCAGAGGTCTTAAGGCCTTTGCCTACACACAATTGTAGAAAAGCAATGTGCCATGACTTACCTCCTTTTTCAGTTACCGATGATTGCACAAAATGTAAACATTTTTCCTACAGTGCTCAATAGCAACCAAATGTGCCAGGGCAAGGACCACTTTTCAAGACAATAAAATAAAACATATGGGAAGAAACTAAGAACGCTTGTCAAAATTATTCCAGTGTGAAATTAGTTACATTCCATGAGAAAATATAATCATGCCAGGGGTTGCTTTCTTCAGTGACTCTCACATAAACTGCAGCGGGAAAAATTCCTAGTGTTCAGCCTCATAAGTCGTCAGTGCCATTGGCTACCTAGACTCATTCATATTTGATTGTTTACAGTTCACTGCCATTTCTATACAGCCCTGGTGGATATTTCTTTGGTTCATTGAATAAAACATTCACATCTGTCTGTGATTGTGTTGCGGGTGTCCCTGCTATAATTAACACAGCAACAGATTTTAAAAAAATATACTACTTAAAGCAACCGGTATTGAGTTCACTTCCAAACAGAATAGACATAAAAAAAAGATTATCCACCAGAGAGCTGCCAAATGTACTGTAAATGGGAAGCATTTCAGAGTCCCTTGAACACTTGGCTAGAATCTCGCTAAACCACCTCACTGCTGTCTGTTGGCAGAGTGTGATACTCTGTGTTTTAGCTTCCATCGAGTTTCTGCCAGTTCAAAGGAAAGACTTCCAAGGGGTTCGGTCAGGGTCCCGATTTTAAGGGTATTGTCTACTTTCTTTGTCAAAATTAATGCATCTCCCTCTGAAAGATGTTTGAGCCCTTCATAAACATGGCATTCCAAAGAGGACTGAGGGAATTCATCCTTTGTTTTCCTCTTCAAGAAGCCCTTCTCATGGTACCCAGAGCTGTTAGGGTTAGGCTTAGGGTTAAGGTTAGGGTTAGGGTTAGCACCTTGGGAAGATAAAACAATGGCACCTCACCCCCCAATATTTTCCCTATTACAGTGAAACACCTATACAGACACATGTGTATATGTTCTGTAGTAAGAGAGAAGAGAGGGGATAAGGGGGGGGGGGAGAGAGAGAGACTTATCTGACTGAATACCAGGAGCCTTCTCTCCTTATCTTCCTATAACTAGGAAAGGGAAAGGGAGAGGGAGAGGGAGAGGGAGAGGGAGAGGGAGCGATGAATACAGATAGTAAACTCTGCTGAAAAACCTCTATCACAATTTTCTCTTATCAAATCAAAGGCAATTTTCCCATTCTGTCAAATATCTCCATAGATGAAGCTAGAATACCTTTCAAGTCAATGTTTTACCAATTTCTTATATGTCTCTCATTTTCTTGGTAAACAAAATTGCTCACAGTTCCTGCCTCCCCTGGAGCCTTCCAACCCCGTGGCCCCTAGTCCCTGGTTTAGCAGAGAATTGGATCCTGCACTCAGCTTGTCTGGATTTGGGGATGTTAGATGGCTGGCCCCAATGGGCATCAGGGGAGAAGAAACAAAGACGTGTCCCTATCATCTAACCTTATCTGTATCAATGGGCAGAAGTGTGGAGCTGATGGAACGATCTGTATGTCTTTCAAGTCACTGCTGAGAAAAACAATGTCAAAAATCTCAGTGAGCAGCACACTTCAGTGAGTATTTTGAGTATCCTACAAACAGCAGTGGAAACAGACAGGACAGAGGGGGGATCAATTAGCAGGGTCTGAGGGTGTGCAGGAGAAGGGAGAAGTGAAATGGCTTCTTATAGCATCTTCTCTGGTAGACAAGAATGAAATTAAAGACAGGAGGAGACCAGAAGACATACACACGCTTACACTCACAGAGCATCCAGGTCTGATTCTAGCAGTTTCTCCAGACCTCTCAGGCATCTGTCCTTCCTGAAAATCTTCATCTATCCATTCAGAAGAGCCTGTGCTTTCCTCTTACACATGCCATTAACAGTACTGGTTAGGTGTCTTGATGTCTTTCTTTAATACACCATGAATCACAGTCATTTGTCCCAAGCATTTGTTTGTGGCTTTTTTTTTTTTAACTACAAATCATGAATGTGCTATCTTAATATGACTGCAACAATTGCATATTGTGGCATATAACTGCCATTCAACAAATATTGCCACTATGATTTTAACATGTGGAGAAAGCAACTATTTCCATACTCTGTTGATCCGGGGAAAGAGGTGCCAAGGTCCAAACTCATCCCTTGGATGCTCTCCCAGTTAGTCTGACAATACTGTTAGACATTCTCCAATATGTTCCACAGAGATAACTCAATTTGTTCAGCTTATATTGAATATTTACTTGAAATTCCCCCACTGATCTAGTTGGTCAATGTGATAACTTATAATGATAAAATTATTCACCATCATCTCAAGCCATGTAAGGATTGTTGGATCCACAATAACACACTAACAACAAGAAAAAAAATTCACTTCCATTTTCTCTTTCGGTGTTCTTGCCACAACCAGGAGATCATCTTATCTCACCAAAAACTATTGACACCAAGGTAAATTGGTTTTCCAGTTTGATTAAAATAGAGCTAATTTCCATAGTTGATTTAACAATCTTTGCTCAGTATCTTAACTAAGAATTAAACACACCATTTTGGAAGTATATAGTGGAATATGTAAGCAATCTAATTTCATGGTAGGATTCACAAGAAAATCCTTCAGTGCTAGAGGTAAAATTTTTCTTACATGTTCTCTGTTAACTACTAAGAAAACTAAGGTCACATTTTCAGCCAAATTTATTGGATGCTATAAAATGCATTTTATGATTCAATATTAACTGACTATTTTTCCTAGTTAATTCCCATTTCTCCAATTTCTTAAAGATTGTTATCCTACCAAGTGATATGCATCTAATGAGTAAAATATAAAATATAAAATAATAGTAAATAATAAACACAAAAGTCAAGTGATATATTCTTAGTTCTACTTCCATACTCTATAAACTTTGCATAGAAATAAAATACTAATCAAAGAATTAAAAAAATGATTGCTTTTGTTTCTTGAAAGTAAAATTATTTCAAAACTAAATGAGGATTCAAGAAATATCTATATTGATAGATCCGCCATTTTATTCTTTAACATAAAGGCAAGCCATTTACTTTCTTTTACCTCTCATTTTCTTTTCTAAAAGGCATGGTAAATAAAACTCTTATCTGTCATAAACTACAAAAGTGAGGAAGCCTGTTTTTCAAATGCCTTTTAATATTTACAGGGCAATAAGAGTATAAAAATGCAGAGTGCTCCTATTCATTAAGGATGCTACTCTCCAAGGCCACGGGAACGCATCAAGAAAATAAACCACAAACCTGATTCACTGTGGACCATTCAGTGCTCAGCAGACTCTCCTTGAAAACCCACTTTAACCTGCATAGATCTTCAATTAAAATATGTTGGAAATTCAGAGTTTGCAGCTCCAAGTTATTGCAAAATTTCAACCTGTTTTCTTTTTGCCAGTGATCATGAGATACATATACACATACATTATTTCATTTTTATATTTGCATATTTTCATTTCTAATGAAAGTATATCAAAATTAGCATTTTAACTGAAAAGGAGAATTATAGGACTTATACTAAATAAGAAATTTCAGGAACATGAAGTCCTTCCTCTTTTTAATATGTGAATCTTTCCATGAAGCTGTTTATGCAATGAAGTTGGCCAATGTTACTACTGACGCATATGAAGCCACTTGCTGTATGAACAGAGGGCATTGAAATGATTCCTAAAGTGTCATCATGTAAAAGACTCACCTCGAAAGTCTCCACCACCACTCTACTGCCTTGCTGGAAAGGGAAAAGGTTGACATTCTACTAATGTAGAACACACAGGGCACAATCATCCACAAAGGGGGTCATATCCCTTCATGTTGGGATGCAAAGACTCTCAGAATAGGAGCTTCTTTAAGAAACCTGGTACTCAGGATGCTGCGTCTATCATTAAACTTGAAGAGATATTTCAAAGTCCTGTTCTCTGTCTTCTGATAGTGAATATCATGAGCCCAACTCTTACAAATCTTACAAAAACAACTGGACACCTGCAGACTCTGACTTCTGTTAAGTAGGCTTTCGCTTCAGCACATGAAGTTGTGTCCTGCCTTGGGTTTTTATTAAATCCTCTGGCATTTTTCTGGTCAATTAGATTTTTGGACAAGACAGAGACATCAATGAGGAGACACATAGGTATTGAAAACAAATTTCAGGATTCAACTTCTCTCTCTCTCTCTCTTTCAATATTAATTTTTATGTGAATGAATGTTTTGTATGCTTGTATACATGTATGTGAACCACGTATTTGCCTGACACCCACAGAGGTAAAAAGAGCATCGATCCCCTGGAAATGGGGTTTCAGAGGGTTGTGAGCCAGCATGTGGGTACTGGGAACTGAAACTGGAACCTTTGCAAGGGCATAAGCTCTCTTAACTACTGAGCTATCACTCTCACCTTCTGGTCCTTTATTTTTAATTAAAGTTGATAACATCATCTGTACTCACAGTAAGGGCAGAAAAGATATTTCTTTTTTTTTTTTTTTTTTTTTTTTATGGTTTTTCGAGACAGGGTTTCTCTGTGTAGCCCTGGCTGTCCTGGAACTCACTCTGTAGACCAGGCTGGCCTCGAACTCAGAAATCCACCTGCCTCTGCCTCCCAAGTGCTGGGATTAAAGGTGTGTGCCACCACTGCCCCACAGAAAAGATATTTCTAAATATCAGAGTTAGAACTTATCACATGGAGGAACTAATTCTGATTGCTCATTAAAATAAGTATTCAAGAAATGAATTCATCCACACCATAGGTTCGTTTCTAACAGCACATGTATTCTTCAAACTATTGACATCCCAGGAGCTTGCAGATTTGTGTTCTCATGTCAGCTCTATGTGCCACTGGTTTGTGTACTAGGTTAGAAAACTCAAGAAATCACACAGTGTGTGGACCATGCCAATGTTCTCACATTCGTCCCTACTTTCTTGGTTTAGTTTTTTATTTATATTCTCTTTGATTGCTAAATATTAAGTGTACCACATGACAATATTTGGTCAATGACAGATCATAAATACTATGGTATCTGCATAGTATTACAATTGAAGTGGAATCTCTATTACTTAATGGCATTGGAGACATAACAACAGATGTCACAACACAGTCCTTGGATCTGTAGTGATGCAGAAGTGAACTAACTCCCTGCACCAGAGGCTGCATAGAAACACAGTAATACAATTATATACAACATTATCCAATCACAATAGCAAATAATTGTGCTTGTGGGTTATGTGTGTTCAAAAACTATGTTGTTTGTCAACATTTCAGAGTGTACTGTTTCTTCACAAACAAAAAGTGAACTATAAGACAACCTTAGCTCCTGTGGGTTCATGTGTGCAATGGCCATGATATGTTAAAGAGCAGCACATAAAGCTATTTGTGCCTCTAATAACCTTCTTTCAGCCTTCTAAAAATGTTTACTAAGCCACTAATAGTATATGTAGCAGTGTGACATATTTTATCACAAAAATATTAAAAGAATTTAATGTATGTTTTTGAGGACCTTGGGTTTTTTTCTAAAATCTGCGCAAAAGCAACATCACAGGTAATAGGCAGTAAATGGAGAAGAGATGAATGTACCTGAGGAGGTGTGGGCGAGAAGAGCCACCAAGCAAGAGTCTATTTCTTCTGTTTGTGAAATAGGTAATCCCAAAAAGCAGTCATAAATTATCATTGCACTCCACTTGCATGTGTGGATTTATCCAGAGAAGTTCAAACTTGTGCATAAGAAATACCTGCACCCACATGTTTTTCATTCACAAAAGCTAAGGTAAGGGAGTAACCTCTATGGCCAGAGATAGATGGGCAGATACAGACATGTGCTTTGTGTACTCAGAAGAACTCAATTTACCCTATTTGGCCTTAAAGGAAAAAGCAATTGAATCTTATGAGATGCCATAGATAGACCTAGAAAATTTTGTTCAGAAGGAAATAAGTAAAGTAAGTAAGAAAATATCAAGTGATCTCACTTAAGTGCAAATCTATAACGTTGATCCCAAGAATACAGAGTAGAAGGTTACCAGAGGCTGTCACTGGAGTGAGATGGAAATTTAACCAAAAAGCATAAAATCTAAGCTATCCTACCAGCATAATTATTAGTGACCTATTGTCCTGCATGATTACTACAAAAATTACTATGCTATAGTATACATTTCAAAGTGCTAAGAGAGTAGAATTTTAGCATTCACCAATAATAAATAAATACATGATGGGTAGATAGGGTGATAAGTGTGTTATTTGGTCTTTATGTTATTTTCTTATAAAGCAAACACATAAATCAAAGCATTTCATTACCGCCCATAAACATACATAAATGTTATTTATTGATTTAAAAACAAATTTTCAAAACTGTGATTATGTGAACTAATGCACAAATTGCTATGTGAATTAAGAGGTGGGATCCAGTGCATCACCGCTGTTCCTCACCAAGAGCCGGCGCAATGACATGTAGAGTTCACATTTCCACTCTGTACTCTTTCACTGGCTTACAAGCTTTATTTCATGACCATAGTCAGTCAGATTCCTGATCATCATGTGATATCATCCCAAGTCTTTTTATTCCTTTATAATGAGTGGCAGAGCCTCTGTGAACATTCTTTCTGGGGGTCATATTTTCCTATCATTTTATCATCCTTTAGTGCCATTTGTAAGCTCAGTGAAATGGGCGCTCTTAAGAGAGCAGAAGAATCAAACATGGCCCACCCAAGTTGGCATCTCTTATTCTCTATGACTGTTTGTTGAAATGAACATTCACCAAGATAGCAGGTGCTTCTTTAGCTTGAGGGAACACATAGTGTCCTTCCTCTCTCTGGGCTTGTCCTGACTGCAAAGCAACCAAATCCTTGGAACCTGCCTACACTGAAGTTATAACCATGTAGTTGTCTATTGTCTCCCCATAAACCAGTGGTTCTCAACCTTCCTAATGCTGAGAACCTTTAATATAGTTCCTCATATTGTGGTGAACTCCCCCAACCATAAAATTATTTCATTACTATTTCATAGCTATAATTTTATTATTGCTATGGATCACAGTGCAAACATCTGGTATGCAGTATATCTGAGAACCCACAGGTTGAGAACTACTGCCCCAGACAGACCTGAGGAGTCTGAGTTACTTGAGGGATATAAAAATGTATACAAGCCAAGGTGCCGTACAGAATGACATCACCTCTGTTGTGGAGATCTTTAGCAATAGGGACCAGGAGAAATCAAGCAGAGCTTCAATGTGGCCATCTGGGGCAGACAGGTCTATGGGTAGCACACATGCATCACCCTCTCCCTCTCGGCTAGCTCTCTCTTCAATAATGGCGCCCTACAAGTCGATGCTGTAGGTAAGACACTGCATACATTTTCAATTGGCCAAACACTCTTTCTTTCCAACCTAAGAAACAGGTTGGTAGACAGACCACTAACCTCCTAGACTGTGGACTCTACAATCTTCAGTAGGGCTGAAAGTCTGGCAGTAACTCACTGCCTCTATTGTCTTCCAGGAATTCAAGAAACAAACATCCCACCACTCAGAAAGAAAGGCAATTTTCCTGTGATTTCAAATGTATGAAAAAACAAAATCTTTCTTGCTGCATTGGCACTAAACTGTACAAACAATAAATTGTTCTGAAGATTGATTATGCTCCCAAGTGTTCCCATGACCATTAATCAACGACATCAGCAACTTACTACATTACCTGCCATAAGCAAGTAAGAACCAAAAAAAAAAAAAAAAAAAAGTCAACAAACACAGCTAAATTTGCTTGTAATTTGTTCAGGCAGTGTTAGGAGTCCCCTGAAAATGGAAAGCAAAGCAGGTCCTAGATGGAACAGAAAATCAGACAATCCCATTTTTATTAAGGCCCCAACAGATTTTGATTTTAATTTTTAAATTTTATGATAGACTTTGCCTCATAATATGATCCAATTTTAAAAGATGTAAGTTTTATTATATAAAATCATAGCCTGTGGCTGCAATCATTCTCCACTATTGTGACTCTCTTTGAAAAACTACTTTGTTTCTCTATTTTTCTACACCACCTTTCTGGTTACAGGGAAATTTAAACAGAGTGTTTCTAGTCTCTTTAGCAAGCATTTCAATCATTACAAAGTTGGTGTGAAGATAGTTGAATATAACATGAGAAAACAAAGTGTTTCAGTGAAGTCAGATAAAGCTATAGTCTCTAATGCCAGCGGTTGTCAGTGCCCTCTGCTGCCTGCCTCCACAGTTCTCTGGACTTTCTAGGTAAAGCTCAATAATAATGAGTAGTCTTCCATTGTAAGGGCGAAGTACGTTGTACTTTGTCATGTCTGTCTCATAGCATGGTCTCTAGGGAAGCAAGAGTCTATCCAGCTTCTAGGGATGAAGCCATAAAAACGAGACTTGCTAAAATAAATGTCAATAAGACCATTTGTAAGATCAAAATGCTTTAAAGTGTGAAACCTGTCCAATGGTTTAAATAGAAGATGCCTCTTCAGAAGAAATACACCTCAGCAAAAGAAACATTGGCTAATTCCTTTTATTAGTAGACTTAGCCAGTTGCTTTTTTTCTTTCTAATAGAGATGGACATGAGAAATACAAGTATTTAAATTAACTTTTAATATTTATTTAGCAATAATTAAAATAAAATCATGGTGAAATGGGACATGTCATTTGAGTCCTTCACTAAGGTCCCATTTCTTTTTTCTTCACCATCTTGGTCCTACTTTCTCAGGATAATAGAAAATTTGTGACATGCATGCCTGCAGGTTGTATGTTCTTGCCTCTGGTTCTCTACATGCATAGATTATTCCCTGTGCATATCTGTCTTTTCAAGACTTTTCCATAATTAATTCTCTGATCTCAAAACCTCTTTCCAGCCCTTGACTTTCACAGTGGCCTCATATTTATCATAGTCTAATTTCATTCAGACATTCTTTTATTCCTGCAGAATTATAGTGACTCTTCTGCTAAAACCTGCCAGATAAGATGGCCGTAAGTAGTAGGTTGACCCTCGATTACTTTCAATCTGTGGCACTTCACTTTGGTCTGAACTCCCATGATCTACTAGACAAATACAGCATGGCTGCCAATCATAAATCTGTTCTGTTCTTCACCAGGAAGAAGGCCAGTCTCAAAGCCTGCCTTCTCACGGGTGGGATGTGTAAAAGATCTTTATCCTGCCAATAAGAAAATAGAATTTCAAGAGAAAGAGACATGTTGTAGGCAGTTCTCCTTCTAAGATAAACTGTTGCCAAAGAGGGCAACAAGGAGAGGGAATGGTTGGCAAGTAAAGTTTCAGTAACTGCCCAGGGTTCACCAGGAAATTTCAAACTCAATCTCTGTCTCCTGGGAAAAATTATCTTAAAACACAAAAAGTAATAGAAAAACTGCACAGTAGAAATGAGAGAAAGATCTTGCTACACATATAAGTATACATATGGAATAGTTAAGGATAAAATGTGAGGTGTATTTAGATGATCCAAAAGTTAAATAGCACCGGGAGCGTGCTCACTCCTGGGTCTAGGGAAGATGTGACCAGGAATTCCAGAGAAAGGCATGCTCAGACCACTTTGTTTAGTTTTCTTAGTCTACTTCAAAATGGTACTGTCCCTTCAAATGCTCACATGCGAACACTTATAATCAAACAACTGTCAACACTCATCTGAACTCCTTTTCATTCCCCCTTACCTTTGTAAATCACATTTATCTCATAACGTTTAAACTCAAGCCAGATGAAATCTCTTGACAAAAGAATCGAACAAGTCCAAATCGATCTCTTAAGTGGATCGATAGAAACTTAACTGAAATGGATTGGGGATTTTATCAAACTTGATGTAGTAGAACACTAATAAAATCACTTCCAATTCACACATATGGAGTTAAATTCTCAGCAGAAATTGATCTGATTATCAAGGATGAATGGTCACCTTTAATAATGGATTAAGGTGGTAAAGAATTCTTTCTCTGCACACAAATACTTTCTCCTTTTAAACTCATGAAGACAGCTTTCACTTTTCTACTTCCACAAAACTGCATTCACATCTTACATGGTCAGGTCCAAATTTAGAATTGTCTCAATTTTTAAAATGTTTTCAAAAGAGAATTTTGTAGCATCCAAAGAACTCATGAAACTGGTGTTCTTGGAGAGAATCAGGTTATCCCTAAAAGCTATATGTAAAATAAAACAAATTAAAAAAACCTTAGCATAACAGAAGATTGCCTGTTTGAAGTGCTTACTTTGCCTATTTTATATTTATTAAATTGATAATTCATGTTTGTGGCTTTTAACATGTTATATATTATAATTTATAAGTATTCCCCCAAAGATTTTACGCATAAAAATTCTTGATCATTTTGACACTATGTTGGGGTAAAAATTAACACAATGATCCATACAAGACTGTCTTTCTTCAAGAGAGAAAACCTCTATGTGCTTCCTCTCCATTTGAAATATTAGAAGATTCCATCTCTTCAAGATTCAACAACTGTATCAAGTGTTAGCTGTAGACTGTGCAAGCGTGCTTCACTTCAACAAGAACAGGAGTGTTACTATGGAGAGCTCAGACCCTAGGAGATCTTGTTGACTCTGGGCTAGTGAATGCATTCCAGTGAAAGCCATTGAGGGCCTTTTTTTCACCAGGGATCACTCTCTTTGCTCTGACATTGCTCTTTGAGCCTTTGTTTCTCTCTCTCATAATCTTTGTTAGGGAAATAGACCCCATAGTTGAAGAGTCCTCTGTCCAAGTAATCAAGGTTGAGACTTGTGTCTGCTCCCAAAGCAAGACCCTCTAAATCAAGAGGCAGTCCACGCAGGGTGTGCACAGATCTGCATCAGATGGTGTCCTAAAGCTGAGTGGAGATTTGGACACACGCCTCCATCCCTAATGCAGAAGCAGTCTCCAATTGATAACCACTTGCAAATGCAAAGGTATTTTTCTCTACGGAGTCTCACAGGAAAACAAATTACTATTAAGGGTAGGCTGCATACCCAGCAGTAGAGCCAACTGAAACCAAACTCCAGACCATCCTCTCATTGTTCAGTTTCAAACCAAGGAAAAGCAGCTGAGGGGCCTATTTAACATATCAAAGCAGACCAGGCCTCAAGACTCTCCCAGCATCCCTCAGTCCCTACCTGTTACAGGGTATGGCCAGCATACCCCACCCTCTATGCTAAACTCTCCAGCCCAGGGGCTGGTATGCCCTTGCCCCACAGGCTCTTCTCTATGTCACCCAGACATTTTGGTTACCACCTCTGTGTCTCCTTTTGCTCCTTTTTGTACCTCTGGCCTCCTGGCTACTGTACTTGGTTCACCTCTCTCCCGTCTCCTCCCTCCCCGCTCATCATTCAGGGTCATGACCAATCGGGGCTCTCCCAGATGTTTGCCTCTGGCCATGCTCTCTTACATATCTGCAAATCTGCAATAAACTTTCTTCTCCCCCATACCTAAGAGCAATCATGTCTTTTCCTTTCCTTTTTTTTCCCTTTTTTCACTCACCTTGTTTCATAATGTTATGCCAGAGTTATTTTTCTTTTTTTAATTATATGTGTATGTATGTATATGTATTAATACACACACACGTGCGCACGTGCGCATGCATGTTTGTGTGTGTGTGTGTGTGTGTGTGTGTGTGTGTGTGTGTGTGTGTGTGTGTGTGTGTGTGTAACCCTAAAGAGCCTTTACATATATATTATGGCTTCTTGATTGTGTTTTTATGAGATTCTTGAGTGTGTGAACACTGGGTCTTTGTATCTATATCTGTTTCTTGTGCCTTTTCTTGGGTTCCTTTTCTATTGTTGTTTGTTTTGTCCTATTCTGATGTTTTTTGTCATATCTTATTATATTTTTTATTATTATCCTTTAGAAGCCTGTTTGTTTTCTAGTGAGGGATAGAAAGGGGATGGATTGAAGAGGAGGAGACATGGAAAGGAACTGTGAAGAATAGGAGGATGTATTGTAATAAGAATATATTTTATAAGAAAAATACTTTTTCAATAAAAGGAAACAAAACAAAACAAAAGTCTCATGCTTCTACAATCTGCTTATTGTCAGTTGGGTTTTGAATTAGGAATATTTAAATAGTGTACTGAAGCCAAGGAAGAACTGGTTAGACCATGCAAATACTTTTTTCCCCCAGAGATGGTGTTTCTCTGTGTAGCCCTGGCTATCCTGGAACTTACTCTGTAGATCTGGCTGGCCTTGTACCTCAGAGATCCATCTGCCTCTGCTTCATGAGTGCCTGGATTAAAGGTGTACGCCACTACCACCCAGCTTTCCCCACCCCTAGGTTTTCTGTCTAAACACCTGTACTGTATCCAAATTTCCCCTATCCTTTCAGCTTAGGGTAACTAAGAATTAGGAATTCTTCACTGTAATGTGCTCTTTAGAAATGTCTACCTTATTTCCACTTGCTTTAGTTTCTCTGTTCTTCCTCACCCAGAACTGCACAGCAGAGTTGATTTGTCCAGCATAGATTCTGAACGACTGTGACTCTCATTCGTATGAGAGACAGACATTTGTTATCATAAAGCAATATGATTTGGGGGTCATTCACCTGCAGTGTGGCAGAACCTATTCTGACAAATCTACACTCCATGCCAAAGCTTTCACCAGCTCATGGATGGTGAAACAGGTGATTCCAACAAGAAGTGCCTACTGGAGCTGTAAGGACCACATCATGAAAGAGAGTTTAGAGAGGTGCTTTTCTATGGAGATTAAAAGGGAAATCAAGAGGCTATATTGCACAAACATTTTTCTTCTCTGATTTGTGTTTTCAATATTTTGTAAGTTATTATTTTAATAACTATTTTGTCAATTTATCATTGCTTATTATTTATTGTTACATCATTGGCAATTGGTTTATTTCCTATTTAAACCTGCCAATGAATCTGAAAAAAATTATCTGAAAAAATTCATCTTCACTATAAAATCAGGTTTTCAATGCATAATTTTAAAAACTTGGTTGGTTATATATTTTACTGGTTTAAAATATCTTTTTGTATCATCCTTTGCATTAGCTTAAAGCTTTATTGTTTTCTGTTGGCATCCTTCTATATTTACTATGGCTGATTGCACAGAGCTTGTAGTTATTGTACTAGCCAACTGCAAAGGTATCATAAATATATTTTCTCTGACTTTTAAAGAGATAACTGACAGAAAGAAGATAGAATAATTTCTGAATAGTAGTTGTTTGAATTATGGTGGTAGGCATGGCAGGCATGGTTCTGGCAGAGTAGTTGAGTACTACATCCTGATCCGCAGGCTAGAGGAGACTGGTCATGGCATGGGAAAGGCCACCCCACAATGACATACTATGTCCAACAATGCCATAGCTACTCCAACAAGGTCTTACCTCCTAATCCTTCTCCCCTTATGAAAGAGTTCCACTCTGGTTACTAAACACTCAAATCTATGAGCTTATGGGAACCATTCTCACTGAAAGCCCTGCACCGATCAAATTGTGAAAAATATTAGGAGTAAAAGAAAGAAAACAAAATATACACAATTCATCTATAAATGATAAATGGTCATGCATATCATCTAGATCATTATTAAAATAGGCAGAGGGAGAAATATTAATATCCCTCAAAATAGTCTTCTCTGCAATATAACTAAACTCCAAATTTGCAAATGTTGTACATGTGTAAAGCTGGGGAGTGGTTGAGAAAATAGACACATTTCTGACCTGTGCAAGGAGACATACGTTAAAATGATTCTCTAGAGAGAGAACAAGTGAAGAGACTTGAATTGAAAGGGGAGGCTCTCAAATAGAGATGGTGAGAAAAAAAAATCAGACATGGGAGTTGATTCGTATGTATTTGTTATGTGTCTGTAAGTGCAGGGGTAATGTCCTACACTCATCAAGCCAGTTGGCACAGTGCTAATACCACTTATTAACTTGTTCCGTTCTGTGATTTAAACTTCCAAGAGAACAGAGAAGCAGAGGAGAAGTGGAAAATGTTTTACCAAGACAGTAAAGTAGTGAAAATAAATGTGTACACAATAGCATGCTTTAACTCATTTGGAGTAAGTGCTGGCCATTAAATATAGTCAAAACATATACTGTGCCGTGAATTACAAGGTCGTAAACATTCCTTTAACTGGTATTTGACTTGTTAGAGTGCAATGGTGGGTGGAGACAAGTAGGACAATAAATAATAGAAGACAAATGCTAGGCCTGTCACCAAGGATTTCTTATGTGTTATTTTCACTTAAACATTGAAAGAAATGACAAAGGCTTAAATAGAGTGAAAGCCAACTTAATGAAATCTTTCTACAGCTCAGAAAAACTCAATCCAAACCATTTTCCAGACAAGACGCCCTGGCATTTAAGTCAAATCTCAGCCCTGGTTTCCTGGGATTAAAACTTAGTAAAATATCCTGGATTGTATTTGTTAGGTTTGCTAATGGGTCAAAATCGTCACGCCAGGAGCTTTCTACATTTTTCTCAAGGCCGTGGTTGTCTGCTCCTTAATATTGATTGGGTTTGCTCTGTAGTGAAGATATGCTGGGGATTAATGTTGACTTAGTCACGCCGGAGGTTTGACTACAGCGATAAATCTAAAGCAAAGAAATACTGTGAACTCCCGAAGGTGAAGAGGCCTTTAGTCAAGCTAACCCACCTTTTAACTTCTAGAGATGAAGCTATTTGAATTGGGATTGATCCAAATTTATGCTGTCATTGTAAAATCAAAACATGTCAAAGATGGTCTTGACTTAATTTCTAAAGAGCAATTATTGTCTATGAATGAACATGCCTCAAGAAATTCAGTTGTAATGGATTAGTCCATTGTACCATTTCACTACAGTTCTGCCTTATGTCACACAATCTATCATACACTAAAAGCACAAAAATTCCAGTGCATCTCCCCTGTACATCTCAGGGACATAGTTATGTGGCTTGAGTCGCAAATCCTTTAACTAGATACACCGTTGCTGTAATTCTGAAGACTTGCTGTCTCTTGATGCCATCAATACTTACAGATTCATTCAAAGAAGAAACTGTTTCTTTAACAGGAAATGAACACACAGACACCTCTGCCTGTTCAGTAATGATGTCAAACACATGAATTCACAATAATGGGATATTTTGGCAGGCCGCCCAGCTTTCTCCCAATGTTTAAATTCTCTGTGTCTCTGTCTAGTACACCCTTCCTTCCCCATTCTTCCTCCACTCTCAAAACCAAATCACTTTCTTACTTTTATATTTGACATCTCTGCCACATTTTACAGGAATGTTCTAACTGAAAACAAACCCATCTTTCTGGTTCACAGTCCCCCAGTACAAACTCCATCTCTAGGACAGGAGTTTCCATAGCACTTGCTGAGATGACTAAGTGTCTTAAATTCATCTCATCTGCACAAGGGATACAAGGCATAGAAGGCTGCTGACGATTTCAAATTTTGGCTACTGCAAGTGAAGAACTGAATTTCTAACAATAAATCATTATATGTGGCTAGTGGCTCTTATTTAAGACAACCCAAGTAGTAAAACACATGACACGTACATATGAACAACACTAGAGGGACTCAGAATGATATATAGATATGTACATATATGTGTGTACATATAAAAAACATGTATATATGATAGATATGATATATCATATATCACATATATTTGACATATACAATATGTTATATATGCATATGTTGTATATATACAAGAATAATAATTAAAGAATAAGAGGCTATGAATCTGACAAGGAGGGAGCAATATAGTGGAATTGGGGAGAGAAAAGGAAGGGAAAATGATGTAAGTACAGTACTAATATATAAAACTCTCAAAATAAATAGGCATGAATGCAGAAGGGTGGCTAGCGTTGGAAAAGGAAAAGGATTAATAACAATGGACAAGAAAGGATAATGGGTGAATATGGTCAACACACTATGTATATATGAAACAAAGTAACAGCCCCTGAAGATACTGTCCTCTTTCTCCTAGGTACTGCATACCTACTTAATATCCAGGTCTTCTTTGCAATCAAACCATTTAACATATCTCCATAGAATTCACTTTCTTCATCTGAATTATCAAACCACGCATGAGCACACCAGTTTAGTAGCATCTATTTAAAGCACTCCATAGAAAACCTCTCCTATTCCGACATAGAATCACTGTTATTTCTCCGTAAGTCAGTAACAGGAAAGCTTACATTGATAAGAAGACTTGAAAAAAACCTCACTTGTGTTTTCTTTTAGGATTTTATAGGTAAAGGAAGAGAAGTGGACCGGAGTTTGACGTTTAACTGTTTTCTTATGATTTGAGAAGCCATGTGCCCTGGTGTTAGGGCGAGGCATGCATTACTAACCATAATGGGGAGACTGTGTTTCTATTTGTTATTCAAGGATAAAGCACAGCTTGATCCAAGTATGTCAATCACAAAGGAGCCTCTAAAAAATGAAATCCTAATGTTCAATGCAAGTAACCTATGCTATCGAGTCCTGAAGTTTTCATGGCGTAGAGACCATCCCTGTATGTATAGAATATGCACCAGAACCCTAAAACAGTCTAAGACAGAATGTAAGACATATCAATTATTTCCATACAGACTATATGCTGAGACAATAATGTGTTATATGTTGTCTTAGTTTGCTTTCTATTGCTATGAGGGGTCCCTGCAAACATTACACTTCCCCTCCCTGGGAACGATCCACAAAAGTCAAGAAGGAAACCTAGTTCAGCACAACTTAATTAGACAGTTTGCTCAAATTTCTAGAGCCTCGGCTAGAGTAGTTTATTTCTTCCATATTTCAGCATAATACAGCTTGGGGAAAAGGTTACTGAGAATAATTATCACAACAAAGCTTTCGGTATGACTACAGTGAAACGCCTTTACAAAGTAACTGTGGTCTGTTCCGTAAGAATGGGTTCTGGGAATGGGAATTGGGTCTTCCTTCTTCTTAGGCTTCATGTGGTCTGTGAGTGGAATCTTGGGTATTTCAAGCTTTTGGGCTAATATCCAGTTATCAGTGAGTACATGCCA
>CM052704.1:32808259-32825195 GCA_028551405.1 Uromys caudimaculatus
CATTCCTCTGATGAGGGACATCTGGGTTGTTTCCAGCTTCTGGCTATTATAAATATGGCTGCTATGAACATAGTGGAGCATGTGTCTTTATTACATGTTGAAGCATCTTCTGGGTATATGCCCAGGAGTGGTATAGCTGGGTCCTCAGGTAGTATTATGTCCATTTTTCTGAGGGTCCACCAAACTGATTTCCAGAGTGATTGTACCAGCTTGCAGTCCCACCAACAGTGGAGGAGTGTTCCTCTTTCTCCACATACTCACCAGCATCTGCTGCTACCTGAGTTTTTGATCTTAGCCATTCTGACTGGTGTGAGGTGGAATCTCAGAGCTGTTTTGATTTGCATTTCCCTGATGACTAAGGATGGTGAACATTTCTTTAGGTGCTTCTCAGCCCTTTGAGTTTCCTCAGTTGAAAATTCTCTGTTTAGCTCTGTTCCTCATTTTTTAAATAGGGTTATTTGGTTCTCAAGAGTCTAACTTCTTGAATTCTTTGTATATATTGGATATTAGCCCTCTATTGGCTGTAGGATTGGTAAAGATCTTTTCCCAATCTGTTGGTTGCCGTTTTGTCCTATTGACAGTGTCCTTTGCCTTACAGAAGCTTTGCAATTTTATGAGGTCCCAATTGTCAATTCTTGATGCTTCAGTGCTTATTAGAAGGGGGAACAAAATACTCACAGGAGGAAATATGGAGGCAAAATGTGGGGCAGAGACTGAAGGAAAGATCATCCAGAGACTGCCCCACCTGGGGATACATCGCATATACAGCCACCAAGCATCTTCTGGGTAGACGTTATTGTGGATGCTGGGAAGTGCTTGCTGATGGAAGCATGATAAGCTGTCTCCTAAGAGGCTCGGCCAGAGCCTGACAAATACAGAGGTGGATGCTCACAGTCAACCATTGGACGGAGCATGGTGTCCCAGATGGAGGAGTTGGAGAAAGGACTGAAGGAGTGGAGGAGGGTTGCAGTCCTTTGGAGGGAGCAACAGTGTCAACTGGCCTGACTCCCCAGAGCTCCCGGAGACTGGACCACCAACCAAAGAATACGCATGGAGGGACCCATGGTGCTGGGAGCATATGTGGCAGAGGAGGGCCTCGTTGGACATCAGTGGAAGGAGAGGCCCTTGGGTCTGAGGGTTTCCCCAGTGTAGGGAAATGCCAGGGAGGGAAGACAGGAGTGGGTGTGTGGGTGGGGGAGCACCCTCATAGAGGCAGGGGGAAGGAAGGATGGGTTAGGGGGGTTCTGAAGGGGAGAACTGGAAAATAAATTTAAAAAAAAAAAAAAAAAGAGAATGGGTTCTATTGACTAACAATTCTCAGGATAATGCTCTAGGGAGGAAGATTCTAGAATAAGCATAATAGTCGATTCATTTGCCAAGTACATGGGACCTCTTTCATAAGAATGGGTTCTACTGACTGAGAAACAGTGCTCAGGACTCTGGAGGGTTCCAGTGAGGCAAAAGATCACCAGGTTATTAAGAACATCCATGCCTAGAATTCTGAGTAGAAAACAGTGTAAACCCCTTCTCCTGAAGAGAATATCCTGTGTGTATATTTAAAGGTCCTGGTCTCTCCAGTGCTTATCTGTGAGCATGAGAAGACCTCTCAACCTCTACATATGCTGTGATAAACATTTGGCCGAAAGCTACTTGGGAAAGAAGTAGTTAATATTACACTTTATAATCTATCAGGAAGGGAAGTCAGGGCAGGAGCTCAAAGCAGAAACCCAGGAGCAAGAGCTGAGGCAGAGGTGGTCTTGGACATGCATAGTACCCATACCAATTACCAATCAGGAAAATAGCCCACAGATTTGCCTACAGAGCAATTTGATGAAGGCAATTTCTCAACTGATATAAGTTGAGATACGAATTCAAAGATATGTCTAGGTTTGTGTGAAGCTCTCGAAAAACCAATCAACACAGTTAGGTTGTATTGAATTAAAAGTTATTTAAATTAATTGTCATCTGCTTATTTTGACTTTAAATATGATTTCTAAAACATTCAAAAGTGTGTGCTTGGTTTACATTTGGTGGGTCACATTAGAATTTTTGCTGGGCACTGTGTTCAACATTCTCTTTCAAAGACTATGCCAGATGAATGCCTCTTTGTGATTCCTTTGAATTCCAAGATATTCTACCTTTATGGAACATTTTTCAGATATTTGCCTTGTATGCACATGGTTTTGGTTCTGGCTTAGCTCAACTAAAGAATTTAGAACATCTGCACTGGGAGGATGGCTCAGTGGATAAATCGCTGTCTACACAAATACTAGAACCTGATTGTGAATTCCTAAACACAGGTAAAGTTGGGTGTGGTCATGCCCACCTGTAATCCTGTTGCTTTTGTAGGAAGATGAGAAGAGATGAAGACAGGGGGATTGCTGGCCAGGAATGAACCAGAGAATGTGTCTCAAACAGGGTGAAAGGTAAGGACTGGTGGATGAATTCCTCCTCTGACGTCCACATGTCTAACTTAGTCCATGTGTGCTCTGGTCCACGTGCATTTGCACTCACACGTCAAACATACATGCATGCTTACATCACACATGCATACACATACCTGAAAGATTTTTAAAAGAGTGATGGCAGATAGGGATTTACAATTGACAGTGACACACTGCAGAGTCATGAGAGCTTCCTCCTTGTTTGCTGTCTCTTTCTCTCCTCCTTGTTCATTCTCCCTTCTGTCTCTCACTCAAGAACAAACCAGCCCACACCTTCCTCCTGCACTGCACTTTGACACCTCTCTTTGAGTCTGTGGTTGAGATCTGCCTCTCTCTTCTGAAGACAGGTAGTTTTCTCTTTGGGAGAGAGTCTAGAGAACAGAATTACCCTTATCTTTTTACTCTTGCACTACAAAGATGAAAGCCTTTAGTGCATTCAGAGTCTAGAGAAGCGAAAATCCAAATGGAAGAAGGGATACCCTGGCTGTGAAGTGGGAACTGCTCAAGGTAATTAGAAGCAACATAGTACCATAGTCACACTGTGCTCTTGTCCAGTGAAAAGGGACATCTGTCACTCCACATCAAACTCTCTGCACAAGAAGTTTTCAGAATGTAAATATAATTTTGTTAGAAAACGTGACAATTAAATAGAATGCTATAAAAAATACATACTGATAATGCAGATAAAAATATAGCATCTTATTCTTTTTTTGCTGTTACCAAATGTGGTTATCCTAAGGGGGCTTTGGGAAGCATGGTGTCTTAGTTAGGGTTTCTATTGCTATAACGAAACACCATGAGAAAAAAAAAAACAAGTTGGGGAGGAAAAGGTTTTTTCATCTTACACTTCCACAACACTGTTCATAACTGAAGGAAGTGAGGACAAGAATTCAAACACAGTGGGAACTTGGAGGCAGAAGCTGATGCAGAGGCTACGGAGGAGTGCTGCTTACTGACCTGCTCCACCTTGCTTGCACAGCCTGCTTTCTTATAGAACCCAGTACTGGGAGACCAGAAATGATACTACCCACAATAGGATGGGGCCCCATATCAGTCAATTAAGAAAATGCCCTACACCTGGATCTTATGGAGGCATTTTTCTCAATTGAGTTTCCTTCCTTTTAGATAACTCAAGCTTGTGTCAAGTTGATATAAAGCTAGCCAGCATACATGGTATCAAAGTCTCTTACCTGCCTAGACTTTCACTTTCTACTGCCCCAATACCACAGTCCTCAACTGTAAATGATTTTCCCCACATATTGTGACCATTGGGTAACACCACCATTCTTGAAGCCAACAAAATTAAATACTAGCAAGTGACTTTTGTTGGTTCATTTGTTTTTGCCTTTACTCCCCTCTTATGTAAATTACTCAACCCTCGCAAATATTTTTTTGGCCTATGCTTTTTGATAGACATCATAACAATCCACAAAGATATCTGCACTGTCACTCCCTAATGCTATTAGTGTGTTATGTTGAACAACAGAAGGCTCTGCAGATGCAACAGATTAAGTTCAAGGTATTGAGATAAGGAATCTTTGTGGTCCAGGTGGGTGAGCACAACTCAATGTACCTCCAAGGGTCTTTGTAAGAGGGAGGCAGAAGCATTAGTCAGATAGAGATGTGACCACATAAACGGGTTAGTGTGACGAGGCCGTGAGCCAAGGAATGGAGAAACTGGGAAAACAGCCAGCAAACAGAACAAACACAAATCCACAGAAACACTGATTTTATCCATGTACTTACTTCAAACTTCTAACCCCCAGAATTGCAAGATAGTAAGTCAGAATTGTCTCTATCCACTCAACATATGGTAATTTAAGATCAAGGCAAATAAGAAAGGAATATATCCCTCAGCTTCATTTCTGTGTCCCATAACCCTGATTATATTCTGCCATGCCCAGAACACCTACCAGTCTTTTCACTTCAATATCTCCTTTTTTAAAAGTGTGTGTTTATTTATTTTATGTATATGTGTGTCTTCCCTACATGTATGTCTATGCTCCATGTGCCTGGTACATGCAGAGGCCAGAAGAGGACATAAGAGTTACAGATGGCTGCAAGCTACCACGTGGGTACTAGGAATTGAACCTAGATCCTCTGGAAAAGCAAATGCTTTTAACCACTGAGACATCTCTCTAGCGCCACTGTAAGCTTTCTTAGCCTTCTTGCCAGTGTGTAGGAGGAGCAGCTGTGGCCACCTCTACATAAACACCAGGCCTGTTCAGCTGCAAAGGCATCTTCTGCTGGAGGACCTAATTGAGGACTGCCTGAGAGACCAAGGATTGTTGACACAGACAATGCCAGTCAATTGAGAACTGCTGTTTCAAAGAGGTGCTTTCTTGGAACCAGTGGGGCATGACTGGAGGGTATTAAAGGAGCTAGCAGCAGTGTTCAAAAGAGCTTGCTACAGAGTTTCTTACCTACTTCCTAGAGTCTGTGTCACTGATTTCACTCACCTCACCTCCAATCCCAAGGGCAGGTAGGGTTGGGCACTGAGTAGTCCAGAGCACAGGCAGCACCAGTGGTTTCTCCGTAATCAGTAATCTACTCAGTAACAGGATTTTTGAACTTGTTCTTGTATCCCAGCCCAAGCAGTCATACAGGAATTCCTCATGATGACCTTCCTTTGCCTATCTTAGCAACCTGTATCTTCCCTTTTACTTGTATGCTCATCCTCTGTCCATCCTGGACTTTCCAATCATATAACCCATCGCCAGAATGTTTTCACAATGCAATCCTTCGTAGTACTTTCCACATCCAGCCTTAAGGCCTTGATAATCAATCATCTCTCCAGAGTCTCATCTCCTGGTTTCTTAGATGTCATGAGATGTGACCAAGCGTTTGAGGATATGCCTCTCCAGAGCCTTCTCCTTGTGCTCTGTACACATCTGTTTACAGCTCTGTCTTTCATTATCACTGAAGACATGATGAAATAGTTACTATGGAAAAATTGTGGTTTATCTCTGATTGCACAGCATACATCCTGATAACAGTAATACAGTTGTTTAGTATTTGTTGAAATGAGTTAAATTATTGGATTAAACTACGTAGTAATGTGTATCTCTTAAAAGATTAGCTCCTAGCAAAGGAGGGGGAAATTATTTAAAGTTAATTGAAAGAATACCAAGAAACTGTGATAGAAATATCTGTCATGAGGGGAATAAATTTTAATGCATGTTATTAAATGTCACAATTCATCCTGCCATTTATATCCTGGCAAAACCTCTGCACGAGAAGAAATAGTGTAAAAGTAATCAAGATTGCAGTGGCAGATTTCAAACTCAAAAGCACAAATTAATAGGCTGGACAGATGGCTCAGAGGGTAAAATGCTTGCTACACGGGCATAAGGACATGAGTTCAGACCCCAGGCACTGTTGTAAAGCTGAGTGTGGAGGTGAGACCTGTTACTCAAGCCCTGGATGATGACAGACAAAAGAGCTCACAGGCCAGTTAGTTTAGTCAAAATGGCAACACCCATCTTCAGTAAAAGGACCATCCCTCAGGCCTCTGTACATGTATACACAGCCACATGCATACATTATGTGTCACACACATACAGAGAGAGAGAGAGAGAGAGAGAGAGAGAGAGAGAGAGAGAGAGATTGTGTCTGTATGATTCTGATAAGATTGATTTAGCAAATGAAGGAGAAGAAAGATGTTACAGGTAATGCATAGTTTAAAATCTGCATTCATTTTTCAGTTCAATGAAACTCTCCATAATGATCTCCCATTGGCACGCTCATTGTACTATATGGCTAAAAGGTTAATAGGACCTTCTTGCACCTTATTTTTGTTGCTTCATTTGCAGCAGAGCTAGAAATAAATTGTAAGAGATATCTTACTTGAAAATTACTCTACCTGGGCACTGAAGATTATTAGGCCATAGATCCTATCAGAGAAGCTGGGAAGTGAGCAGGGCCGAACTATACTTGGCTTTTCTCTATAACCCAGAAAACACTAGTAAATTCCCTGAACAGGGAAGCAGGGACTATTTGTGAGATGGACTTTTTGCTGAAACAGCAGACTAAGCATCTTAGTTCTTTTGCTTTATTTTCCCCTTTTCTTTTCAGACCTTGAGATGCATGGATAACTGAGGAGGCTTGGTCATTTGCCAGGTTTTTGACGATGTTTCCATTAGCACACACACTTCTAACTGCTCAGCATTATCCTCTGTTCCTGTTAAACACCTTCCCTTCCTGTCTATATCCTGATGTTAATGCAGTGTGCTCCTGATGTGCTCAGCTCAGCTCCTTACAGTCAATTGTCTTTACAGTATTAAAAAATTACCCAGCAGTCCCTCATCCCGTAGCCCTTCTTCTTGATGAACTCATTCAGTCCTCTACTGGCTTCTATCATTGTTCTTTTGCCCATGGTTCTCTTTAACCACACCTCCTTCTCTATGCCTTCCAAATTCCCCTGTGCAAACAGTTCTAACTAGAGCTTAAACATGGAAGATTGCCATTTTCGTCATTATTTCCTATTCCTAAATGTGTTTAAAGGTCTTTTCTCCCCATGACTTTTAAAAAACATTTATTTATAGACTTATAGAAATGCAGAAATTTATGCCATCCTTTTATACCATATTTATAATTCTCCTACATTATCTACATAATCCAAATCACCAGAATTTCGTATCAAAAGCCCAGCACAATTCTTGTACAAGCTTCAGGTTTAGATAGTACCTGCTAGATTCCTGCCTTAACAATTCACCTGAATTGTCAACTGGCATGATTTAGAATCACATGTTAGATAGTCCTCAGTGTGTTTATGAAGGTTTTTCCAGAGAGGTTTAACAGATGAGGAAGGACCCAGGATGCCCATGGATGATACCATTCTATGGGCCAAGATCCTGGGCTGATGTAAAGGAAAATGGTAATAACCTAACTATTAATCTCTATCCTTTTAGTATCTCAACTTAAAAACTGATTGATAGTCTCTTAATTGATGTTAAAGACAATGGAAGAAAACACAGATATCCATACAAATGTATTCTTAACAAAATAAAAGAGAAGCATTCATACCACTTAGAGTACTTGTTTCTGCAATTGTTCATGTGGCCTTGCAGTTTAAGTAGGGGCTTATAGAGGCCAGGTGATTAATGGTGTTTAAGCTGATATCTGACTCATAGTAGGTCCAGTGGATCCCTGAATGCATCCTGTGGTTATTTCTCCAGTTCCAGAATGTATAATTGGGATAGATATACTTAGAAGTTGGAAGAATTCTCACATTAGATCTCTGACCTGTGGAGTGAGGATTATTATGGTTGGAAAAGCTAAATGGAAGCTGTTAGAGTTGCCTCTGCCAAAGAAAACAGCCAAT
This sequence comes from Uromys caudimaculatus, assembly GCA_028551405.1. Lineage (NCBI taxonomy): Eukaryota > Metazoa > Chordata > Mammalia > Rodentia > Muridae > Uromys > Uromys caudimaculatus. Next base: position 32,816,027 of record CM052704.1, read on the forward strand.
CAAAAACAGTATCATATTCCTGGAGGAAGTGAGAAATTAGTGCCACCATCAAGGACTTGAAAGATGCAGGGGTGGTGGTTCTCACCACATCTCCCTTTAACTCTCCTCTCTGGCCAGTACAGAAAACAGATGGATCATGGAAAATAACAGTTGACTGTTGAAAACTAAATCAGGTAGTAGCTCCTATTGCAGCTGCTGTACCAGATGTAATTTGTTACTTGAGCACATTAACATATCTCCTGGTACTTGGTATACAGCTATTGATCTAGCAAATGCCTTCTTCTCAGAACCTGCCCATAAGAACCACCAGAAGCAATTTGCTTTCAGTTGGCAAAGCCAGCAGTATACCTTTACAGTGTTACCTCAAGGATATATTAACTCTCCTGCCCTGTGTCATAAGTTAGAAGGGATCTTGATCGTCTATCTCTTTCACAAAATATGAAATTGGTGCACTATATTTTTGACATCATACTGATTGGACCAAGTGAGCAGGAGGTAGCCACCACTTTGGAATCATTAGTAACACATGTGTATCAGAGGATGGGAAATAAATCCAACCAAAATTCAAGGACCATCTACTTCAGTGAAACTTTTAGGAGTCCAGTGGTGTGGGGCATGCAGAGATATTCCTTCTAAAGTGAAAGATAAGGGCACTTAGCCTCCCACCACCAAGAATGAAGAACAATGTTTACTGGTTCTATTTGGATTCTGGAGAGCACATTCCTCACTTGGGTGTGTTACTCAGGCCCATTTACCAATTGACTCAGAAAGCTGCTAGTTTAGTGTGGAGCCTGGAACAGAAGGCTCTTCAACAGGTCCAGTCTGCTGTGCAGGCTGCTCTACCACTTGGACCATATGATCCAGCAGACCCGATGGTACTTGAGGTGTCAGTGACAGATAGAGATGCTGTTTGGAGCTTTTGGCAGGCTCCTGTAGGTGAATCACAGAAGAGACCTTTGGGATTTTAGAGCAACCCTCTACCATCATCTGCAGACAACTATTCTCCCTTTGAAACACACCTCTTGGGCTGCTATCGGGTCTTAGTGGAAACTGAATGTTTGACAATAGGACAGCCAAGCTTAGGCAGTTGAAAGAGTTGGAAAACAGAAAGCTGGTGATAATGTAACAAAACAAAGGGGCCATGTTCCAGCTCCAGCAAGCAGCAGAACTCCGTAGCTTGACCATGTGCCTCTGGCTTTAGAGTCAGAAATGGAGGTACTACTGGGACAATTGATTCTGGTTAGCTGGAGATAGGAAATTTTCAATGATTAAGAAGAGACCAGAATTACTGAGGTGAAATCTAGGAAGTGTTTTCTGAGAGCATAAAGAAGCTGTGTTTCACAGATAGCCAAGGTTGTACCTTGTGCTGCAGTTAGACTTGGTAACATGTAAGAATCACCCAAGTGGTACTGGTTTTGAAGGTATGAAGGGGTCATGGAGAGCAGCTGAGTCTTGGCACTGTGAGAGGCCAGGGAAGGCCATTGGTGAAGGTGTGGTCTCAGTTGCAGTTGATGGCCCAGGACTGTAGAGTTCATGTTAAGAAGACGAGCACCATGAAGGAATCCTATGACAAGCTATTGTTGAAGACTAGTTGCAGCAGAAGACCCCAGAGTACTGGAGATGCCAGTACCATAGGACGATCATGAAGAATAGCAGCATCAGTGGAGTAGAGGCAACCAGAGCCTAGAGTGCTTCAGAGGGTAGAGCTGGAGATGTGACCCAAGCCCTTTGGAGGAGCCCAGAAGATCATGGGTGGATCCCAGACACTGAAACAAGAAGCTGTAACTTTGAAGTTGCTTTGGAGACTCCAAGATGTTCCAAATGCCCTTGGATATCTGCAGACAAATGCTGCTAGCAGGGAGTGGAAACATCTCAGAAGAAAGAAATTTGTTGCAGTCAACAAAGATGAAAAAGGAGTTTGTGGTCGCTTAAATATGCTTGACCCAGATTAAAGGTGTATACCACCATGCCTAGATCTGAAACTTGCTTTTTTTCAGGCTGGCCTTGAACTCAGAGATCTGCTTGTCTCAGTCTCCTAGGATTAAAGGCATGTACTACCTTGCCTGGGTCTAAGCATTTCATGGTCATTATACCTTAAGATCTCCATGGGTCAAAAACCTGTGTCTTCCAGCCTCAAGACTTGAATCACAGGTGTGCCCTCCATTTCTGGATTGCAGTTCATCCCAGATGTAGTCAAGCTGACAACCAGGAATAGCCATCACACTGACTGTAGATACAAAGTGACTAGTCGCCCTACACTTGGACTGCTGTACTTGCCCTACAGTGATGAACACATGCCCTCAAACCAGGAGCCAAGATAACCTCTTCCTTCTTTCCTCAAGCTGCTGAGTCAGGTGTTTTGTCATAGTAACAAGAAAAGCAGCCAATACACCTAAGTGCTCCTGAAAAAACATATTTTTTATAACCTGCCTACAGATACTAAAATTATATGTAATTGGATATTAACTATATATTCTGTGTATTGGTAAATCTTAATTATGTGTGCATGGACACACAGTTAAACATTTTGTATCTTTAAGTTTTGTCAGTTTGATCTAAACAATTTCTGAGAAGTGTTACAATCTCCAGTTAAAATGGGTAATACATTCAAACCTCCCCATTATTCAGGTTACTTCTCCCTTCTACTTAAGCTTACCAGCAAAGAAAACAAGAAACCAAAGCCATTAGAATTGCTCATTAGAAATTAAGTCATTTTTGTAAGCTATGATTGCATGGTTACAGAATTAAAATAAAACCTATAATTTTTACTTGACTTCTGATGTGAAAAATCCTTCCAGATTATAATTCCATCTTCTCTATCCACCAGAGATGTATGAGGGATTTTTCTGTAAACACTAACATGCCCTGGGACCCGTTCATGTCTACACAGCCAGGAAGTCATCATTACTAGTATCACTGAGTAAAGTTTCTTCTGCTTTTGCACACGTGTAGAAGCTTCAAAATGTATGCATAAAATGAAGTGCTTATTTGTGAGAGAACAAAATTTAAACACTTCAAAACCGTTCACCCAGCTCTTTGTATAGATAGCAACTGTAGGGGCTATACTTTGAGAGTTCAAATTAAATACTTGGAATTTTGATGGCATAATTTGAGTTTTTAAGTAATTTTTTTTTTATTGAGAAAGGTACACAGCCACAGGCATTATTTAGAGAAACTATAACATGTGAAAATGGAAGTATAATAGTCACACAGAGACATGAAGGTGAGAAGACAGAGGCTGCTGCCTGCTTTCTATTTTTGTATCTGGAGTCCGTTCCTGGGCCAGCCCAAGCTATAACAATACCCTCTGCATCTCCCTCTTTTCCTTTAATGCATTTAGTCAGTTTGTGTTTACATTGTACCAGATAGCTAAACAGCAGATCGGAGCAAACTTGTTAAAACTGAGAAATGTATCCTGATTAGAAGATGATTGTAGTAGTAACCAATTAAAATCTTAAACTGGTCCCTGCAGTGGGCATTCCTCGGTACTCACCCTAATGTTCTGGGTTCCCCAATGAAAGGCACACACACAGCTTTATAGTTTGATATGCCTAAAACAGCTCAATGGCTGGGCCACCCCTAACCTCCATGTAGCTAATCCACCTTCCTCCAATATTTCCAAGTTATTGGTAATCTATACTAAAATCTATATTCCATCTTGGCTGCCCTGGACTCAGTCAGGCAGCCCTCTTGGGGCTGCTATCCCCTAACTCCTACACGGTAGTTATGTTCTCTGTCTCCTCTCCTCCCCCTCTCCTGGCATGGCAAATCTCCCTCCTCTCCCTCTCCCCAAGCCCAGGTAAATCCTAAGGTCCTGCTTCTGTCTGCCCTGCCCAACCATTAGCTGCTAGCATCTTTATTTACCAATCAGAACCAACAGGAGGCAGGGTCCCTCAGTGTCATATGAGGGGATTCAGACTCCTCTGAAAACAATGCTGGGGACCCAAATTAACATAATACAAGCAGCCACAGATAATTCAGCCATCAGACTGATCATCTCCTTTTCACTTAACACATACCTAAACCACAAAGTCTGCATTGCTGCCATCCATTGAACCTGAACAAAACTTTTAAAATGACATCAAACTGCAGTAAGTTCTGTCATCATTAGAGTCATTCATCTTAGACCCAGAGTCTTAGTAGGAACTCACTACCCTCTTCCACTTTTAGTTCTTTGGGGCATTCTATTTCTGCCCCGCTGCACCTGAGCTTGGTGATGGGCTTCTGTTCTGTTTATACTCTCTGCAATGGAAAGTCAGTTCACAGTCAACTGCCAACTTTATTTACTGTAATTAATCAGGATTCCTTCTCAAGTCATTAGTGTCTCCAGGCGCCATGCTTGAGTTAGGTTGGACTTACAATGTGCAAAGACAGTTCTAAAGCTAAATCTCCCTCTCTCCAGGGTACTCATAAGGATGATGAGGTAGGGAAAGAAAATAGTGTGTATGTAGTATCTACTTTTATGTAGAAAGAAGTGCATGAAGGGAAATGTCTTGACTTCTTTCTAAAAGAACTCAGCTTAGTTACATAAGTGACTTTGGAAAAAAACAAAACAAAATGTCCAAGAGTATTTTGTCCCCAGAAGCAGCCCTGGTCCTTTATTTCACTCTGATTGGACATTCCCTAACTTTTTAGAGAGTTGGGAACCCATGTAAAGAGAACTGATTTTAGGCAGCTTCTTGTGATAGGAGAGGCAAATATTTTTAATCCTAGAGTTCACTTGCTTGCCCCAGACAGAATCCCATTCTCTAGTTTGCTGTAACAGCAGTAAAGGTTCCATGTTTTTCTCCTATCTGCCATGCTATGTTGACAAATGTCCTAACTGATCTATAATTTGAATAAGGAAGAGATTACTAATGAAAACTGCATTAAGGATATTAGCAATGCCTTTCTCAAGCTCTGCTCTCTTATCCAAGACCTTGACTTGTTTTCTAATAATAAGAACGTATGTCCACATGGTCTATTCACTGTCTCAAATTCAGGACTCGACAAATAAAAGTGTCCTTCAGTATGCAATCTCTGAATGAAAGAGAAACAGAAGTTTTCACCAAGTGTTTCTGACTAGCCAAAGTGCCTCATTTACCAAATCTTTGAGGTTAGAAACCCAAGTCACTAATGACAGTATTTCATCTATCTTTGCATTCATGGTAGGTTCCAATTTAGACCTCTGCTCCTCACACCCACACCCATTCTCACACATTAGATCTTGCAGATTCCAGGTACCATTCTGGCCTCCTCATTCCTTCCAAATTGCTTTTCTAGTAGCTTCCATCTCTAAATATAATCCTTTTTCCTGATCTGAAAACACTTCTGAATATGGAAGGAAACTGTGTCTCCTCTGAACTGTAACACACACACACACACACACCCTGCAACTCCCAGAGCAGGGGCTTCTTAAGATTAGAAGTAAATAAAGCCCAGAAGGCCTGGAAAGTACCAGGTCCTTCCCAAGACTTGTGCAAGCAGTAACCCTCATTAGGCGAGGAGACACTCTAAACAGCAGAGTAGCCAACAGGTCAGCCATGGAGCTCCAGGGATGCTGCGTTCAGGAGTCATCGCTCATGCTGGTGTAGGCGTTTTGATCATGCAGTTACCTTTGAGCATCCTGTAAGGAACTCCTTGCCCATATTCCTGAAAGGAACCCCAATAAGCTCACTGGTTCAGTAAGATAAACTGTGTAAAATCATTTCCCTGGCCGGTTTTTCAATACTCTGCCTAGGGTGAAACGATGTTTGTTTGTATCATCACAGAAGTCACACTGAACCTACCCACTCTGCTTGCTGTAACTGTTATTCTCTGCTCATGATCTTAGCCAAAGACAGAGAAACCATTAGCCCTGTTGCACAGACTGAGCTCGTTTATGAAGTAGTGTTTCTACTGTATGGCTTTGTGTAGATTGTGGTCAGCTCACACATCATCACCTCAAGACAGCCTCTCTGCTCTGTCTAACTCCTCCAACTATTTAAGCACAGGTGGGAAGCCCAGCGTCCTCTCCTCCAATGTTACTTTTATAGCCGCAATGCAGTTTTTCAGTTAATCACACACTATATGAAATTGAGTGTTCCTGTGCTTTATTACAGCGTCGTCTTCGCCCAGGATGGAGTAATATGCGTTTCTGAGGCTGGAGAACAGAACCTGCATCCCACATCATAAAATTCACTGATGATCACACAGTGGCTGTAAAAAATTTAATGATTGATTGACTTATAAATAATAACAAAGTAACTGTCTTCACTTAAAAGATGGCTTGGTTCAGGACTCTGAAATCTCTGAGTAATTTAATCATCACAATTTCTACTCTGACCTCTTTGACTTTCTCTATTGCTCCAGGTGGGCCATTTTAGCGATTTTATATTCATTTTCTTAATCCAAAAATGGAAGTAAGGCTTGTCATCTGTCTTACTCATAGAGAGAGGTGAGGAGTGTCCTAGTCGATGCAAGGCACATGGCTAATACAAAGTTTAATAAAAATGATAGATAACATCCATTATAAAATCGAACCATTGTTCAATTTCTACTGCTCTTTCAGTGGTTTGATTCAATTCTCCCTCGCTGAAATTTGAGAAATTTAATCTGATGAAATGTTTTACTAATAACCACCGGCTTCCTGCATTAACCTTTTCTTTCATTGGGTACACCTGGACAGTATAATATTATTCTTTTAAAAAAATCAATACATCACTGTAAGTTCATAGAAAATATCTGCTAATGAGCTTCAAGTAAGAGAAATCTGAGTTATAACATATAATGTCAGAAAAATCCTTGATTTTGATGGAATAGCGCTTTAAGCTCAAATAGTATTATCCTTTATTCTATAGTTTCTTAGGCAAAATTCTTGTTTGTTTGTTTGGTTGGTTGGTTTTGCCAGAGAAGTTAATTTTTCTTTTCTGTGAATCTCAAAATGTAAAACCCAAAACAAATCATTTTTTTGTATTTCTAAAGAAATAGCAAATATAAGTCCCGTTAAATGACTTTTTTACCTTAAAACTGTTTATTGAAAAGTACTAGTAAATTAATGGTCTCTTGTGATAAATAAAAAGTCTTAAGACTGAGTAGATTTGGGGAGTTAGGTTAAAGTCACTCAAACAGCACCTATCCTGGAAGGAAAAGTCAAATGTGCCAAGAGAGCAGTAAAACGTCTAGAAAGTAGATTCCCCACAGTTATTGGTTATGTAATTCTCTGTGTTACTTCTTCCTTCAAAATATATCTTAGAGCCTATTACAGTTTATAAACATTCTTGACAGTGTGAACTAATTAAGCAAAATATAGGAGTGATAAAATGAGGTAAGCCTCAAATCCCTTTTTAAAAAAAATCCTATCTAGAGGCATTGTGAGAGAGATGTGAAGCTTGTTTTTTCTTTTATTGAAAATAGATTCGTAACATTCTTTTTTTTTTTTTTTTGGTTCTTCAAGACAGGGTTTCTCTGTGTAGCCCTTGCTGTCCTGGAACTCACTCTGTAGACCAGACTGGCCTCGAACTCAGAAATCCACCTGCCTCTGACTCCCAAGTGCTGGGATTAAAGGTGTGCGCCACCACTGCCCGGCCTGATTCATAACATTCTTACATAACTTTGCTCCCTTGTGTCTGCTTCTGCCTTGGGGTATCGAGGCACCATTGTGCACCAATGACGCTTATCCAGGCAGGTGGGTTCCACATGATCTCATCTGGTGCGAGTGTTACAGCTCTATTTATTTGTGCTATATAAACCTTGGGGAGGGGTAGGTGTTTTCAGAGTAAGGTCCTGGGAATGCTTCCTTTGCATGGAGAGGAATTCACGGTGCTTGCTGGACATGTTCTTATAAGGAGAGAAGACGTTTAACCTGTAATTTGGCCCCCAGGTTATGTGACGTCCTCAAGGGTGGTAGAGGTGGGAGTCATACAGGCTATGTGTACTGGGACATACAGTCCTAGAGCAAAGAGGAAAACAGTCTTACTTCTGCAGGTCTCAGGACAAGATTTTGGGGGTTGGACAAGTTTCAACCTCACACCTGCTCTGGACTGGCTCTCCACATGGCTTTCCAGCCCCAGCCCGCATATCCTGATTTAGTTTTCCTCCTTCCACTCCTCCAGTCCTTCTAACTGCTCCCCTGTAGATCCACTTCCTTTCTGCCTCCTGGGGAAAGAACTGGCTTCCAAGAGACAACAACCAGACATGACAAAATGGAGACTCCTGGCTCTTACAAGTTTTCTGCCTCCTCTTCCGTATAATTCCCTGAGCAAATCCCTCCCCACTGGGAGAGGAGGAAGTCTGTCTGATGATGACTAGATATGGCACTGATCTATGAGTATAGTGGAATATCATTAAGAGTCAATTTATTGATACTTTTTTTTTTCAGGACCCCCTTACAGTTTAAATAAGACAGGAAGCTTCAATTTTGTTTAGAACTGTTGGCCTTATGCTGAGGCAGACTCTCAATAGCATCTAACTTAATCTGACTTCCCATCCGGCATCCCCACCGCGTGGTTGGCTCTTTACCTCCCTGCCCCTGTTCCTGTTCTGTTCTATCCTTTTCCATTCCCTGTCTCTTCCATCCTCTCCTCTCTGGTGGAGCTCTGCCTGCCCAGAAGGTACTTCCTGCCCCAGCTATTGGCTGTCAAATATTTACTATAACCAATCAGAATTAAGACAATTGCAGAGCATCTCATAGGTTGCCTCTAGGCCATGAGGACTGCCAGACCTTCAAGTTTTGGGCAGGTATGGAAAGACAGACATTTACAAATAGAAAACCCAGAGATGAACCATAGAAATCCTGCTGTAGAATACCAGACTCCTGCTGGCACTAGGCTTTCTGCTGGTACAGAATTAACCATTGAAAATACAAAGACGTACCTTAATGCAACATAAAGAAAGGTCACCCCAATAGTCTCTCATCCTTAATTTAGTTCACTTCCCTCAGCTCCACCTCCCAAGGCATCCGGCAGCAGCTCCAGAGTATTAATAGGGTTCTGTAATGGAAGATGATTTGTTTCTTCCCATTACAGTTCCAAAACTCAGACTAGGTTTTATCTCGCCTTTATACTTTCAAGCTTCTACGTTTTTATTGCTATAATTACTTCTGTTCTCTCTGATCATGGGGTTTATGCTTTTTTTTTTAATTATTATTTTTTGATACTTTATTTACGTTTCCAATGTTTCCCCCTTTCTAGGTCTCCTCTTTGGAAACCCC
>CM052704.1:32825295-32934450 GCA_028551405.1 Uromys caudimaculatus
TGACATTCCCCTTTACTGGGACCTCTCCTCCCCCTGATGGCCAACAAGGCCCTCCTCTGCCAGATATGTGGTCTGAACCATGGGTCCCTCGATGTGTATTCTTTGGTTGGTGGTCCAGCCTCCAGGAGCATGGGGGGGGATCAGGCCAGTTGACACTGTTGCTCCCTCCATGGGGCTGCAAACTCCCTCAGTTCCTTCAGTCTCTTCTCCAACTCCTCCATCTGGGACCTCACTCTCAGTCCAGCGGTTACTGTAAAGTGAAACTTGGATACTTTTTTTTAGACCAGTCCAGTAGTGTCTGGTTTTATTCTAGGTCTCTGGGCTCTCTAGTCTCTGGTTCTTGGTTACTCAAGCAGTATTGGTCATGGATTCTTGGCATGGATTCTCTCTTGTGGAGTCAACCTTAAGTCAATGCATCCATTGGTTGGCCACTCCAACAAGTTATTTGCTATCCTTGGCATAGGGTCTTTATCACACACTTCATTGGTAACATCCCTCCCTTAACTTTCTTCTTGTTATCTGGTGACAGGCACCCACCCTTCAGTGTCAACTCAGCTACCCCTAAGTCCAAAAGCAAGTGGAAAGGTCCACTTAAGAACCTGAGACTTAATCTAGTTAATATCAGTGCTAATTAGTGTCATTAAGAAATACTGTTTTCCAAAATATTTATGTTCATGAAGCAGAAACAATATTTAAACTGTAAAGCACTGAGCTCTGGTACTCGTTGTGTGGACTGAAGATCAGGTTCTGGGTAATTTTTGCTAAATTTAAAACACAAACAACTAACTTTCACTATAACTCACTGAATAAAAAAATTAAGGACAGTCTAGCAGTGTAGGTATAAGAAATAACCATAAGTGAGTTTAAAGCAGAATTCAGAACACAGAACAAATTAGATTGGCTTTAGATTTTAGAAAACTAAAAACACACAAATGTGACATTATATAAATACTACGCTAATTACTATGATAATTAAGATTAACATCCTTATTTTTAGGAAAAATTAAATAAGGGGGAATAACTAGTCTACTATTCTTGGGATTATAATAATTTATTAAGTTTTTACTGTTGCTAGAATGCATTTCAACTTTTGAAGTATTTAGCCTGCATTAGAAAATCCTCTTTCATGTCTTTCTGAATTAATAAAATTTAAAGGACATTGAATCTTAATTTTTACTTCACAATTCTTTAAACATCAAACATTTATTAGACCACAGTTATAGCCACTGCCAGCTGGTAATCATGTGTCCTTAAAACCACAAAACCCACTAAGAGGGCTATGAAGTCTCAACCTTCAAAGTCAGCATTCGAGCAAGCCTGAAAACGTAATTTTAAAAGGTGGAAACAAAAGCTAGGGCACATTTACCCACCCAACACCTGCCTAGGCCTAACCAGCTGAAGCCCTTATTAGACATAGATAGCCTGGAATTCAAGTTGAAATCATGGAATGGAGTGTACTTGTAGAAGTCTCTGTGAGCCTGAAAGAGCATATGCAAAAGCCTACTGAGAGTTCCCAAACAGAATACTAGCCATTGTGTATTTTCATTAGACACACATTCAGTCCTATTCACTGTTTTAAAAAAGAACAGACTGTTGACATAGAATCCAATGAATTATTTAACCTTAGTGTGTGGAAGAATATTGCATAATTCACTCATGTTTTCATTGTCTTATTAATTAAATTTGTTCTTTGACGGTTTCACAAACATGCAAAATGCATACTAACCATACCAAACCAACCCCATGCATATCACTGATATCATATAGTTTGCATTTCTTTTTGAAATGCAAAATTATGTAAATTTTACAGGTGCCAAACTTATTAGATTCCTTCAGTAATTTTCCCCTGAACAGGTAAGGGAAATGGTGCTCCATCCCTCACAGCTGTTTCAGAATGAAGTCTGATCATCCACAAATTAGGTATTCTTCTGTTCTATACTTCAGACCATAACAGTTATCAAGTCATTAGGATTAAAATATATATTATTACATGGATATTACATGGATACCTAAGGAAAACCCAAATTTGCATTCACAGAAAGAATTCATAGTATATTCGTCAGCTGGAAGTTCAGCCTACTGATAGAAGGAAAGAAAAAAGCAGAAGACAGAGAGATGAAAAGGAAGGGGAAGAAAGGGGAGGGACAGACTCAGAGGGAGAAGATGGGAGGGGAGGGAAGAGAAGAGAGGACAAGGGAGAGAAAAGGTGGGAAGGGACGGAAGGAGGGGGAGGAGGAGGGGGAGGAGGAAGGGAAGCAGAGCCCATTTGCTTTTATGCTTAATGTAAGAGATTTCATAAACTTTGTCACCACAGAAACTTAACCTTAGACTTGGAAAAGTATATTTTCCAAATCTACTCATGTTTTTGTGGTTTTATTAATTGGTCATTCTTTGACAATTTAATACTTAAGTAAAATACTCAAGCTCCACCCTCTTGCTTCTCCCCACCATTGCTATTTTCCCTGCCTTCTTCCCTACAGATATTTATCTTACATTTCATGTCTCTAATTAAGACTGAGAATGACCTCTGTCCAGGTGAATAAACAAACTGAGAAGTTTGTCTGATTCCAGGTCAATTTAAAGATCAGTAGTAATATTCCCACTGGGGCCTATGACATCCTCAGACTGCTGAATAGCTCTGTAGTTTTATGAGATCCCAAATTTTGTTATTGGTCTGATTTCTTGTCCTCTGTGAGTCTTATGCAAAAGTCTTTCTCTCTATTTGTATGTGGGAATATCACCTACTTTTTTCTCTAGTAGTTTCATAATACCCAATCTTATGTTGAGGTTCTTAATCCATTTGAAATTGAGTTTTGTGTGAGATGAGAAATAAGTATCTAATTTCATTCATGTTAATAGTCAGGTTGTCCCAGGCACCATCTCTTAGAAATTATGCCCTTTCTCCAGCATACACTTTTTAGCATCTTTGTCAAAGATCAGGTATATATATATTTTTTTTTCTTTTAAAAACAATCAGTAGTACCTGCTTGGGATTAAGCTAGAATTTCCAGTGTGTCCTTAAGCTTATTTCTACCTTGTAGTCACATGGACTTATGTAAAATGTCATTCTCAGTGTTGGTGTTTATAAACTCAAGCCATCAGTCAACTCTGGAAAACATCAAAGATCCTCTACATCCTGCAATATCAGGATGATTTTTCAGGAAGAACATTTCAGGAAGATTTATTTGCAGACAAAAATTAAGAAACATGTCTTATTTATATGCAATTTGCTTTCAACTTTAATAAGTGGTAAAATCATAATGCCTAATAATTGTTTTGAATAAAATGTCTATTAGTAAATATTTGATTAAAATACCTATTTTGTATACCCTTATACTTAGAATTGTGTAAGACTTTCGTGAAAGGAATGTAGTTATGAGTGGAAAAAAGATGAGGCCTTACTTTAATCCGTGAAAGAAAAAGTGGGCAAATCCAGCCAGATAAAGATCATTCAGTCAATCAATGATAACAGTGTACAGTGAGTTCTAAAAGGGATAGCCAGGATGATGAAGACCAGATGAACCAGGTCCTGAACCAACTTTGTGACGATATCTGGGCAAGATCATTTTTTTTAACTCAGTGTATAATGTTAGTTAGGGCATTGCTTTGTGTGAAAAAGGTAGATAGGAGTTGGGAAGAAGCATATTAATTCCTGTAAGAATTTGCATTGCAATAAGAACAGTAATAATGACATCTTCCCTTCATTGAACCATTGAAAAGATATTTAATATGGTTCCAGAGACTGTGAGAGGTGGAGAAAATAAAGAACAGGTTATGGAATCCCATATATACTAGAGAAAGTCCTATACACTGTGGAGTATTACACTATGGAAAGCTCTACATATTATGGAAAACTGTAAATACTATGGAAATCCCTATACATTATGGAAAACCCTATACACTATGAAAAGCCCTATACACTGTGGAAAGCTCTACACACTATATAAAAAAGTTTCAGGTTCATTCAGAAACAAGTAAATGGGAAACTGTTTTCAAAATGTGACCTGATCTCAGTTTCACAGAGGATATTCTAGTGAAACGCAGGAGTCTGGAATAGAAGGAAACAAGAGATGAAACTCGTGTCAAACGTAACAAATAAAAAGACTTTGTCCCACAGTTGAAAATAAGACCTTAGGCAAATGAGAGCAGAAGCGAGACAGACATGTACTCTGAAGATGCTGCAGAGACAGGATCTGCCTACACTGTTACTTCACATACAGCACATTAATTCCAAGAGCTGGCTCAGCACATGCAGACAGTCAATGAGACAAAATCATAAAAATTACAAGCTTCAGTTTAAAGCAGTATTTATTATTGAAAAGAAACATGATGTTTAATATGTAAACTATCAAATATTTATTCAAATGTCCATTTGAAGTATTTTCAAGTAAAAATATATAAAGACAGACATATACAGAAGCAGCTAGAAGCATAACAAGTGACCAGCTTCACAATATACAACTGAAATATTATTCAACAATACAAATTGGAGTGACATCCTACTGCACCAATGCATCCATATGAAAAGATGAACAAGAATTCCCATCAGGAAGTACACTTGTTTCACAGTGCTTTCCCAGTCATACAAAAAAATGGCCCACAAACACCATCTAGCAATGAGTTTGTTGCAGTAGAACTCTCCCGAGAGGGAGGTCATTTAGCTGTGGAACCCGCTTTACCTCACACATCACAAGTTTGTACACCAGTGCCAAGGAATTCGAAGACACATCTCTCTGCAGTGCTCACAACTCATCATTCAGCATCTGTGTAGCAAAGCCACCTTACCCTTTAAGCATTCACCACTCAATATAAGACATCGTGTCAAATTTGTACAAAATACAGCCATCACCTCCCCCAAGGTTCAACATCACAATGCCAGGGTAAAGAAGTTAGCCAGAGGTGAAGAATGCAGAGAACACGGGGTACCATCTTTGTCTAGGCAGTGTGTTTCCAATCCTGTATTGAGATCACCAAAACAAAGATGCCATGCTCCTGCAATGTGGAGAACGCTCCAAGGTCATGGGAAACATGGTCTGATCCAACACAGAGCTTAGCAAGTTTGTAAGCTATAACTGAAGCACAGCTCAAAGGACAGTTGTCAACACAACCCAGGGGTAAACTGGCTACCACTGGGCTAAGTGATCCCATCAGAAGCAGTTAATGATGCTTGGAGAAGAATAAGAGGAAAGCTAAATATATTTATATACAGTGACTGATACATTACTATGAACATACCAGCACACATATGAATTTTTCTACTCCTAGACGTAAAAAGAAAAAATTAGTAGGCTAAAATATTTAGAGAAAACTTACAAACTCACATATTAATGAAGTAAATCCAGATATATTAAAATAAAGAGGATGATTGAATTGACTAAGTTCTGAATTCATAACTAAAATCTTCCTTTCCCAGTGCATGACTACCATGTACGTCTCACTACACGATAAGAACTACATGCTATTAAATTCAGGGTTCAAGTCTTACCAGAAAGGGAAGACAAATTAGGTTCCCCAGGCACCCAGCACAGCAGTAGTGAGACATAACTACCTATTTTTTATCTTGTGCAGCCCAAATAGAAAACATACCTGATGCTTATGATTGCAAAATTCCCACATGTTGAAAATTACTGATTCTCAACTCCATTGTACTGAAACTCATCAACCGAAACAGAAATTTAGGGTCAGTGTCTGTGTCCAAAATATGCAAGTTTTGAAATGAAGTATATACTGCTATTGCTACTAATTCTGGGAGCTTCCTAAGGGCAAATCTCTCTGAACATAGATAATATCAAGAAGAACCTAGTTAAAACTTTAGTTGCATTTTTTCTTTACAGCAGCAGTAATGAAATTCTCAGATAAAACTGTTGGCTCACAAGTTCTTCCAAGAAGATGGTTAGGTTGCTAAGAATCATAAAGGAATTCTGGTGGCTTGTGAAATAAACACTGTGATATATACACAGAGACACAGAGAAACACGGGCATGATGACACAAAACATTTTCATTTTAGAGTTATAAAAAATGCTATTGACTAGTATCTGAAATAGTTATAATTCTGCTATTTAATGTAAGTAATTTTTCCTGCTATAAAATTTTATTCATTGCAAATAATGTTTTTCTTTTATTTCCCCAAAGTACTTTTCTACTTTAAAATAACACCTTATTATATTATTTAGTAAGTAGAGTGATGGGGAAATTATAGGCATAGACTGATTCCCAAATTCTTTGGAACAGGATCCTCCAATTTTAGGAGTCGGAACCCACAATGCCTTGCCTCCTGGGAGGACTGACTGTAGTTCTGAGTCTAGGGTTATTAAGGGTCATTAGTAAGAAGAAGTGAGGTCTGAGTACGCAACCCACTTATCCATCCAAAGGCCTCACTCATTTCCCCACAAGATGCTGTGAAAATACCATCACACAAAGTACTCAGAATCCAGTTACTGCTGCAAAAGAGATAACTGAGCATTAGTCTTCTCTCTCTCTCCCCAGCTTTCAACACTGCCTTCAGTGGCTTCATCAAGAGGTAGTAAGGAATTAGCAAGCAGGTCCTCTAAACAATAATTCAGCACTCTAAAAAATTCTGTAGTGTATATGCTAAAGGGGGGTATGCTTCCTTTTGAATTGTCTCTGCCAGCCACATGGCTCTCAGATGCACAATGAGTAACTGGGCCTTTGACAGTATTGTCTATAAAACTGTGCAGGTGGGGATTGATACTACAAAAGTACCTTTGATCTTAACAGGCTGAAAAACACACACCACGTAGCAGGGAGCTATCTGCAGCCTGAAACCATCCTCTGTGTTTCAAGCCAATTGGAAATAAGGAAGAAAAGGGAGAAGCAGATTTTTTTCACTAAGAAAATCTTAGGAAGTGAGTCTTTCTATAGTTATCATCTTGAAGGCATAATATCAAAAACTGAAATACAGGGAACTGTTGTTTTAGGACAGAAATGGAAAAAAAAAGAAAAGAATAACAGTGTTGTCGTAAGTTGATAAAGACGGACAAGGTCTGATAAAATGAACAGGTGGATTTCCTGTGTGCACATAACATACGCTTTTGCACCAGTTTTGTAACACAAAACAGACAAAGCATTTATTTTTAGATACCAAATAATTGGAAAAATCGATAAAATAAAGGATCGCTTGTAAAACTGGCTATTAAATGATCTATTTTAAAGTATAATATTAGCAATCAGAGGCCTACCTAGAGGTCACACTTTCAGCTGTCAGATATACTGAGAAGGGACTTTTGAAATACTGTTTGTGGGGAAATTAAGCTAAACTATGTATGCAGGCAATCATCCTTTCATCCATATATAATGTAAACAGAGGCTATGCAAATGACTCATTCCCTTCTCTATAAGCTCCCTGCCATTACACGATGCCATGACTTAATCCCCAGCTTGAATAATTAGGGACAGAACATATCAACTGCATTCTATCAGCACTAACACATCATGAAGCAAAAGATATTCAAATACAATAAACTTTCTTGAGTCATCTCCACTGAACTCTCAAATCTATTTCTCTCTAAAAATAAGAAAAAAAAGCTACAAATAAAACCTCATAATTGCTTTTCTATTATTCACAACCTAAGGCAGTTGACATCACTGACTTCTATATCACATAGACCTTACGAGACAGCCACTATTGGTTTTTATGTATATAATTCAATTAACATAGTATTTATATATTTTAAATGTATTTTACAAATATTCTATGATTACTTTTAATAAAAAAATGGGAACTATTTTGACCTTATTTGCAAAGAAAATATAGATATTACAGTGACCAAAGTCTATGTAATTTTCCTTGTCTTTAAAATTTTTTTGCATACATTTAATATATATAAGTCTTTTGTCTGCATGGAAATATGTGCACTATGTGCATTCCTGTACATGCAAGAGGTCACTGGATCCCCTGCAACTATAGTTACCCATGGTAACGAGCCACCATATGGGTGCTGAAAATTGAACTCAAGTTCTCTGCAAGGGTAGTAAGTGTTCTTAGAAGACAAGCCACCTCGTCAGCCCCAATCCCTAGTCTTCTCTAAAAATATATAATCTTTCCAAAGGAATGCTAAATGCGAGATCTTGGAAGGAGCTGAGGTGCATTAGAGGCACCCAAACTCCTGCTTAATTAACTTCTCAGGATGCTCATTTACATTCAACAGACAAGCCTTGACATTTCCCTTCTTTGTTGCATGATGGCAAAAGGTGGTGGTGACCTTGTTGTCTTTTCACACCTCAGTTATGGGATATTAACAAAAGGGAGACAAGCAGGCTTTCTTAGCATCCCATTCACCTGTAAATTGGGATGAGATGCGGAGTTTGCCAAAGGCTGATGTCAACTTACTAAGACTTCTAGTAAGGAATCCTCATGGTGACCATCTGTTGCTGTTCAAATGGCAATTAAGAAAACAATTTAAGCAGACACGTAAGGCAGTCTGAAACACAAAATGTTTCTAGATGCATATTTTAGTGTTACAGAAACTGCAGAGCATGGAGAACTAACCCCGTCAGCTGTCCTGACCCTGTACCGGCAGGGCTGGGGAGCAAACATGCACAGACTGTGGGTGTACACTCATGATCCCACAAACGGACCTGGACCCAGCCATGTTTACTAAGAGAAATGTTCAATCTCCTGATGAAAGACAAGAGCAGGACCTGTTGTCTGCTGAGCAGAGCCAACATTTACAAGAGCCACTTGAAATCAAAGAGGAGAATCTAGTGCTTTAAAAGAAGAGATAAAATAGTGCTATAAGAAGATCAGTCAATGGAAATATTTATAATGATGTGAGAATAAAATTGAACCCAAGCTTTAGAAATCTTTACCAGATGCTTTAAAAGTTATGCTTGACGCTTTGTATACTAAACAAAGAATATTTGAAAATAGAGTATTGTATATTTAAAACTGTTTAGGCTGTATTTAACTCTGTGTTATAGTAATCAACTCAGGTTTTTATATAAACATTCAAATATGTACATCAGCAGAAATATTAACACATGTAACTGCATGTGTATATACATATATAAATCTAAAATATGAGAAAAATTTACTTTGTATAAAAACACACAGGAGTGTGCAGCAGTATTCCCAAATAAAAAAATCTGTTTTACATGATCTCACTAACAATTATGAACATGAATTCCATGAAGAAAGGAACTCTGTGTTCTCTTCTGGTATAACTTCAGAATAAGCAGAAACACAGCCCCGTGGACAGTACTTTAAAGAAACACTGATTTTTTTCATGCTTAGTTAAAATGGTATTGCAGTGGCATTATAAATGTAACAGTACAAAAAAACTCTTAGAAACAAGAGGAGAAATGATAAAGTGTATCCTGATGAACTTACACATAGAAAGGCAAGCAAATAACACAACGAGGCTGATTAGCTACGGAGCACATGAGCCTCAGGAAGAACTACGGACCACAGGACCTTCTTCATGGCTTTACTCTACTTCATAGGTAAGCAGAAGGCCCTGCCTTGATAAATCTCATGGGTCTGTATTAAGATAACAACATAATAATGTGCACCTCTAGCCACATC
Source organism: Uromys caudimaculatus (assembly GCA_028551405.1). Taxonomy (NCBI): domain Eukaryota; kingdom Metazoa; phylum Chordata; class Mammalia; order Rodentia; family Muridae; genus Uromys; species Uromys caudimaculatus. Next base: position 32,834,841 of record CM052704.1, read on the forward strand.
TGCCAGAGATAGATGTCAACAAACGAACACTATGTTGGCTCTAGAGACTAGACATGGTTTGGAAAAGCCCATGTTAGTAAAAACAGAAAGACTTGTTAGTAATTCACATCAGGAAATAAACACTTGGTTTGGCTTTTGGAAACAAAGTCAACTTTGGGTATATATTAAATGTTATTGAGACTGAAAGCGCTGAATTGGTGAATTGTTCCAAATTAAGATCATCATTTGTAATTTGGGCAATTATCTATGAACTCAATGGTTTTAGTAATTGGGATAATATTTTTTGTTTGGTTGGTTTGGTTTCGTTTTTTGAGACAAGGTTTCTCTGGGTAGCTCTGGCTGTTCTGTAACTCAGAGATTCCCTGTCTCTGCTTCCCAAGTGCTGGGATTAAAGGTATGTGCCACCACACCCAGTTCAGGATAAAATTTTTTTTAAAACATCTTGTTTTTTAGTGGTCAGAATATAAGAGATGAAATTAACTGTGGCCATGCTGAGCACTTAATTTTTGGATGTTAGAAAAATGTTTTTAAAATCCCACCATTACATTAATCTCATTTGAATATTTATAGTATTTTCTAACCCTGACTTAACATCACATAGCAACAACAGTGCTGAAGTTTCCCCCTCACTAGGTTTGGTGGCAGTTCCCTTTTTTGCAAATTGGATTATAACCACAGTGAAGAAATAATTGAAGCAGCCTAGATTTTCAAATATCAGTTGAAAGTCTTACTTAGCAGGGGCATTTCTTTCTAGTTTGTATGTAAATCTTTGCTTTTCCTAATTGATCCAGATAACTTTATCCAGAGACATATTTTAACAGAACCATAAAGGGAATGCACACACTGTCAAAACTCATCACCAGGTGAAAACAGCCACAAAGTGAAAGGAAAAGTGAGTAGAATTATTAATACTGCGAATAAATGGGGCTTATAAAGAGAAAGCCTGATATTTGGAGTTTTATGGGCAATGTCTCCCAGGCTGATGTTGTACTGTGATGTGTAAAACAGTTTTGTCCACCAAGAAGTAAATCACCAAAGAAGCGTTTCACAGATGGATGTCATACCAAACCATGTATGTTTTCAAGAAAAAACAAACCACACTGAAAGCACAGTGATGTTGTAAACACTGAGCTTCCTGACAATGAGCAACGACGTAGTTAATCTAACAAGTTCTCAATGATTTTAGTTCAAATACAGTTCCTAATATTGCGTCATAAATACTAGTCCCTGGAAATGCGTCTTTTATGCATTTAAGAAAATTAGGGTGCAGACGTATCTTAATGATAAGAGTGCTTGCCTGGCTTTTGTAAGTCATGAATTCAATCTCAAGCTACACACACACACACACACACACACACACACACACCCCTCCCTCATCTTTTGTTCTGATGCTCTGAGTATAAACCATTGAAAGATAAGTGACAGCCATGTTGGTCACTAAGGAAAAACAATCCAACATCAATGTCTAAGTTATTCCGCCTTCTTTGCTACGATAATGACATTTTTTTTTTTTTAGAAAAATAAAAAACAAAATACTTTTCACAGTATAGATGTCCCCAGTAGGTAAAGCTATGTTTACAGACCTCATATATACAGAAGCCATTTTGGTCCTCTATTCAAGGTTCTCAGTCATGGTAAGAAATGTAGAGAATGACAGCCCAGGTGCCAATGCCCTTAGGTTTTTGCCTCTGCCTCAGCAGATAAGCACTAGACTCAAGAACTGTGAGCTTGCCTGCCTGTATGACTTGCATATTAGCTTGCTACAAATACATGGAGTTACCAGTAAGTTGCTCAGAAATTAATTTGAATACACCAGAGGATATGAATAGAGATAACTGATTCCTTTAGTCCATCATCAAGTTGTGTTTTCTTGAAATAAAGATCCATTTTGTATCTCGGTCCTGGGCAGATGGCCAAGCTTTTGATGCATTAAGTTCATAATTCTTTAGAGTCTTCTGGTACAACTTCTAGTATAATCTGTAATGTTCTGGTTATTCTGTCTATAAAGAAATAAGGAGAAATTAAAATGCATGAAAATCACAGCGGCATAAAAATAGCAAAATGTGAATTATTGGGGGATGAATACTGAGAATACACAGCTCCCTTCTTTACAGAGCACTTTCAAGAATTATTTACTTCATTACCATACTATCATCCTCAATTAGTTGACTTGTCGCTTCTACAACTTCCCATGATGCTTTATCAGGAAGAACTTATTAATATTTTGCATTCAAATAAGATCATTTATTTATGAACCAAAAGGCTGAAAATATTTTGAGACAATGGGACCAAGATATAAATAAATGTTTACAAATATTCTTCATGTTCAGCTCAAAATGGGTTTGTTCTTTTTTTACGTAGGGGATGACAACCAATTTCTCAAGACAGTCAGGAGGAGAATAGTATTTCCAGTGTCTAATCTGTAGTACTGTTGAGCAAATTACCTTAATTATCAAGACCTTGTCTGTCTCACAAATAGAATGAGAAACTTGGACTAAAATGGGTCACTAAGGTCTGGTATTTTAGTGGAGCCCACAGTTAAGAGACTTTGAATTTTTAAAAGACTTTGAATTTTAAGAGATTGGATATTTAAAAAGGGACTGAAATGTTAATATATAAGAATTTGTAAAGACTGTGGGACTTGTAAAGTTATTTAGATCTTGGGGATGAAAAAGGAAGTAAGGGCCGAGGCTTATTGGTGATGTGTTTGTGTGTCAAGTTGACAAGGGGTCAATTGTACTGGCTAGTTTTGTGTGTCAACTTGACACAAGCTGAAGTTATCACAGAGAAAGGAGTTTCAGGTGAGAAAATGCCTCCATGAGATCCAGCGGTAAGGCATTTTCTCAATTAGTGATCAAGGGGGGAGGGCCCCTTGTGAGTGGTACCATCTGTGGGCTGGTAGTCTTGGGCTCTGTAAGAAAGCCAGCTGAGCAAGCCAGGAGAAGCAGCAAGCCAGTAAGTAGCATCCCTCCATAGCCTCTGCATCATCTCCTGCTTCCTGAACTATTTGAGTTCCAGTCCTAGACTTCCTTTGGTGATGAACAGCAGCATGGAAGTGTAAGCTGAATAAACCCTTTCCTCCCCAACTTGCATCTTGGTCATGATGTTTGTGCAGGAATAGAAACCCTGACTAAGACAGCACCCTAAACTAATCTCTACATCCTGTCTTCTCACTTGGTCCTCCACTCCTGACATCAAAGCTCCTTCCTGCTGTTTTCCCACAATGCAGGTTCCCATGTGTTGCCTTCTTAGACCTCTGCTTCCTGGTGTGAGAACTTCGTAAACCATTCCAGACAACAGCAGCAACTGGGACACCCCTGTGTCCTTCTGAAAGCACAGTTTGATTCTCCTCTCAGCAGAGCAAGACCAAGACCCAGAGTGTGTGGTTCTGCCTAATCAGTCCCATTGACATTCTCCCAGCTCTCCCTTCATGGTCCAAGTGGTGCCATAACGTTTATTATAAGAGTGCTCAGAAAGACATTTGGCCTTATGTACACATAGGTTTCCCAATGCTTCCTTCTGAGCTGTTCTACAACAGTGAAGCTGGCATAGGTGCTCAATGGAACCAAGGAAGCTTCTAGAAACAGTGCCGAACATGTGGCTTCGTAGTGTCACATATCCTATTCACACAATAAGATTAGTGACATACAACAATAAATCCATATGATTGCCTTTTCAAATAAAGGTAAGCTGATGGCCTACAGTGGCGTTTTCCAGAATTACAACCTATAGAACTTTACAGCCATGCAGTGGATTCAGTTTCCAGGTTTCTCCCTTGTTATTCTTAAAGGAAACCAGATCTACAGCAGACTTCGCACAGACTGATTCACCTATCACATCTGGTATCTGCAGAGGATCAACAGCTAGGATTGAGGGAGCTTGGGAAGAAGTGGAAAGCTATTCTATTCCGGAAATTACATTAAAAATAATAGTATGTCCTCTTAAAGGGGGGAGGAGGAGAATACCTTCGTATGAATAATATTTATTTAGTAGAACATCTAAAAATATATAGGCAAACTTAATGAACGAAAATGGTAAACTCTAACCTTCAGGAAGAGTCTGTAAATGCATTCACCAGCTTTTGGTGAACTGTTCCAAATGAAGCTACCTTGACAAACTTTGAGAAGCCTATGCTCTTAGGCTTGTGAGATGCAAACTTGCTGTCTACAAAGATGGATTACAGCCATTCTGTTCATGTTGGCCAGAGTAAATTCTTTTTTTCTTTTTGTTCCCTTTTTACAACCAAAGATTTTATTTAAGTAAGGCTGCCTCTGTCTCTCTGCCTGAGCTAGACGGGCTGACTGCCAGTCATCCTAATGGCTCTTAGCTGCAATAGGGTTGGGTGGATGACAAGCAGCTACCAAGTTCAATGGCTGCTGCTTGCCCTGGCCTGAGTTTCCTGGGTCTAGTACTCTGTGTATCCATACACATCACGGTAAACCTGCATACATTTCCTCCTCTTAGAAGCTTGTCTGTCGGTAAATAAGTGAATAATATAAATATATATACAATATATATTTATAATATAGATATAATAGTATGTATAATTTGTATTATAATTTGTATTACAAGATATATATTACAATTATATAAATTATAATATATAATATAATACAAATATAATATATAATATATAAAATACGTATTTATTTCATAATAGAAATGATATAAACAATCAAATGTCTGCTCCATCATTACAGACAGAGGAGAAAGCTTTCTGCATATCTGACTACCCCCTTAAGACAGTGCTTTCTTCTAGCTCTGGAGATGCTATCACATAAAAAATGGTTCAATACTGGCATCCTGTGGCCAGAGACATTCATCAGATCTCTAAAAATCTCACTTCCTAAGGCTCAGAACCCTCCCTAACTGTGCTAACCAGCCTTGCACCAGTATCTATGCACCAGAATGATGTTGAGTTACTTCTGGAAATAGCATCGGCACGATGCATTTTGGCAGACTGTCACATTTACCCAGGGTTAATCTATTCACACATTCTGAGGTTAAAGAGAAAAAAAATAAAATAAAATAAACATAAAAACTAGAGAATTTCACCGGGCAAGACAACATGATATTAAACTACAGAACCAAGTGCTCTGGGCAAGGCTTTCCTGCCTCCAAGCTCATGTGAACTTTTCTCTGTATCACAAAGTATGTCTTTGGGGAAGGGTCAGGCACTACTATAGGACTCTCTGGTTTCATCTGTGTGTTTTGTTTTGGCCAAAGGCTAAGAAAATACTTGCTTCTGCAGCAATAAATATTATGAATTTTCTTTGTCTTACTACAAGAACGCTGCCTAAGAGGAAAATCAAACAGAATTACAGGGGACCGCTGCTTTCCCACTTCCTTTCAAGGCGTCTATAAAGACAAAGAGCGGCAATGATCACAGTTTAAAGCAGAGCTTCCTGCCGTGTCCCTGGTAAGACGGAACAGCGTCCTGAGAACCAACAATCATCCCGGGTTTCCTCCTCTGCAGTTCCTTTCACAAACAGCTCATGCAGCAGCCTTGGAGATATTCAAAACATCATCAGAGGAGGAAACACAGCAAAAACTCCAAAATTACCCAAGCACAGAAGGGCAACAAAGAGAAATCATATTTGAAAATGTCTGATCTGAATTGACAGCGTAGCCTGGAGCCCGCCTATGTTAGTGAGAGGAAAGACCAGCTAGAACCAACTGTACACAGAAAGACAGAAAGCCTTCTAGGTGGGACAACATGATGAACTTTTCCTTTGTTCTCCTCTGCCCTGTCCATCTCAAAGGCTGCTGGCTCTTCTAGGCCTCGGGCTTTCTGCCATGCTCAAGGCCTCTCTACTGTTTGGTCTGATATTTTGTCATGGGATGAGGCTCTAATGCAGTGAATTTTGACGTCCAGTAAAAGTAAGTTCAAAATCTAGATGTAAGGCTCCAGGCCCTGTATACCTAATTCTAAATTCTCCCTCTTGCTGAGCCCTGGCATCCTTACCTGGGACATGGGTCCTCAGAAAATCTGAGAGGATGAAGGTGGGAAAAGAGCTCATGAGCTCCCCTGAGACCGAGGTTTGTCCAAAACCACCTTCTGACCAAGTGGCTTTCAGTATTTCCTCCTGCACATCCCTACCAGGCTACCAACTTGAGCTAGTGTTTCCTCTTTAGTGCTTTTAATGTCCTTGTGGTCCTGCTAATAGGACCCTCCCTCAGACATTTCTCAACTCTCATGCCTGTCCCTAAAGAAATCACCAATGCCCTTTCTGTGTCTTCAGCCTCAACCCCCTCTTCTCCTCTTCAAAGCCAAGTGTCTGAGTTCTAGTCCCGGCTCTTTTGCTCACACCCACATGACTTGGAAGAAAGACTTGAATTCTCTGGTGATGTAACTCCAAGTCTGTGCAATATGAACAATGGCTTCTACTACTAAAATGACGGTTGGGAGAAAGTGGTCACACATGTGCAAACAGAAACCATGCTATAAAGCTGCTACCTCTTGGTTAGTTTGGTTGTTGTTGGGTTTTTTTGGGTTTTTTTGGGGGGGGGGGGATTTCTTACTGGAAACCTCTTCAGCTCACTTTTCCTAATGACGTGGCGTTACAGCCATGATGTTTAAGACGTGTTAGCTTCCACCTCACTCCCCAACAAACCTTACATCATTGGCCAACTTAATGTTCTGATAGTCACTAGACTGCTTTCAACCAAAGAACTCAATCATTATGTCACTAAGGGATTCAGAAGAGCAGTGGGCAGCACTGAAAAAAACTTCTACCTAAAGAAGCTATTCTTTCTCTAAAATTCCAGTGAGTACAGTCACCAGAATTAAATACCCCAGAGGGCTGCACCCTACCTGTCTTTCTTGTCTTTCTCTTCACACTGCAGTTACAATGCAGTAATTTAGTTTAGCGGATCATTGGGCTACTTGTAGCTTTCGTGTTTAAGAGAAGCATATTAGCTGTGGGTTTCTACAACACAGTATCTAGCCAGGGCCAAGATGCTCAAATGTCTTACCTGATAATCGTCTGAACCACTTGGGTTTCTTGTCCCATACAATGAAGAGATAATATGCAGGGACCCCAGTCAAGGTGATAAGGAAGCCGACCCCAGTGCTAAATGGATCCGAGTAAAGGGAGAGGATAACCATGAAGAGGCAGGTGAAGGAAAATAATGCTGGGATGAAGAGAGGTACCTGAAACACAACCAAAGGAAACAGCGTCTTGAGAGACTGGGGATGGAGAGCGTCACTCACGTGACCGGGTCATCGCAGCACACGTGACCGGCATCACAGAGCACGTGACCATTAGGTAGGCGTAGTTTCTTAACTTGTTTTAGAACATGTGAATCAAGTCTGGAACTAGGAAAGTGTGTTTCCTGGCGGATGCCCTATTTAATTTTTTTTTCCAGGAAAGTATCAATATGATTTACATTTTTCATCTTAGGAGATTGGTTCTTTGATCATCACAATTAGAACCCACTTTCACATGGAGTCAAGAGCGACAGTGGCTTTGGTACATGTTAAAACCTTTCAGTGAATATTGATTTCCTGTTGAGAATCACAATAAGACCCAATGGGAATAAAACAGGCCAACTCCTAGTCAACAGCTAATAAAGATGCTGCAAGCATGTGGCAAGAAATACAATTAGAGGCAAATCCTGATAACATGACTGGCAGCATTATCTCTGCTGAGTCTTAAAAGCAAATAAATAGTGAGATCACACTGACCCCTGGACATCTAAAACTGATGGCAAGGCTGCTCCCCAGCCCTCCCAGAGGAAACCGCCAGGTATGGTAAATGGTCATCTACTCAGTGGTGAGCTTTTCCTTTGGCATTTCATATTTCTTTAGAGCACTGGTTCTCAAAATTCCTAATGCTGCAACCCTTTAATACAGTTTCTTATATGATGAAGCATAAATTATTTCCATTCCTACTTTGTAACTGTAATTTTTACACTATTATGAACCATAATGTAAATATCAGTGTTTTCGATAGTCTTACGCAACCCTGTGAAAGAGTCATTTGAACCCCAAAGGGGTCGCAACCCACTGGTGGAGGTTGCTGCTTTAAAGTGTATGGGGGGGGGGGGGGACTGCCACAATGTTAACAAGTTACAATAAGGACTAAAATACCTAATCTGTAAAGCGGCGCCCTTGGCCGAGTTTTAATTAATGAAGTACTCTCTCTTTCACAGGCCAGCTGTTTGCAACCATTTAGTATGAAAACGGGGTAAGCCACGCTCTGAACATACCCAAGCCATGCATGAAAACCCAATGTGAAAAATATCTTTTAACATTGTCTGTTCTCCACAGATAAAATCTCTGACAAGTTCACTATATCATACTTTAAAATGAGTGTAGTTTCCCTACGGGAAGTGCAACAGAAGGTGCTCCCTGCAAGAGTTAAATATTTTACTCTGCAGGACCCTGCCCCACCCAACCTCCCCATCATCAAGTTATGACAAAAAGAGGCCTAGGTATTAGGAGAGAGATTTATGGAAACCCATCAAGACGGCTGAGGTTACCTTGAAAGGACGATGCATATCTGGGCGTTTGTATCGAAGATAAATCAGCCCTGCGACTGCCAGCCCCATAAAAAGCCACCTGGCAAAACTGAGGAAATTCAGAAGACTGTAGAGGTCTCCAGAGAAGAGCATTATCATCGTCAAAGGATGCTGGGGGCGGAAGAGGAGAGATAAAGTAATCAAAGGGAACTAAGAGGGGACAGGTAATACCAAACAGTAGCATCACCTGACACTGTAAGTGTCCTGTCCAGTAGTTATTTATAATGTTAAGCTATCATCATGACCAAAGCCTAGATTCCACAAACTTCTTTTCCATATTCTGTTCTTATGCTGCAACAAAGCCTCCTTTGGAGGATGCTGTCAGGAGCCCCATTTCAGTTGGAATTTTGTAAGAATTTGCCATTTTGTTACTTTGTCAGTTCCTTTTTCATTGGAAAGGAAACAATGTGTTTTCTGTTGTTTTGTTTTTGAGTGTAAGGGTGTCCATCTTTACATAGGTGCACATGTGTATAAATTCAGGGATGTTTGTAGATGCATGTCAAGGCCAGAAGACAACTTCTACCTTGTGAGGTAGGGTCTCTTGTTGGCCTAGAACTGGCCATGTAGGCTAGGTTGACTGGCCAAAGATCTCCAGGGAGCCTCCTGTCTCTGCCTACCCAGTACTGAGATTATGAATGCAAGTTACCATAGCAGCATTGGTTCTGAGGGACTAAACTCAAGTTCTCATGCTTGTGAGACTAGCAGTGTGTACAGGTACACCTTACCGGAGACATTGTGTTTTCAAATAATAATAGTAATAATAATAATAATAATCTATCACTCACAATCATTCAGAATCATTTAGGAAGTGCTAATGATAAATATTAAATGTGATAACTGGGAAACTCTAAGGAAGCTCTGAAGTGATTTCTAAAGTGCTCTTAGGACCCATACACAGGCAACAACCATGTGAAGGTGACTCTCTTGGCTCCTGAATGTACAACATTGACCTTTTCCTACTCCAGGTCAACTCTCCCCTTGTGCTAACTGTATATGACCCTCAAGACCAGGGAAGAATAAACACAGAGAATGAGGACGTCAGAGCAAGACTCTGCAGCTGAAAAAGCCAAGGGCAACATGAACGATAACAGAGGCGTCACAGGAAAGCCCTCTTCAGGGAACAAGATATCCTGTTCCCACAGTGACGTTAGCTTCCAGATTGTGCACAGAGCATATTCGTACTTTTAAATGAAATTTCAAGGAAACATTCTGAAACAAATTAAATGCATGGAAAGAAAAAAATGTTCAGTGCATCCTAGGGCGCTCTTGACAGCAGATTCTGGTTAAGAAAAAAAAATGTTACTAAAATCAGAGGGGAAAAAAATGACTGTAGCCTTGCCGATGGGTATTTGAGGGCTCTTACACCTTTTGCAGCCTTTTGTATCCCGCATTTCACAAATTTTGTTCTCAGCCTAGAGAATGCCACAGCTTCAACTTATATTTTATATTTTCTTTCTTCTCTTTAAGGTTCGCTCTCACAGGTCTCAGTCACTCTTGGAGAATCATTTCGCTGCTTAGTGTTTTATCTATGCTTTGAATTATGTTGCACGACTGGAGCCAGGAGGAGACAATGGATAATTTTTGCCCAGTCGGCTTTCAGCCGAACTCTGAGTCTGTAGTTTAGATTGTCTCCTTGTGGTTCTTCCTTTTCTTTCTTTTGAGGTTCTCCGCCAAGGAGAGAGACCACAGCCTTCATTTCCCTTCACACATTACAAATTTCTGCAAAGGTGAAACAGAACTGGGGTGGGTCATATCCCAGGGCATCCTATACACATCAAAACCACGCAGTCGAAGCAAGCCATGGCAAAATCTCTGGTCTCCCCAACATGATACACCGAGCAACCGTTGAGTGGCGAATCGGGATGTCTGCTCCATTCCCTCCTTCCTAACCATTTTTGCGGTTGTATCTACGTGTACTTGTTAATATGCATTACCAAGACAATAACAGCTGGCAGAGGAGTGTGCTTGTGGACATGGATCATGGACAGGATTTCCGGAAGGTGCCCTTCTCGAGATGCGACATAGAATAACCTGCAGGGAGAAAAACAGTGAAATTGACTACAAAATCAATCATTCAAATGGGAAGAATTCTTAAACCCCCAAAGCAACATGGGCGAATCTTTCTCATGTTAGACATCTTGGCATTTCTTATCTGGTCATCTTGGTTGTGCTTGGAAGACAAAGGGCAGATTTCATCCTAAGTCTCATTTCAGGACATGCAGTGTCTGGGAAATATCTTATATTGCTCTGAGGAAAAACAATAGCAATATTGCACTGAGTGGAGTTTTTCCTACACATTTGCTGGTGGCAAATTAAGTGCTAGATTGCTAGTGTCAGTCCAAGCTAGCACACATGTATTGCACATGTACACACATGTACACGCATGTAGTGTTAACGTTTCTCTAATTTAAATTGTAACATAAGTAAACAAAAAAGATTTTTGTACCATCAAACCAAGAAAAAGGGTTACAGATGGTTGGGTGGTGATTTCTGCTTTCAACTTTACTCTTTTTCGTGGTACCTTCAAAAAGCAAAAGACTTTATCGCTAGAAGTAAAGGCAGTTATAAGACCCTGTAGACAGACTCTTAACAAAATGCGGCATGCCCTGCTTAAAGCCCTATGTGTAGACACGCAGCGCCCTCTACTGGACAGAATCAAACATGCTTCACGGGAATCTACGAGGAACTCATATCCCTTTAAAAATAACAGGTTCCGAGAAACTATTGCTTTCTTCTTTAAAAGTTATCCTTATCACATCCAATCTCTAAAACAGAAATGTGTTTCTGAAAATACATGAACTCGCTCACCTGGAGACAGCGAACACACTACCGTTCATGGAGCCGAAGCAGGAGAGGGCAACTAAGATCGGGACTGCTAATGAGAATTTTCCCAGCAGCCGCTCAGAGAAGGTCTGAGGAGGGAAAGAACGGAGCAAATTAATGCTTTCCCCGAAAGTGGAATAAAATGAAACAATTTAGGCCAAACTTGCTCTTTGACTTTCTATTAGCCTGGTGCTACGTGAATGTTTTATAATCCTTCTTTTTTGTTAGGGTCAAACTGACTCCACCAGACAATCATCAGAAGCGGGTACCATGGCATTGCTTGTCTCAGACCTGTGGGCAAAGGTCTAAACAGTCGCCTTCTCCGTTCCTCCAAAGCAACGACCCGTTTACTGACTCTTTATCAACTATCGCCTCTGATAAGAGGAAGAGACTCAGTTCGGAAATTCTACTTTTAGAGACAGAAATTGTTCTGCACAGTCCCAGAAAGCCACCTTTGTGTGATATACATTCGCGAGTATTACAGGTACTTGTTTCACATACCAACCTTAAGGCTGGAGGATAAATCAAAACAATAGACAAGTTGACTGTTTCATCACATGGGTGAGCCAGTCTGAAGGTTCTTTACCCCAGTAAGCCCTACCAGCTGAACCTGTTTATGGAGTCAGCCCTCAGCCACCCGAGGAGGTTGTCATTTTCTTCCAGGATTTCCTGTAAAAAGCTAGAACACAATTCTAATCCTGACAATTGACAGAAAATATAAATAAATGGTAGACAAAGATCTAAGATTTCCTCCTAGGCTGTCACACGGGTAGTCCTGCACATTTGTATAAAGGATTTTTTTTTATTGGTTAATATAGGATTTTTTTCATTGTCCTTGGTGCATCTGGTGCTATGCAATTAACAGACCCCATTATGCTCTCCACGAATTAGTGCTGCCCTTTGCCCAGAAACGTGAGGCAACCGACCAGACACCAGGAAGCTTTGTACATTTCACTGCCTGACAGCACAGCAGCGGACAAAGCCCTTTTCATACTGTGACCTCAGACACTGGTTCACACAACACGAGATAACCATTCCCTGTGGAGGTTGCAGATAGGAAGTGATACTACGTTAAAAGGAACTGCCCTTGGTGGGTGGGAGTGTCACTGGACATTCTTACGTTTTCACCCTTCCTGTCTTTGCGTTAATGAGTGGATTCTTTCTTAAGAGTTAAAATGTCTGAGCAAATACAAGTATGTGTTACAGAAAAAGTGGTCTCATAACATGATCTTTGGAAGCAAATATAGTCCCGGTGTCAAATAAATTTGTGGAAATGCTTTGGAATTATGTGTGTGTAGCTCTTAGGGAGTTACAATGCACACCGGCATTTTCAAGTATTACGGGAACGTCTCTTTGTCACACCTTTTAACATTTCATTGCCCAGTTGTTCCTAATTTTAAAAATACCCCAACACTACTATTCCAAGATTATCTATTTGTAGCCTACAAATAGATAAATAGGCATGGTCTTCCTGAAAATTCTAGAATGATACTTTGGGGAGAGGATTCAAGTCAACCTTTGAAAAGTTTATAACCAGAATTGAGAAGAATGGGTTATACTTTTCATATCAAACCTGCATTCAGTAACTCCACCTGTCCTTGGAAACATGTCAGGAAAATATTCTCTCCTTGTAAGAAAGCCTTGATGGAGTTTTAGGCAACTTTATACAAAAACATTTTGTTTTTTGTTTTTTTTTTCTTTTTTGGAGATTTAAAAAAAAAAAAAAACCAAAGAGAACCCATAGCAGAGGTTAGCTGTATCATATGACATATACTAAGTAAGGTGAGCTCTTAATCTTCAAAATATTATCATTCAGGTCAAGAAAAGATTACTAACTTCAAAACTCTTCCTCCTGGAGGGAACCATGATAAAGCTGTGTCAACTCATTAACCTAAATTCAAACTGCCAGATTGTCATGTAGACTTACCACCGCCACAGCACTTGACTGCAACAGCTCCTCAGCACTAATGGTTGTAAAATAGGCCACATTTGTCAGTACATAACCCACTGTGATGATAGCCATGGAGATGCAGATTGCAAGGGGGATGGTTCTGAAAGACACAAAGACATCACAGATGGGTCATCCTGAATTTTCTGCTACCAAAGAATACAGAAGACTAGTTCCAGGGATGGATGTCATGGCACCAGCCATAACTGAAGGTTTTGTTGGCATATGGAAGACCATTTTATCAGAACAAAGTACCTTTGCAGTTTAATGAGATCCATGGGGGGCAGTCATTTTGTATAACTTGTCTATTGCTCTATCCCCAAATATATGGGTCTACCCCATTCTTTCCACCATGAATGTTACTGCCACACTATCCTCATAATCACCTGGAAGGCTTGTTAAAGCACAGACCACTGAACCCACCCTTGAGTTTCTGATTTAATGGGCTCAGCATCACTCCTGTGCTCCTATGTGATCCTGATGCTGTTGACCTGAGGACCACACGCCTTTCCACGATTAATCCACCGCGCACTGACAGCTTTTTAAAGGGAGCCCTCCAAAGCACCTTTCACACTCTGGGTCCTCCCCCACTCCCCAGGCAGCTTGTGGTGCAAACAAATAAGTGCAGAGTTTTGGAAGCAAGAGGGTGGGCTGTATCTATCTTCATAAAATGACAGCAATAAGAATTTTGTATGTAAGAGAAGTGTTCACCACAATGACTCTGCACAGCCCTGCTGTGAGTTCAAAGGACTCTCAAGAGCATGATCACGAGCCTCTAATAAAGCAGCCGTGCAGATAATCCCATGAAATTAGAGGTAACATGCATTGAAGTATGGGCGACCGGACAGTGCTGACACTATGTGGCCTCAAGAAGTACCCAGCACAAATGCAATCTTACGTCTTCATTTAATGCAGTGGGAAAGCCAGGAAGCTACTGACCCTCATAATTTGATTCCATGTTACCGATACACATTACTTGCTTAACATAATCGCCTCTTCAGACCCTTTCCAGTTCAGGCAACTTAAACCTTCAACTCCCTGCACAAAAGCTGGCCATTTTTTGTAAAGCCATACTGCTTATCAGCCCTCATAGAGGCTTCACCCTGCAGGGTGCCACTAATGAAGACCTCAATATAATTTCTTCCAAGATGAAAACGCAGTACAGAACCAGGAGGGGAAAGGCATGGCCACCCTCACTTGCCAGGCTAGATGTGTTTAACACACTAAGTCGCAGCTCATTATACTGAATGGCCATATCGCCTGCTGAGAACAGGCTAAACCAGATAGTCAGCAACTGCCATTCATTATGCTGCTTGCAGCCTGACCCTTGCCCTGATCCCCAAAGCTTTCAGCCTTGACCTCTAAATCCTGGCGTCCGAACATGAACGTAGCAGATGTTCTCCAGCCCCTGTGTGAAGAGGGTCCAGTGGAGTCTCCTGTGCACACCATAACAGACCTTGCTAGCCGTAATTGATATGTGCTAAATTTAAATCAAAAGAAAAAAGTCACCAAGCCAATGAAATACAAGGCAGTGAAGCAATTAAAGACGAATTCTATGTCTCTGGAACGGATGACGATGCAGACGGCTAAGAAGGAAAAATGAGGATTTCCCTTCACTGAATTGTTTTGAACTTGGGATCTTTCAGCTTGCATAGTAGCCCTGCCTGGAGAGGGGAGAAACAGACCCCCCCTCCCAGTCCCTCTAAGCACATGGTTGACTGAGGTATGTCAAGGTCCTATATTAATAAAAACTGAATTGACCTTGCTCAGTGCAGTGATAATTAACTTGGGCAAGAAAGGAGGTAAGGTCACACTACACAATTCTGAAAAATAACAGAACTGCATGTGAGACTTGGGAGTACGGTCCTCCAGCGTGGAACTGAGCCCCCTGTCTTTCTTGGGATAAGTGTTTTTCAATGGGGCTTTCAGTATCTTAGCAGAGGGCAGGCTTAGCCAACCCAGCCTTCTAGATTAGCCTAGCTTTCTCACTGTGCCACTACCAAACAAAGCAGCCGCCGGTTCAGCCATTGGGCTGCTACCCCCTCCACCCCCAACCCACTCCATGTTCTATTAAGCATTTTACATATCTGTGTCACTTTATCCTTGGAAATTCCTGTGAGCTGGAAACATAAGCACTGTTTTATTTATGAAGAAATGGAGTCTTTGGGGTCTAAAGTAACTGTCCAAGGATACCCAGGTGGTTAAGTAGAAGCCGGGATTCAGATGTGTGCATGATCTAACTTGAAATCAGGGCATTTTAACCCTGATGTATGTATGGCTTCCTTAGCTCTACTACTGCTCATGAAAATTAAACCGTAGAATAGTAAGTAAGCTGAAAAAGTCTTATCAAGAGTACATTTCTCACAGGTTTGCTGTAAAGGGAGGGGGAAAATTCAGAGATTTTTTTTTTTAATCATGTTTCTCTAGAGCACAACTGGTAATGCCAGGAGAATATTCTCATCATTTATTGTTGTTGCTGTTGTTGCTGTTGTTGTTGTTGTTATTTAAAAGGAAAATATTCACTTGATGAATTTCTCCAGATGTGTTTGTATCTAAAAGGGAGAAGCATCAACATGCATGTCAAATAAATTGTAATGAGTTGTTAAGTGCTTTGGTAGCTGGGGGAGGTGGGGAGGGGGGACACACAGGCACCTAAAATAAGAGCACAAAAAGAGAAAGGTCACACTGTGGAGCACAATATACCATGGATTCTCTCTAATTAGATCAAACAAAGCCACAGGAACTGGAGATACAGAGGCTACAGAGCCACTAGCATTACTGACTATCCTTGGGTCCTTTCCACTTTTTGGGAAGGGGTGGGGGTGGTGCTTATTTTGTGGTTGCCTCAGCATAAAAAACATCCTTCACAAAGGCGAGCAGCTGACCTGATCAGGGCTGGGCACCATGTGGTTAAGTCCTGGTTACAAGTATCAAAGCACAAGAACCACTGCGTGAGCCGATAAAAGCTATTAGGCCACGTCAGAGTGATCTTCCTGGAGGCTTTAGATGCAGAGGGCAGATAAGCATGGTTAGAAACCCAAGAGGAAGGCCAGCGGCACAGGAAACGAAATTGATTAGAAGAAAGAGAGGAGAGGCCGTGGATATATCAAAGCTTCTAAATTACTAAGAGTTGGTCATCCGTCCTAAACGGCAACAGAAGCCTTAGCTTTGTAGTAAGTACGAACAGAGCACACTTGTAAGCCCTCCGCTTTCTCGGGTGTTTTAACATGTTTATTATGATCAACAAAGCACAAGTTGACTGAGAAGAGTTCTTTCGTCCTCAAGAGCCTTTCACCATCTCGTATGCTTTTTCTGATTAACAGGCAATAAGTACGTGTATCTGATATTATTAGTTGAAAATTGTCTTCAAAAACATCTTAGATAGACTTCCCACTGCTTAATTTAAATTGGCATCTCTAGCCAGGCTGACATGCAAAAGGACGTTTCGTTCTTTGAGACTACCAACCTGGAAGTCTGAAATGCCTGCTCAGGAGACCCTTTCCATTTCTGGTTGTTATAGAATCTCCACCCATCACTTTTCAAAAGTGATGGGTGGAGATTCATCTTTTAGAAATCTGTGTAGCCTTCCCTCTCCCCACAAAGACCATTGATATTGAAATGAAGGTGTGGCATTTAAGATCTATGTGGAATGATACATAAATAAATAAAATCCACAGCTATAGGTTTAAGTAGGAATTAACTTCTATATTCTTCTGGACAGAGAAGCCAAGGCCCACAGAGGTCAGTACATGGGCCAAGGTCACCGAAGCAGTGAGTGGAGAGCTGCAAGCCAAACCTAGCCTTCTCAGTGCTTCAAACGCCAAGAATGTCTGCTGCAATGATATCTGGACTGTTTAGTGATGTCTTTTATTTCAACTTCAAGATCTGAAGGGCCCTGGTATGCCCATAGTGCACATGTTTTATATAAATGGTACATTTTCAGACCAACAGTCACACTGTGCATCACAGGCCTGTGTCTATGACTATGAACCAACAGTTAGCACACATGGAGAAGCTCTTAGGTATGGTGTGATCAAGCACCAGACAGACTGTTTCCAGGACTTCAATTTAACTGGGAGCTTCTGCTGTAAAATCAGAATGAGTAAACCCCACTTGACGCTCTCGCTGTTCAAGGAAACATCAAAGTAAAGGGAATTTTGCAACTCAGATAACCAGAGTAGCATCCTGAGCATTTGAATCTAGGATGGTCCAAGGTTGTTTCCTAACAAGAACAAAATCTTCCATGAATCAAGTCTGCTACCTCTGTCACCAGGAGGACCTAGAACTCAGTGACCCTGAGGGATGTGCTCTTCTGTTGGAGATGTATAACTGGACATGGTGGCAAACAATTCAGTTATTTAAAGAAACAAACTAACAAAACAAATAAAAATCCCTACCCACCTAACCTCTTATGTTCTGGAACCTTCTAAGTGGTTCATGTTTCAACTTTCTATTTAGAATACATTAATATTTCAATGCATAAAATTGGCATTTGCCAAAAGAAAGGGAAAAAAAACATCATGAATGATCAGAAAGAGCAAAAGAATGGCAAACTTTTTTTGTGTGAAATAAATAAATAAATAAATAAAACACGAAAACTAGTGTTTTCCAAGAATTTTTAAAAGTCTGCTGAAAAATGGGGGAGGGGGAGACTTTGCTCTTAAGTAATTGAAATGCAGCCAGGCCTTATTGCAATATAAAGTATTTACAATTATATTAAGTACCTTCCAATTCTATTTATTTTACAAACATACTTGTTTCAAATTCTCTCTGTAGTGATCCTGCAGGAACTTTGAAAGATTTATATATTTTTCTCACAGATTTGACCAAGAAATAATTCAAACATCATTACCTCCTCAGATTTGCCAACTTACTTTTTGTAGAGTTATCATTTAATTTATTATCACTGCTATTAATTTTTTTTAATTCTTAAAACTTTGGTCATTTATTACAAATCAAATGTTAATAAGTTTAAAAAGCTTACCACGTGTTTCACACTCACGATTTTATGTGCATGTGCTACTCATGTGTTCTGAGTCTCCATCATAGCAATATCTTAAGCAACCCCTGGATGCTGGACTGCCTAATATGGCTATGTACTCCCTCACACTCTTAGCAAGGGTGCAATTATAATTGTCATTGATAATTTTCCAATGTTTGAGTTCATATGTATATCCTATTTTTTTCAGTGATTTTTGCCTCATTAACATTTAGTGTACAATGGCTACATCTCTAGTTATTCATTAAGCATAGGAATGAGCTATTAAATGATAAAAAATAAACACATTTGGGTAGATGTAGCAAGCAACTGAGAAGGTGCAATTTGACAGTGAAAAGAAAAACATAAAACTTACCAAGAAGAAAAAAAATACCAGATGAACCTGTTTAATGTTCTTGAAGGACTCATGTTCATGCCTAATGACTGTTCTGGAGCACGGTTGAACACATTGACACAAGAAGCTCATTGTGACAGAAGAGCAGACAGGGATACCACTGAGTTCAAGCCTATCTGTCCCCCACTTCTCATGGGGCACAGCCAGACTGTGGGAGATGTGCTGAGACACCCCAAAGCCAGTCATTGTCTCATCTAAGCCTCACTGTCCGTTCTCTGAGTCCAAGGATGAAGAAGTCCACAAGCAGAGGGACCTGGAAGTAGACCTGAGGAATTAACAGGGAAGAACTAAGACCACAAGGCCACAAGAGGCTCGAGAGAGAGCACACATATTGGAATGCATAACAGGAAGCACCACGGAAAGAGGACAAAGAAAAAGCGATAGAAAGGATCAAGTTTTCCCTCAAACCTCACAGAACAAATGGAGGAAAACGCAAACTTACGGCTCAGAAATGCAGGGTAATAAGCAATCACAAACATAAATATAAGCATTTTATCCCGTAAATACTTTATTTCTTGTCCTACTCCCAGAATAAATTCATGACTAAATAAAATTATACAGCAAAATGTAGCGTGAGCATAAATTTTCATTTGCTTCCACTTTATACAATCTCAAAAACTTTGCATTATGTGCATCTCATTTTTCCTCATTTTCTGAAGATTTAGTGTATGTCCTCTGGATGCATTATAGTTATCTATATTTATCGTGAACAAACACAAGCATATTTTAGGCAACTTCTACTTTATAAAGACAAAACTGCCTTTAAATTAAATGCTTGCAATTAAATCATAGAATGAAATATCTTAATAGTAATAAATTAAATTCCACAGTAGTGGCTAGTTCTTATTTTTGCTATGATGTACATATAATATTTCTCTTAAAATTCCATTAGTTTCCTCATGATTTGAGCCAAAGTGCATTGAGGTTTCAGTGAACCACTTTGTACAACAGTGAGAAGCAGTTGGTAGGAAGAGAGCCCCCAGGCTTCCTCATATGTAGGAAGGAAAGTGACTCATTCTTACCAGCAGGGTTTGAGTGGATGAATGAGTTAGAAGCTGAGATGGCTTACTGCCCTAGCTGAGATCTCCCCTCAGATTTTGATGTTACTCGATGCTCAGTCACTGTAAGGAACTCCCCCTGAAGATCAGTATCTGAAGAGACGAGCATCCTCTGTCTCACTATTTTAGAGATTCCAGTCTGTAATCACTTGACCCTGTTGCTTGGGACTGTGGCAAGACAGCACTTCATGACTGGAGTGTGTAATGGGATAAATCCTTTCCTCTTGTGTCATGGCCAAAGAGCAAAACTGAGGAAAAGAAGGAAACAAGGTCCTATAATCTCCTGCTAAGGTAAACTTTCATTGACCCAAAGATCTGCAGGGTGCCTGTGTGTAGAGGTTTCCTCCTGATAAATATCTCCAGTAAACTAGGGACGCTCTAAGGGGAGATGGAAATTCCACCCTAAAGGGAAGCCCATTAAAACTCATCAATAAAACAACTCAAAAACTTTAGGACATCCCTCCTCCATATACATTTGGTAAGGACTGCTGAAAGTAAATCTCATGCCATCCAGCTCCCTATAAGAGACAGAGACCAGCTGAGCAGCCTGCAGATTGTGCAATGTGCTCCAGGCTCCCAGCCTTTGTAAAAACCCCATGACAGGTTTTAGTCTTTGAGTCATTTCTGTTTCTTCTCCCCACCCATATTGCTATAAGTAACCCCAATAAATTCATTGGTTCATCAGGTCGGACTCTGGGAGTATACTTACTTTAGCCTAATGTCAGTTCCCTCCATTTGTTCACTTCTCCCCAGGAATAGTGTCAAACAAACAATAAGGCCGCACCTCTTAATCATTATATCACCTCCTAATATGACCATACTTGGACCAAGTCATCATTTCCTGCCCCTGGTTGGGAGGTGAGGGGAAACATTTATCCTGTAGAATGCAGCAAGACTACTTCCTGAGGAAGCCATACCATGGAAAGAAATCTGAATTGCAGAATCAACATAGACAAAAGCCTATCAGGGAGCCAGACATACCCAAAAGGGAATGTTATAAGATTTAAGAAGTAACCTTTTGATGGTTTAAAGACAACCCGTGGGTGGCGGGTGGGTTGACTGTTAGTGCAACAAGCATTAAACTTAAATAATCAAAGCATAAAGGACTTCCTTTTATGGATTCCTTTCTCTATATTTATAGATATGAATTAGGTTAGATAAGACTAAAAATGTAACCTCATTAAGTATATTGTATAATATATTATTTAGTTTAACAACAGATGAGCAAATGACATAAAAATCTTAATGGTCTAAATGACAATGTCAAATAAAAATAGGTATTTGTCTAATCAAGTTAAGATAGAGAAAATAAATCATTATTCAAACTTTCCAGAAACAGCAAAGGCACATCTTATTGTTCACAATTTCAACGCAATACAAAATATCTTGAACTCCTGAAAAATGCCACCAATCTAACAAAGAGAAAAACATAATTCCCACTTTTATCCTTATCGATGCAAAATTAAATAAACTCCCATGCTAAAATCAAAGTGGTGTATATTGATTTTACCCTCTGCTGGGTGGAATATGCAAATTGGTGACAAAATTCCATTAGGCTGAAATGTACATTTAGTAGAAACTGACAACGTGTCACACACATAAACTAGGCCAATCACATATCTGACAAATAATGAGAAATTGGGCAGATACACACATAGCCTTTCAATTTTGACAAACTATTGCTTCTGCCTCCAAACTGGGCTGCAATATCTCTGACCAATGACATCAGATCAAATTAATGATCTTTTAAATTTTCATATCTGATAGGCAAGTAGACAGCTGGTTTTCAACTTGGATCTCTAGGATTCAGAGGAGAAGTCAGACAGTGGACAGCAGTGGGGCACTGGGGCACTCAACCAGTTACATCTTCTCTTCTCGTTTTAATGCAGAATCAACTTGTTAAAAATGATGTGTTCCAGAAGTTTTAAGTAATTTTAAAATTATGGCCCAAGAAATTTCCTTTATGCCAGAGTTAACATTTGGGGCTCAACTGTTCTAACATACAGTTTAAATATATGAGTTTGTTTTTAAAAGTGCCTATATATGAATAATTACATAATTTGTATATTTCTGACCCTATAAAGTTGAAAATAATTTTAATAGTATACTAACTGAGGAAAAAATAATCGTAGTACATATAGCTAATCTTAGCAAAAAAAGTATAAAGTGGACGAAAGAGCCAATACCCATGGCCTAGCTTTAGACAAAGTGGCAAATCCCCTGTTGCAGTGCACATGACATAGAAGTTCCGGGAAAGGAGGTAAAGAGAAAAAATAGAGTTGATGGGCTAAGCACCCTGCCAGTCTGGAAAGATATGTCATTGTCAAGCAAGGAAGGAAGGAGACTCCTAGCTAGAAGGGTTGACAGCTGCCTGAAAAGGTCACAGAGGCCCCCAGAATGACAGCCTGGTCACGCCCTCCCTTTCCTCTTCTTAAGCTGTCCAGCTATCAAGATTCATATTCCCAGAGACGTGGAATGCTACCATCTTTTATCATTCAGGAAAAAAGTAAAACCTTTGGAAACCATGCTTTCATGCAGTCAGCTTGTATTTACTGTCTTTTCTTAGACCACAGTTTTACAGGCAAACCCCTCTCTGAAGGAACGTTACCAAGGCAAAGACGCTGTTCGATGACCCAGTGACACATGACCCAAGGGAAAGCCCTTGACATTGATCTTCCACATCCCGTCTCTTCTGAAATCTCCCCCAGCTCCTTCCCCACATCTCTCCAACTAAACATTTCTATACATACAATGTCAATGTAAATAATTTGGGAGAGCTTTAAATTTCATTCCAAATCTGACTTTGATATTTGTTCTAACTTGATTTCACGGCATCGTTAAAAGTCTCTACATTACAGTCTGAAAGCCAGGTCTCATCAGGCAGAAATACAGGGCATTGGATTGAAGAGCTTTAGAAGCCACTCCCTGGAATGTTTGTTCTTCCACAGCTTTTGAAATAAAACATCACATCGCAGAGAATTCTCTGAAGCAGTGAGCTTCTTGCTCTTAGACCAGACACCAGAATGTAGTTTTGCCTCTGCGTTTTCTTTCAGAGGACAGAACAGGCACCAACTTTACAATCTCCTTTGTCCTCTAAAGACACACTGCTATCCTCAGTAGGCATAGCACGTCATTACCATCTCAAAGCATGAGCCTGGCTTAAAGAAAACTGAGTGTCACAGAAGGGAATTTAGTGGATAAGTGAGATGTCCCCCCTCCTGATTCCATCCATATTGTCTGTGATAGAATCAGACCTTCATGGACTACACCAACATCAACATTTGTGGGGGGCTGTAGATTACTGTCTATATGCAGATGAGGTCAGTGAAATCTTAGTCAGATAAAACTAGAGCCTGTGATTGGGCAATGGAAAAAGAAGATGGGGCTGAAAGTTTTAGAGAGGAGACAGGGAGAGGACAGAGAAGAGAGACAGAGAAAGAAAGACAGAGATGAGGAGACAATATGGAGCCTATAGGAGAGGATGATTAACAAGATCCATGTGGCCTGAAATAGCCACAGGTAGCTATGGATATCACAGGAGAGCAATAGAATAATATAGGGTACATTTGTCTAATCTAGGTGGGCAGCTTGTATCAATATCAATTGGGTTTTGGGTTCTTTGTATGGGCATTTTGGGGGTTGAGAATTTATTGTTATAAATCTGACTGATAAATGACAAGTATCTGGAGTTTTCATTGACTGGGTTACAGTAATGACTTGGGAAACATGAGTGGTTCAACAGCAAGGGAACCACGGGAAACTGGGCAGACCGCTGCTTGGAGATAGCCTTGGGGGTGGAGAGCCCGCCTGCGCAGCGTAGCCAGCTTTAGCATGGACTGCCTTTTAATAATTACACGCTACAGGGGGTTTCAAAAGTCATTGTATTTTATAACTTTGGCATTTGTCAAAACTCTATTGTATCCATCATTATCACCTGAAATTCAGGAGAGCACGCACAGCAATCCTACAAAGGTAAATGCCAATTGTATTTAGCAAGCTCACTGACACTACACTCATGCATTTGACTAACACTTGCCAAATTTCTTCTACCAGTTAATTATTATAAGTAAAGTAACTGATATACCAAATGTACAGAAATTCTCTAACGAGTGAAATCCAAAATTCAGACAGCAGCAGGGGTAGGAGGCCATCTTCTTAGAAGAGTGTTTATCTGAGATTTCCTTGTTCTAGTTGGTCTTAGGTCAAAGTGTTCCCCTCAGAGAACTCTCCCCTCTTTTTCTAAGTAGGTTCAGAACAGTGTGTACAAGTCTTTCTTTATGTATTAATATACAACAAATTCCACAAAGAAAATAAGAGGGTTCCCTGAGCATTCTAAAGCTCCCCAAGGATTTTCTCTAAGTCTTCAAAAATAAAAACATTTTTGAAGAGCGTTTTCAGGACTGTCTTTCCCTCTCAAGTATAACTAATTTTATGCTTCTGTATGTATGTGTTTGTGAATGTTTGTGCCTATATATACGGATTGCACACATGTGTGTGCATTTGTGTGTAGGGACCAGATGACAATCTTGGATAGGCATCTTCCACCTTTTGTGTGATATGGGAGTCTCTCTTAGCCTGGATTTCTCCAAGTACCCAGCCAGCTATCAGGAGTCTATTTGTCTCTCACCATCTGAAAGAACATGTTACTATCATGGTTTGTTTGGCTAATTGGTTGGTTTGTTGGGTTGTTTTTATTTGGTTGGTTGGTTGGTTGGTTGGTCAATTTGACAAATACAAGCTAGCGTTATCTGCAAAGGTGAATGTCAATCAAGAAAACACTCCTATTAGATTGCCTGTAGATAAGCTTGTTCAAGCATTTTATCAATTGCTGAATGATATGGGAGAACCTAGACAGTTGTGGGTAATTCCACCCCTAAGCATGTGGTTCTATGCTATATGAGAAACTGCATGGAATTGGCATAAAAATAGAAATGTTGATCAATGAGGTAGAATCAAAGACCAAGAAATACACCCACACACCTATAGACACTTCATTTTTTTAACAAAGAAGCCAAAACCATACAATGAAGAAGAAAGCATCTTTAACAGATGTTGCTAGTCTAACTGTATGTTTGCATGCAAACAGATCCATATTCATCACCCTGCACAAAGCCCATAGGGATCAAGACCTCAACGTAAAACTGGATACACTAAGTATCATAGAAGGGAAAGTGAGGAATGGTTTGGAATTCATTGGTTCAGGAGACAACATCTTGAACAGACTACCAACAGAATAGGTACTAATATCAACAGTTAATAAATGGGACTTCATGAAACTGAAAATTTCTGTAAGACTTCTGTAAGGATACTGTCAATAAAACAAAACGACAGCCTATAGAAAGGGAAATAATCTTCTACTACCCTACATTTGACAGAGAGCTAATATCCAAAATGCATAAACTGAAGAAATTAGATGATACAAACTAACCAAATAACCCAATTAAAAATGGGGTACAGAGCTAAACAGAATTCTCAACAAAGAAATCTCTAATTGCCAACAAGCACTTTTAAAAATGTTCAGCATTTTTAGTCATCAGGGAAATGCAAATCAAAATAGCTCCGAGATTTCATCTTATACCCATCAGAGTGACTCACACATGCTGGCGAGGGTGTGGAGCAAGGGGAACACCCTTCCATTGCTAGAGGGAGGACAAACTTGTACAACCACTTTGAAAATCAATTTGATGGTTTCTCAGAAAATCGGGAATGGTTCTATCTCAAGTCCCAGCTATACCACTCCTGAGCAGATGCCCAACTGATGCTCCAGCTATGTTTATAGCAGCTTGATTCATAATAGCCGGAAACTGGAAACAACCTAGATGCCCCTCAAATGAAGAATAGATAAAGAAAATGTGGGGCGGGGGACACCAATCCACCCATAAAACCTTCAACCCAAAATCTGTCCTGTCTACAAGATGTACAGGGGAAAAGATGGAGCAGAGATGGAGGACCAACCGACGGCTGGCCCAATAGAGACCTATCCTACGGGAGAAAGCCAGCCTATTAGTGATACTATTATAATACTATTAATGATATAACACTGTTAATAATACTCTGCTATGCTTACAGACAGCAGCCTAGCTTAACTGTCTCCTGAGGCTTTATCCAGCTGCGGATAGACACAGACCCAGAGACCCACAGCCAAATGTTAAGCAGAGCTCAGGCAGCCTTATGCAAGAGAGGGAGCCAGAGGGGTCAAGGACACCATAAGAAGACCTACAGAGTGACCTAATCTGGGCCCATGGGGGCTCAGAGAGACTCAACCCCTAACCAAAGAGCATACTCTGGCTGTAGCTCGGCTCCCTACGTATATGGAGCAGATATGCAGTTTGATCTTCATGTGGGTCTCTTAACAATTGGAATGGGTCTAGCTCTGACTCTGTGGCCTGCTGTTGGATCACTTTCCCCCAGGTGAGCTGCCTTGTCTGGCCTTAGTGAGAGAGCATGTGCTTAGTTCTGCTGTAATTTGATGTGCCAATGTGGGTTGGTATGACGGCCTCCCGTTCCCTGAGGAGAAAAGGTGTGAGGGGAGGGGGATGTGAGGTAGGGGGTGGGGCTATGATTGGGATGTAAAATGAATACACACATACATAAAAAAGAGACAAGAAAGCTGAGCATGCTATAAAGATCAAGCCAATAGGCAGCATTTCTCTATGGCCTCTATTGCCATTCTTGAGTTGAGTTCCTTCTCTGACTTCCCTCAGTAATGGAGTGGGAGCTGAGAGCTGTAAAATAAAATAAGCCCTTTCCTCTCCAAGTTGCTTTTAGTCATGGTGTTCATCACAGCCAAAGAGACCAAACAAATGCAGCCATTATGCCCAGTTCCCCCACCATGGGTTATAGAAATAAAGTTCAGGTCCTCACACTTGCAAGGCAATTCTGGAAGAATAACCCAGTTCTCTAGTGAAAGTATAACTTACACCACCACCACCACCACCACCACCACCACCACCACCACCACCACCACCACCACCATCACCACCATCATCATGTGTGTAATGGTATTATTTCCCCACATGTATGTTTGTGCACCATGTGTCTGCAATGCCTGAATTGGCCAGAAGAGAGTGCTAGATCCCCTGGGTACTGGAGTCATAAATGGTTTTAATTCCCCTAATAAGTGATAGAAATCCAGCCTAGGTTCTCTGTGAGGGTGGTCAATGCTCTTAAGTATTGAACTATCTCTCCAGTCCAGGCCTCTGTTAAATTTTAAACTTATGTACTTTCTTTCTAGGACACCTAGAACAGGAAGAGGCAGTTTACTCCATTGGAAGCTCCAATTTAGCAATTTTAAAAAAATCAGTTAAAATAAAACTAAGTTTAATAGTAGCAAGAAGACATAAAACAGGACAGATTTAAATTACTTCAAGCAAACTATGGTATTCCTTAATCTACACTCTTAAATGACCATGTGATAACTCAGCAAAGGCCCCAAAGAAGTTCCTGGATAAGTAAACAGTAAACTGAAGCAATGAGGGAGCTTGATCAGAGAAGGAAATGCTCATCCCACCGAAGTGTTCTGCAGGTGCCAATTAAAACGTCTCTCAGGACACCCAATTTATGGGCAGGAAAACACTGCTCCTAGTCAAGATCATTTTTAATAAATCATAGGAAACTCCTCAATTCATACAGTAGTCACACACAAACTTTTCTCCACAAAACACAGACTGACTGGAAACAGCACCAGAAAGGCACAGGGATAAACCAGATCACTGCGAGGCTCCCTGTCAAAACAATGCAGGACTGGAGAAACACTGCAACTGTGCTGTTTGTGTTTACATTTTTCTAATGTATAATTTAAATATACCAAGTACCCTGAAACCATCACGTGGTAACAGCCTGGTGATGGAATAAGTTGTTATCACTGTAACCAGCTGCAGGAAAAGTAGCAGACAAGTAACAAGGTCAGAAAATACGAGTCCTGTATTTCTTCAACAGATATTTTCTTTTGAACGAGAAGAAATCAAGGAGAAAAGTATGTGCTCATTTTTTTTAGGTGCAGAGTAGAACCTACATAATTGCTTATGAAATACAATCATTGTTTCTCCAACATGTGATAAAAGGTTAATTCTCATGATTATAAACCAAAAAAGGTTGGATCTCTTTATATATAACAAACATAACTAATATTTAATCTTCAATGGGCAATATTGGCAATTGCAAATATCATAAGCAATATTTCTTCATGTTAGCACTGGTACTTCTGCTAATATTTTGGCATGTTGTTATGTTAAAAGTATTCTGAAAAATAGAAAATAGTGTTTAAGAAGTATTGTGTTAACATATTCCAGAGGGAAATGAAGGGAAAAAAACAGATTAAGGCCATTCACAGCCACTTTCATTCATTAATTGTCTTCTAATTTGAGAAGACAAAAGAAGCAAACTTAATTAAGTATGGCACACGGAGAAAGAAATATATGGTGAAGGATATCTGCCACATAAATTGTACAGAGGGGGTATTATTACAAGAGATAACACCTTCGAGATAACTTGGAAAGCCACGGGCTTTAAATTTCAAGGCACTATTCATATTACTTCCATATATAGAAAAAGCTGAACAGAAATCCCTCCATGCAAACATAAGTTGTACTCAATATGGATTTGTTTAGAGTAATAAGGTAATAATTGAAACAGCATTTCTCTCCAAAGTAAAAAGAGATTTTGAACATTTTTAATTCTAAAATTGTATAGTAATTGGCTGTTGTACCAATAGAATGATAAATGAGTGGAATAAATTACCTAAAAATACCTTAGTATAGGACATATAATTTAATGTGTATTATCATATCATGACAAATGTCATAATTTATGAGCTTCATAAACTTAGGGATATTATTACTTTAATAATGCTGAGTTGTTAAGAGATTTTTGGAGAAAATCTAGATGATAGATAGATAGATAGATAGATAGATAGATAGATAGATAGATAGATAGATAGATAGATAGATAGATACCTGTGTGTGTGAAAGAGAGATTTAAATGTTGTATACAAAAAAGGTTATGACTATAAAAGCAGTATACATGAATAAAGATGTTTACTATATTTAAATACAAATACAAAAGTTTTGCAAGCTGGCATCTCAAATGGACAGAACAAGAGTGACATGTAATAAAATATGAGAAAATGACTGTGCCACTAGGTCATGTGTTCAGGCCCTAGCACTACAAAGAAAGAAAACTGGGACAAATAACAAACCATGGCGATGCCCAGTGCCGGTCACAGGAAAGCAGTGTCTCTTCTTTATAAGGCATTTTGGCCTTACAAACAGTGACCATTTGAATGCTCGTTGCATACGAAATAGTAGATAAAACCTGGTATCAGTCCTAAGGAAGTAATTGGATATACAGATTTGTACAGACAAATCTATAATCTAGCATTATTGTATGAAGGAAAAATGACATGCTTTCAAATTCAATAGAAAAACAAAATACTAAAGGCATGTCATCCATCATTAAAATATTGTCCACTAAGAAATTAGGGACAGGGAAATCAAATGGAATAGCATGAGATGGAAAAACTGGGAGAGACCTGTAGGCACATGAGTAGAGAGTGGAGGGTGAGCCATAGCAGGACTGTAAGGCAAGACTGGGGGTGGGGAGGTAATGAGGTCGACACCATGAGGAACACAATAAGCTAACAAAAGGTGAATAACGGAATGCCAGTCGTGAAGAGAAATATGTATGTATCTTTACCCGAGCAACACGATCAAGTACACAAGACTCTACACACACATGGACAGGGAGACCAACAACAAGAACTATCCAAGCGAGCACTATTTTGACTCAATATGATTGACAGACTCTATATTTCTCCTTCATAATTTCTTGGAATTTTCAAATTTGGCTGCCTGCTATTATTAAAGAGAAAGTGTATATTACAGTGTTGAAAATCCAATAAAAATCATTTTCATTGCTATTGAACATGTTACTTTTACTCTTTTAGCAGAATATAAAATACACAGAAAAAAGTTTCATCATTTGACTAAATGGATTATTGGATAACAGCTACTCTTTTGAGTCCCAGGTACTTTAATATTTGATAAATAATATGTGCTCATTAGGAGAATACAGAAACAAGATAATTGGGGTAATTGGGGGGGGGGTCTAAGTATCTCTGTTCAGAAGGATAGAGTGGGTGGGCAGGGTTTAGAATCCTGGAAATTCCACTCAACTGTTTTACAGAAATGACAGCTCCATTGATATCATGTTTAGAGAACAGGGAGCTTTTCTACTCTGGTTAGTCACAGATTTGTGTCATCAGTCTGAAGGTTTGAAAAGCACCTAGACACCCAGAGTGGCACTTTCTCCCATGCTGGGTTCACAGCTTACTCAGCTTGTGGCTTAGTATAAAGAGGAAAGAAAGCCCCATGACTCAGACTATGGAGTCCCTGAGTCCAATGCATACTTGCTTTTCCCAACGCTGTCCCTTGGTAATCTCTCCCTGGTGAGAGAACACTGCCATCAGGAGAAACAAGTAGATAAGCATGTACATAGTCAGGGCATATTTAACCTTTCTCACCTAATGCTCTACACAGCTATAAAGGAGAACCTGAGATCTGTGACCCCCATCCCTGACCAGCTCAGTGCTTTTGTCACATCAGACAGAAGACAAAAGCTAACTGTGTCTTCTGTGTCAATTTCTCTGTTTGTTCCCTGAGGATGAAATACAGAAAGTGGAAGTTTGATTGTTTGACTGTAACAATAATGGAAAAATTAAATATAGCCACTCAAAGAACTACCAAGAATCTTTTAGGAGCCAGTATACCTGTGAAGACACGAGAGCTGTTAGACTTAGCTATTCCTTTACAATATCCTGAAATTCCAGTATCCCCACCTTATAATGTCCCTCATGACCTTCATTAAATGACCTGGAATAAATCACTTCTACTATTCTAGGAACCACATTCATTATCTGTTGGCACAACAACCTTAGAAATCTGAATGGCAAAGCTACAGATTTTACTGTTTGAAGAGCAGTTTTATTAAATGCCACACAGGACATATTTAATGGTGATGTTTCCCCACCAACTAATTTCAAGACTAAAATCTTGCCATGGCCACCTGTCTTAGATTACGGATGTTTACCTTTTAATTCTCACATTATAGACTAGTGTGATTTATTTTCTCAAGCCACGTTGATCATGGCTTAACCATGACAAGGGGATACATTAATAAACAAAGGTATACAAGACATTTCAATGTTCAGGTGTAAAGAAAGATAAATAAGAACATAGATAGCTATTAGTACAAGGTGATAATATGAAGATTTTGAGATGTTGCTATTTGCTCCTGAGAGAATGGAAATAGAATATCAGCAGAATCAGAAGGAGAAATGGCATCATGAGAAACCAACAGAGCTGACACTTTGGAAAGGTAGCACCTGGGATGTCTATTAAAGCGCTGTGCAATGTAGACATCTCAGGCCTTCAAAATGACTTCACTTACAGCATTTACCTTCATTTTGTGTAAGAAGAGTACATCACTTAAGTTTCAACTCTTTACATATTAATGTACATTTGAATTGTATGCTATAAAGCTAAATTCATTAACAATTTTCTATATGGTACCATGTGCCATCTACAAAATATGAAGGCTTTTGATTATAGCATTCTCACGCTAAAACGTGCACCAAGTCTGAAAGCTGGTACACCTTTCCCATGGGTAGAACTATTCATTCTACCTCTGTAGGAGAGAATGTGAGAAAAGGAAAGGAAATACATCACAGCAGCAAATAACTAGCAAACCCAAAGAACTTTTTCCTTAGAAAGCCAAGTACAGAAATAGTCTATGACTTTGTAAAATAGCCTCCATGTCAAAGATTACAAATACTCACCTCTGAAAATGAGATAAATTCTGCTTCATAGAGAATGGTCTTTCAAACAAGGGTGTCATTTCCTTGTGGTAATGAGCAAACTGAGCATTAAGGCAAGAGGGGGGGAAGAAAAGAAAGAAAAGAAGAGAGAGATAGACACAGAGAGACAGAGACAGAGAGACAGACAGAGAGACAGAGAGCTCATTACGTATACAAATTCTGGCCTGGTATTTTGTAGAGACTGCAAATAGGTAATAACATCATGTTGTTAAGGAATGTTAAAATAAACTAGGTATGATGGTGCATGCCTTTAATCCCAGCACTCAAGAGGCACAGATAGATGGATCTTGGTGTGCTTGTCCAGAGTTACATAATAAGGAGTTTGTCTTAAAGAGAGAGAGAGAGAGAGAGAGAGAGAGAGAGAGAGCGCAAGAGAGAAAGAGAGACAGAGAGAAAGAGACAGAGAGACAGAGAGAGAGACAGAGAGAAAGAAAAATCAAATATTCTATCATTAAATGGTTACTGCTAGAATGGCATTGTCAAACAAATCAACATATATTATCCTTAGTTCCCACAAGAAATGTGTTAGGTGAGGGTTATAACACACAAACAGCAGGTGAATACCTATAAATTTGTGGAAATTATGACAAAGGGTTCTCTTCTATTTATTAGGCTAGCAGTGCAAATAAAAGTAAGATCCTAACGGGTTATGGAAAACATCTTCAGTAATGCAGGAGACTTGTTGAAAGATTCTTTCCTGCTTGCATTCATGCTTTTTTTTAAGAGAACCAACAAAGCACACAGAATAATACTAACTGAAAATCTTCCGGACCACTGAGATCTACCAGGAACTGTTTGTCTCCTGTGAGCGTATTTGATAAAGAAAATAAATAGAATCCGGGATTCCTCATAACCCAACATGATCGATTAACTCACAAGTGTTATTCTTGTTTCCTGGCACAAACACAAATCATGAGCCCTGTCCTTAAGGTGACCTCCCTGAGTTAGATTCCTGGATGTGGCCCTTGGTTTTACAGTCTAATAAATTAGCTCATTGCTCCTATTTGCCCACCAATACCTCTAACCATCTTCTGAAATTAATTCTGGCCACTGCAGCAGAGTTTCTTTTATCTCAGGTCTTGGCAGGATCCACTCCCCTTCCCATACTTGGCATCTTTGCCATCTACATGGGGTATGCTAGAGCTGAAAGGAGAGGCAGCATCTGCTACCATAGCATCCTTTACTAACAAGCAAGATGCTGAGAAAGGACAAAGAACATAGATAGCTAAGTTTAAAGCAAAATAAGCCAGAAACAGAAATGGTATCTTGACTGATGTGGTAGCCACATGTCTATAGATGCATCACAGTGCTGGGGCGGCAGCAGCACTGTAAGTTCAAGGTCATCCTAAGCTGCATGCTGAGACCCTAGCCCAGAAAAACAAAGGGCAGAAAGACCTAGAATCTTGGCCATCTGATCCATGTGGCTCTATGAGCACAGCATTACTGTGAAGCTCACTGTGTGTAGCAGTACTAGTCCACCAGGCTATTTCCTATCCTATGGTCATACTGTTAGCTTTCTCTTTTCCTGTGTCCAACTTTTCCTGGAATATTCAACGGCTGATAGCCGGTCTTTAAAGTAGTTTGCTTGAAAAGTTTCCAGACTCTAACCTAAGATTTCTATTTGATGCTCTTCTTCCTTCTCTTCCTCTTCCTTCTCCTCCTCCTCTTCTTCTTGTGCCCCCCTCATGTCTGTGTGTCCATGTGTGTTTATCTGCCTGTGGTTATGTCCGTCTATGTGGGTATGTTTAACTGTATACAGGTGCTGATGAAAGCTTGAAGAAAGCATAGGATCCCTGGGAGCTGGTAGTATGTGTGCTTGTGATCCATCCAGCGTGGATGCTGGGAACCAAACTTAAATCCTTGAAACAGCAGCAAGCCGTCTTAACCACTAAGCCATCTTTCCAGTCCTAAGATTCATCTGTCTCACCAGATCGTGACACCTTTCTGTCTTCAAGAACACAAGCCATCCACATGACTACTGACTTCTCCACATTCCCTCATCCAAAAGCAGAACTTGAGTTTCATAAAAACTCAAAGCAAAGTCAGTGGATAGCATGTCCCATATTTTCAATGCTAATATCTCAAGGTTGATATTGAACAAGATACTGAACAAGAATCCTTTACATTTATATTTTGGGCATTTACATGACTAAACAAATTCTCCAGTTTGGATAATTTTGAGTTATAAATATTCTTTATAAACGAACCATCTCCTTTCATCTCATTTGCTCTTCCAGTGGCAGAAAGAATCGATAAACGGATCATTTTTCACTAATAAAGAAACACCTGCAGCCCGTATTTATTAAGGGAGTACACAGACACGGTGTTGAGTCATCTTATTCTCTAAGTAGGTGGGCCTCTATCCTAGGCCAGGGATAGTGTGGTGATTATGTTGCTCTCTGCTAGAATTTCTCTGCATGCCATGTCACTGTGTCTCCCTAGCCATGGAACAAGTGCAAATGTCAATTAACTTCTCAAAGATGCTGTTTTATTATGACCAAACATGCAAAAGAAGGTTAAAGAGGGTCCCCATCACTACATCATCATTTAAACTTGATGTCACAAGAAGAAAACCCAGTGATTTCAATAACTTGACTTGAAATAAATTGACTTGAAATCAATATTTTTCAAGCGCTGATTTCCACTCTCCAAAGACTTTCCGTGGCACCTGCTTGCCAGTCTCAATGGCTGCTAGATAAGGTCCCAAAGATTTCCAGTGGAAGCGTAGGCTCACCACAGCCCAACATCTGCACTGTCCTACACAGGATGTATTACGCATTGTCCCCTGAAAGCAATCATTCCTCTACAGCTTTGTGTGTGCCCAGCCCCTGCCTCAGACACCTCCATCTCTCTGTTCTGCTTTTTACTTCCTGTTCTTCGGTAAACTTCTATCGTTAGTTAATGCTGATGACTTTTGCAATCAAGGGCTCACTTCTGCCTTTCCTCCCACAAGATTAACAAGTTTGTTAGAAAGACTCTGAGCTCTGGAGCTAGAAAATCATAGACTGCCATCCTAATCTTCTCACTGGCCAAATGAAGGCATTCCACTCCTTTGAGCGTCAGCTTTCTCCTCTGCTCAAGACACATATCATGCTGTGAAAAAAGTAGTCTGAGTTACTAACCCCTGTAACTCATCTATGAGTCAGATTAAAATAGTGTTTGTATAGTTACTAAAGAACTATTTTTTTAAAAGCTGGAAATGTGTGTGTGTGTGTGTGTGTGTGTGTGTGTGTGTGTGTGTGTGTGTGTGTATAAGAGAGAGAAAGAATATATGTGTATATATGTGTGCATGTATATAATGTGTGTGAGTGTGCAAACAAATATGTATTTTCCTATATAATCTATATATTATATGTATATGCCAAACCAGATTTTACATCTTTAAATTATGTAAAAATTTATAAAACTTTAGCTTGCATGCTCATATACTATACTAACTAGCTTCTTTACTGGAAAAAGTCAGGATAAAAATGTCTAAAATACATGGTGTAAGCCAATCAAACCAAGACTTTGTTTCAAGGATTTCATAAAATCACTTCCTGATAAGATAGTCAACATAAAAATAGGTAACTCTAGACAAATACAAGCAGTCCATCTACTCTTCCAGTACTGTCAATCAACTGTGTGACAATGGCTATCCAGGTGAGGGCATGCTAATATTTATCACAAAAGAAAAAAATGTCTGCCAAGAAATTCCTTCTGACTCAGATACATGCATGGCTGGGCATCACCTGAGGGACTTGGGCATCAGCACAATTCTCTTGCTCCCCTCGGCCTTCTAACTTCTAATGAGAGAGTGATTTGCTGATGGTGCAGCAATGTTCCAGGCTTATTATTAGTTCACATGTGCAGAAATGGCACCCCCTGTTCATGAAACAATCATGTTAATCCTTTAATATTTTCAGAGCTTACGCTTCTAAAATATTCTAATCATCAAAGAATATAGGTGTGGGTTGCAGCTGGTATTTGTAAATTACTTGTTGAGCTCATTAACATGTTTGAATTTCACACATTCATCCTCAGAACCTTGAGGGGGCATAATGTGAGGATTATTACTGCCCATACTAGCTTGGTAAACAAAGGCTCACCAAGCAGTGTAGGTCTGTCTGAGGTCAAACAGCTGCTTACAGCCAGACAGGGTTTGAATTTTGATTTTCTGTAGCAGCACTATTTGCAATGACTCTGAAAGCTAGCACAGTTCATGTAATGAAGGAATGCCTCTTCCTCACTGGAAAGCCCTAACTTCCTTTGGTTCCTTTCAGATGTATTCTGGGAGTAGGTCTTTCTTGTGCCTGTACACACCCAATCATTATTTCCAGGGTTTGATGACTGGAAAAACTTATCAAAATAGCTTTAAGGCATGATGTGTGTGAACATAATGACCCTCTTATGTCATGAGGTATAGACATAACAACATATCTTGCATCTATGCTTAAAGTGGAAAGTTATCTTATTCTAGTAAGAATCTTAAATATAAATGGGTCAGTGTAAGTGCCTCAGCAGCACCAGCCCACATATTAGAGTTTACAGTTTTAAGACATATTTCATCAATTATAACCCAGATTGTGATTACTTCTGGGCCACATTTTGGGCATAGTTGACTTTCAAACACAGAAATACCAAAGAGAGATTATCTGCATAAATGAGGATATGGATGAGGGGGGTTATGAACATGTGATCTCAAAATTGGGAGCCAAGCTAATTGCTGACTTTATACTTCCAAATACAGAGAGAATATCCACGTAGATGAGTAGATGCAAACCAGTGTAGATGCTTGAATAAGCATATGCTTCTAGATTTCAGAGACTCTGACTTTGACACTGAACCCCAAGTATGAGTTATTTCATTCCTCACTTGGAAAATACCTACTGCGATCAAGGCAGCAACAACCACCCTGCTTATAGAATCAAACAATAATTTATCCCAAGTAGAAATGGTTGTAAATTACAAAGTCACTAGTCAATACACATAATAACTAGCACAATGCCTTAAAAGGCACAGACATGGTGGCATGGGCCTTTAATCCCAGCAGTCTGGAAATGGATGGATCCCAGTAAGTTCACAGCCATCCTGGTGTACATTATGAGTTCTGTGCTATCAGAGCTCCATCACTAGAGACCCCCAACCTAATAATAATAAATATAATTATTAAGGTAGACTAATTCAAGAACATAACAGTTTCCCATTTTGCCACTTGTGACTCCTTGCTGTCTACAGCTCTGGTCGAGGACATTCATGCTCAGAAACTCTCGTCTCCCCTCTAATTCCAACTCTGCATCCTATCACTTTGTCCACGCTACCGTTTGTAGTCTCTTATTTTGTGCTAAAAGAAACAGAAATTGGGTGAAGATAAATAAATTAACCATTGTTATTGATTCCAAACATGACTTTTTTTCTATTCTAGATGCCAAATATAAACTTCAATGAGATTAAAAATAGAATTTAAAAATGACTGAACTGAAAGGAAATAAGATTCAAAAGCATTCCCCTTCAAACTCTGCCTTTTGATGTGGTTGGAATAAAAAAAGAAAGAAAAAGTGCTGTGCCCTCCACAAAGCACTTGAAGGATTAGTAGCTGTCTTCTTTGATTGCCCCATGATAAAATATTATAATCTAATCCTGTAATTTCTGCATCACTCATTTGATACTTCAGCCTTACAGGAACAAAGGGCCTTGGGGCCAAATGTATTTTTTATGCATACATGAAACTGAGAAATGCAAGAATGTTGATCCCAAAGTATACTAACCCCTGCCCCACTAGGGAGGAGCTTTCACATAGAATACAGCAAGGAAGAAGGAAGAGCAACTCAATGACCTTGCTTGGTAAAGGTATAATCATGACTTCTAGCCATGTGGTTAGATGCTGGCCTCTGTGTGCCTCAGTGGCCCCAAAAATATCATTAAATTTCGACGGTGAATCACATTAGAATTGAAATTACCAAATTGTGTATTTATTTCTAGGAAAGCACACCATGGAAACATTTTAATTTGGGTGTTAATTGTTTCAAAATTGAAAAACAGCAGTATCCTGATTTAAGATAAATTCAATGGTGTTTTGCCAAAAAAAGAACCTTTTTAGACTGAGATGTAAGTTCAGTTTTGCAGTTTGTATTATTTGTTAAGCACATTACAATTTAAATCTTTCATATATTTCTTACTTATGAGAACTATAATATTGGGATAATTATCATCCACTTAAAAGTAGTAAACAAAGGATCAGAAGCAATTTGCTTCACCATGGGGTTGAATCCTTAATATCCTCTATATGGAAACTTTATTTCTGAAGAGATTTACTTGGCAAATATGTTTGTAAGTTAAATTGGCTTAATAATATATTTTTTTCTATAAATTTATTTAAAATAGATTATTTTTCTATGAAAAAAATCAGTTTATATCACCAAAATAATCAAACATGAGTATATGTAATAAAAATTTGGTTATGTTCTATGATTGTAAAATTACATTATTTTGTAATGAACAATTTCACAAGCCTAGCCACGACACACACACACACACACACACACACACACACACACACACACACACACAATTATTTTCTAAGGAGTTGTTATCTTCTAATTGAGTACATAAAGACAAAGATTTTGATCATATAAGGTTGAATCATAATAATGACAAAATGAAAGATAAAAAGAATTTCGCAACTTTGCTTCAGTCTCTCTCATGAAACTTCACCGCAAATAATGTTAGGCCAATTCTTTTTGATGTTGTTGGTGGTTTGTTTGCTTGCTTGCTTGCTTGCTATCTTACTTTGTTTTGCTAATTTTAATATGACTAATGCTTTTATACAACCTGGTACTTACAGGCCATATAGAACAGTATAATGACAAACAAAATAGTCAGA
This sequence comes from Uromys caudimaculatus, assembly GCA_028551405.1. Taxonomy (NCBI): domain Eukaryota; kingdom Metazoa; phylum Chordata; class Mammalia; order Rodentia; family Muridae; genus Uromys; species Uromys caudimaculatus. The sequence continues at coordinate 32,873,320 of CM052704.1, forward strand.
AAAAAATCAAATACCTATCGAAAAGATTTAAGAGTGTAACATTTGTTTTGGGGACCACTGTGGGTCAATCAGAGGTTCACTCTGCCTCACCAATCTGATCTCAGTGTATATTTTCCCAAACCAAGTTCCTCTTCTAAGTTATCATTAGTTCAAGGAGCAATGACTTTGAGGCACCAATTATTATAAATTGGAAGCAGGAGAGATATTAATTAAACGTGACACTCTGATTATTTAAACCTTCTATTTAGGTTGATCGTTCAGAGCACAATGAGGGCCTGTTCTTCACAAATGATGGATGATATCAAGCTTTACTGACTCCCTCTATCTCTACCATTTCCAACAGAAGGAACAAATGATGTGAGAAGAACACCAGAACAAGTCTAATAGACAGACTGACTAATCTCAGACCCCCAAGGTCAGACCAAAGCAATTCATTTCTTAGCTTTCATCAACACAAGACATGATTTATCAATCGGTGAACAGGATTTCAAACAGTATACATCTAAATGATATGTTCTTTGTACTGTGTAACTTTTTGAACAATGATAGATTGTATGATATATTCCCTACCAAAGTAACATCATAAGGAAAAACTCATTATAGTTCCTAAGACACGTTTTTGAAAAAAACTGAATATGTCATCTGTCAGTATTACTCTACATGTCATTTGGGGAGATTATATTTTCAAAGTATTTCCCTTGGAATTCCGTGCCTTTTGTGATTCAAATATTATACATTAATATCTCTAGAAAACACTATTCTTATTCTAATACATTTATTTGTGCAGTTGGTCAACAAGTTGCAGATAATTATTAAAGACAATATCACAAAACTGTTATTTCTTGTGTTGGTATGAAATTTAATGCATTTTGGGAGATGACTCCGTTGCTGCCACACAAACCTGAGGACCTGAGTTCAGATTCTCAGCATCTGTGAAAAATCCAGGTGTGGAAGCATGTGCCTTTAATTCCAATGCTGGCAAGGTAGAGATCAATGGATGCCTGGAGCTCACTAGCTAGGCAGTCTAGCCAATCAGTGAGAGAGTCTCGCTGTCTCAGAAAATAAGATTGAGAGGGAGTGAGGAAGACTTCCAACAGGGACCTCTGGCCTCCACAGGCGCGTGCATACACACACATGAACACAGTCACTAGCAGTAATACTTACAAGGAGAAAGCACTGTTAAAAAGAAAAAGAAGCCATGAGAAAAATCTCTCAACTGTAGCACAATGTAAATGTAAACATAGCAATAATTGTCAAGCTGTTCTCTTCCATGTTAACACACCTTTAGAACTGCTTCCTGAGGCATGCCTGTGACGGGTCAGAAACGAGTTCATAGGGTCCTGTTAGATAATCTGAGAGATGTCTCAAAATACGATAACATGAGCAGAGTAGGCCGTTGAGAACATGAAACTTCCCTCTGCATCCTATCTCCTTAAAACCGCCTCGCTGTTTTCACTGACTTAAATTAATTATCACCCTCTTTCTATTAGTTTGGGGGGGATCTGATTACTTGCATGGGGGAGGCAGGAGAAGGGGGATACCCTTCCTTGTCTGGTGATTCATTGCACCAGCTGCCAGCAAGCTGCATGTCTCAGCACACCTGGACACATGCACCAGTGACTGATTAGGGAACACATTTATCTTGGTGCATCACAAAGGAGATGAAACCATAATTACTCTCCCTTGGAATGAAAGGCATTTTGAAATCTGTGTCCACCTATAAAATAATCCAAAGTACGAATTTGGATTGGATCCATATAATTGTGCCATCTGTTCTTGATACGTAGGCTCTAAATATTTCCAAAATCATTCTTGTATTCTAAAAATAAAACACACTTGGAAAAGGCCTACTCGAACTGTTAAAATGGTCACAAGATGTCATTTTAAAGCCTAACACTAATGAAAATGATCAAAACTCTGAGCTACTTCAGTTGATAATTACAGAACCTGACATTAACCTTCATTGTATACTTAAGAAATTTTGTGGATTTATCATGTTTTAATTTTGAGAAAATGAATGTATGGCTAAGTTTTTCAGAGCTTTCTCTAAATTAGAACTGACTTAACTAGCTCCCCTGTGTGGAGGAGGAAAAAAGGATCAACACTTCTGTTCTTCAACCTGTCTCATTATATTGACCTCAAAATTCAGGAGACTTTTAACATGTACTGAGAAATCCTATATACTAAGACCTTAGTAAGATGCTATATTAAGGAACTAGAGAGATTTCATAGCATTTAAGAGCATGTTGGGTTACATCTCATTGAATCATTGGCCAAAGGGGTCCCATAGGAATCCCCAGATAAAGCAGACTGTTGCCAAGACAATTGGTTGCTCTCCACACTGATGATAAGGCCTGTTGCTGAAGACAACAGCTACACACATTCATTGAACATGGAGGTGTTAAGGCAGTGGCTACATGGAGCCTTTACCTCTACATTTCACATTCTTTAGAACAGAAAGATACTCTGCACACTCTCAAAAGAGAAATGAGAACACCAAGCAAGCAGCAAACCCTTTATCTACAGTGGTGTACTGCTTGCAAGATATGCCAGGGCAATGGAGGCACGAAGCTTTTGGGAGTATCTGACCAATGACTGATTTGACTTAAGACCCACTTCACAAGATGAAACGCTCATTGATTGGGTGACCAAGAGCCTGAGACTACATAGCCCAGGTAGTGAAGGGAAAACCAAATAAGACTGGTCAATTAAAAGGGGGAAATGCAGTGATAAAATTACTTCTAATGCTATTCTGCTGTATTCATAGATCAGAAGCTTCTTACTGCAGCAGATGGGCACACAAATAGAGACCCATTACACGTGAAATGAGAGACCTTGGAACACTCACCCCTACGTGGGATGTCTCCATCAAATCCCTCTGTTCGAGTCCAGGGAACCCCACAGAAGAGGAGGTAGAATTAGCTTAACAGCCAGAGGGGATGCAAGACACCAAGAAAACCAGGACCTCTAAATGAACTGAAGTTCATATGCAAAGCTCATATAAACTCAGAGACTGAAAGCAGCATGCACTAGGTTCTCTGCATATATGTTCTGCCTTCGGCTTTGTTGTTTTGATGGGGTTCCTGAGCATGTGAACAAGTGGATCTCTGACTCGTGCCTTCCCTTAGAGACCTTTTCTTTTTGTTGGTTTGCCTTGTTCTATTTCCATGTGATAGATTTTGTTTTATCTTATATTTTTAAAAACTGAATGAATGAATGAATGAATGAATGAATGAATGAATGAATGAATACTTAGCCACCAGGGTAAAGGTTAACAAGTAAACTTTCACTTATACCCGCTGCAAGAGGGAAAATCAATTTTCTCAGGTAACACTGGGTGTATCATTCATTCCAGGACAGGCCTCATGTCCTGGAGTAGTTGGGGGTTTTTTTGTGGGTTTTTTTGTTTCATTTTTTGTTTTGGGGTGTGTGTGTGTGTGTGTGTGTGAGAGAGAGAGAGAGAGAGAGAGAGAGAGAGAGAGAGAGAGAGAGAGAGAGAGAGAGAGAGAGCGCTTATTTGGTTATAGTTCGATGGTTATAGTTTTGTTTTATTGGTTTTGAGGAGTTTTGTTGCATTGGGATTTTGTTTGTTTTTGAGAAAAACAAAGTTGGGTGGGGAGGGAAGGGGAGAAAATATGGAAGGACTTGGAAGAGGGGAAGAATATGGTCAAAATATACTTAAAGTTAAACATTGTTTAAAATAGTAAAAATATAATAATAATAATAGAAAGCATGCTTTACCAAAGGACCCACGTTCATTCCCAGCACCCACGTCAGGAGGTTCACAGCTGTCTATAACTGCAGATCAAGGAGATATAACACTTTTGCTCTCTACAGTCACTCATATATGCGTACGTGTGTGTGTGTGTGTGTGTGTGTGTGTGTATGTACACACACACACACACACACACACGCTAGCAACATGTACCTGACAAATTGTTAAGATAAGTCTAAATTGTTAAGTAACTCAACCTAAAACATGAATTACTTCTGTAGCACTGATACTGTGACCTAGAATATGTCTATAACCCATAATTTGCTATTTTTGTAATGAATATTCTCTTACATTAGATTTTAGCAATCTCTTTCAAGTATTTTACCTTTAAATGCCATACTAAGTCCTAGTTATTTGTTTGATGTGTAATGGGAATTCAATAACAACTTTATATAAAATCTAATATGAACTGTCCTTTCTCTGTGTCACTACATACATGCTAATGAGTCTACAAAACTAGCTATTTATCTCTATAATCAATGTATTAGAGTCACTATGTATCCTGCTTATTGTTTACAAGAAAAGTAAGAATTAGTTTCTGGTAAATATTTTCTCTACCTCTAATTTCAGTTAAAAATATGAAAATATTCTTATAAATTAGCTATATTTCTTAATAAACAGGCCTATTTAGTGTTGAACTTACATATTGATTTACATGGCAGTTGAATCAGATTCTATGGGGCATCATGTTAACTTCTATTGTTGGCTTGTATGTTCTAAACTTTGATGCTTTGCCAAATATAAGCAGCTAGCTATCTCCTAGAACACTCGGTGCCATAATTTGATAGTTCACTGAACTGGCAACCCTTAGGCGAACCCTCTGACTCCAATCTGTGGCACAGTGGTGCTCTTTCACCTCCACACTGCTGCTCTCCCACAGGCCAGCTCTCTCTCTCTCTCTCTCTCTCTCTCTCTCTCTCTCTCTCTCTCTCTCTCTCTCTCTCTCCCTCCCTCTCCCCCTCCCTCCCTCCCTGTCTCTCTTTCTCTTTTTCTCTCCTTCTCTCCCCTTCTCTTTCTCTGTCTTTCTCTTTCCCTCTTTCTTTTTCTCTCTGTTTCCCTGCCTCTCTGTTTCTCTCCCTCCCCCCTCTCTGTTTACCTGCTGACACTTAGTCACTTAATATCCTTGATGAGCAACATGTCCCAGAATGAAGTTAAGAACTTCTCACTTTCCCTTTGCTAGCTAAACACGCTGCTGTGGTGTCAGTCACACTATTATACATTGTCTCTACACATTTGATTCATGGAGAACACAATAAAATGTTTGAAGACAACCTTTATTCATCCTGAAGAAGGTTGCTAGCACAACTGGTAGACTATAACCCATGAATAATAACATGATATTTTGTATTTCTTAAATTTTCCTTCTTTAATTCATAGATTTTTTTAATACACAAAGTCAAATGGTTATTTTAAAATCATACAACTAATTTATTGTTTAATTACCATCAAATCATCTATCTGACATTTTTAAAGAAGAAAAGGTTAAGAAAAATCACCAAACTCCCAAATTTACAAGTCCCTACAACATCTTTCAGTTACTTCATAAGTTTCCCCTGATTATATTATTATCTCTAATTACACAGGTGTTTTTTAAAGGACATGTATTGCCAGAAATAACCCAACTTTTTCTGATCTGACTAAACTTGATAAGAGTTCATGTTAAGTTATATATACATGTTTGTATAGGTTACATAAAAGAAATCTTTATTCTTCCCTACATTCTGATTATAAGGCAATTTAGTATTGAATAAAATATATTGTTTTATATATAATATTCAATACATATTAATATTAATATGTAATATATTATATATGTGAGGGGTAATTAATTATGAAATTTAAGTCAATTTATCTAACAGAATAATGATAGCAAAAACAGTAAAGTTAGCTGGCCCACACTGAATTTCTCTTTTAAGTCTATTACTTAATTAGAAAATTTAAATTTTATGCCTCACAAAAATCTCACAGTGAATAAGGTCACTTACTTTTCAGGGTTGTCTACTTCTTCAGTAATAAAGTTGAGGTAAAACCTGTATTATAAATAAACAAATAACTATTAGTACGTTTTACCATCACAATCCAAAGTTTCACACGTTAAAGTTTTTAAATCAAATTAAGAATCATGAAAATTTCATTAGAATGTATGCAGGAAGATGAAAATAGGCAACCAGTGAGAACTCGCACAGAACTCTTTCTACTAAGTCACAGTGGAGTCACTGAAGTGTGTGAAATGTGATGCCTGAAAAAGTAGAAAGCCCATCACCTGTAGGGCAAGCTCACAGTTTACAGGACATCTCAGAGTCACGTGATACAATGTTGGGAAAGATCACAAGAACTAGAAGTCTAGGGCCATCCTGGAACCAAGGTCAAGAAGATTTCCAGATGAGTTTCCTCCCAAGCCAAGCCTTTGAGAAGGCATAGCATTTACCATAGTAAGGTCTTATGAGGTCATTCTGGGTTGAAGTGGGCCCAAAGCATAGAAGTGCACCCCACAGTTATTGTGGAAAGGAGAGATGATGTCATATTCTGTCTTACAAGCGTGAAAGAAAGTGTGCAAAGGGAAAGTAAGCGTCAGGTGGGGCCTGTGCTTCCTGTATATCTCAACCGAGAGTTAGGAACAAGAGGAACCACCTATAGGAGAGTGGCCTTGTGGGAAACTGCTGGTGACTTTCTGCACAGAACACAGCATATGAGCAGGGTTCAAAAATTATACAAGCGAGAGTTGATTATATGTTTCAAGTTTTCTAAAAGAGTAAATTTCAAATGTTCTACCCTAGAAAATTAAAAACTATATGACAGTTATATGGCTATGAAAATGTTAATTACTTTGATTTAATTATTTCATGTTCTGTTTAGAAACCTTAATTTCTTATATGTCAGGACTACATATAATTTGTCAATTTGTAATTTTGATTAAACGTTCCACTCACACTTCTTCCTGTAGAGTCTTCTGCCAGTATTTATCCTATATAACCTGATTTACAAGCCTATGGTGGATGGTAAGTCTCAAGGGTGTTCAGACAGCTAACTGTAGGAACACTGTAACTTACTACACTGTTCAGAAAGAATGAAAAAGAAATATTAAACATTTCCTAGGTCCATAACACGTTTCTGGGAATTATATGCAAAAGGAAGCATTTTAGGCACAAAATATTTCACTTTCAAGGTCCATGGGATCTCAAATTCTTATCCCAAAGTGAGGGCCTGAGAAATTCTGATTGCTTTTCTTCACAGTGAGATTCTACCAAGCTCATACAGGGGCGGCTGATGCCTTGTATTCTTGAATTTGCTTTACAACTGATACAGGCTGTTAGTGGCCTTTTAAGTCCTACTAAGTTCTTTCTAAGAGAGGTTACTCATCAAGCAATGTTAAAAGAAATTCCATTCTCAAATAAGAATAGGGATTGGATCAAAATAATGAAGAAATTAAGACTCCTCAAGAGTTCAGCTGAACATAACAGCAGCAAACTTGCTATCTCTTCATTCCATCAGCCCAGGAAACTTCTGCAGGGTGAAAGTCATGCATTCTACTGTTATCTTATTCCTTTGATGCTAAAATATCCTCTTGTATGCTACATGGAATCAAAGTCTGAGAGTCAAAATCTCCTCTCTCTAGAACCAAATATCCAGAACATTAGCCCATCATCTGCCACGTGCACAAAGCATCTCATAGCCTTTGAGAAAGGGAGGAAGCTTGTTTTGTCCCATGACCGTGACAATCCTATCTGAATGCACTAGTCAATTGATGCCTACAAACAAGATGGCTACAACTTTAAGGACTAAGTTATGAATTAATATTTGAAATATATAGACTGAAGAAACAATAGCAATAAGTACCATATAAAAAGTACATACATACATACACATAACTAATGATGTGATTTAACAATTAGAAAGTTAAAAATTTAAGAACAGCAGTTGTTACTCTGGGAGAATGCATATAATGTTATTCTAGGAGATGAAACTGTTGCTGTGACCCTTGCTGTGTATATGCTCCATATTTCACTATATAATGTACAACTGACTGGCTGGCAGAATTATAAGGGTGGACTGTAAATGAGCTGCTACTCCCTGCTCTGAGTATACCAGGGATCGTGCTATGGAATGTACTATTGGAGAATGATTTGACATGCCTGTTATAAGCCCGAGGCAACAGACAGTATGGGAACCAAACAAAAATAAATAAGCAAATATATAAGTAACACCCAAAACCAAATAAACCACATGAATTAAGAAATATGCCAGGTTTTGTATGTCAGAGATAGCCAGTTGCTTCTCAATAGTTGATGAGCTGGTCTTTACCAACAACCCTAAGGCAAGAAGGGAACTGTCTGTGAGAAAGAATATGATTTCAAGTATTTTTCCATGGCTCTAAAAAGTAGAGGAAAGGAAAGTGTCTGGGTACAGTTTGGGGAGAAGAGGAAAATGGATTATTTCAGTGCAAAAGTCTGCCTGTCCAGTCTCCAGTGTGTAGGCCACTGCATTCTCTCTCCCCTAGTTTAGTTCTCAGGGTCCCCAGAAACTGCTCATGAGGTCCATTGCCCAACATCCTCTATGATTCTGCATAAACACGGTAGTTGACCCTGCACTGTAACTCCCAACCTTGTACATGACTTTTAAAGGAAACAGATTCTTTAGGTGAGATTTGACACAAAGGCGTAGAATAATCCTGGCTGATGCTTCAGGGAGACCAAATCCATTGAGGATCCGATTAAAGAGGGCGACAAAAGACACTGAAAATCAATTTTCTATCACACAGTGAAAAGAGAGGAAAAATATCTCACCACGCTATGCTTAGCTTTGGACCCAGATATAGGACTGAAATTGGTTGACTCCCCAAGGCCACAGGCTGACTGGCAGATGGATTCCTCGGAATACGGACATTGGCAATAATATTAAAGTTGTGCTGGCTTGACTCCGTGACCTGACTGAGCTAATGACTTCTTTTCCCCTAATCATGTTTCTGTGAAGCGGTTTTCATCATTCTGGATAGGTTGTGTGCTCCTCAGAGCCAAAACCTTACTCCATCCAGGATCCCCAAGGGTTGGTGGAATCTTTTTCCTATTCCGCCTAGCAGCTGGAGGTGACTGCTCTTACAGCAAGGTATCTAAGACAACCGTTGGCTAGCATGCTGCCTGTCCAAACAGCTAGCAGTCTGGCCAGCAATTCTTTATCATAACTGCCTTGCTTTTGTCTCATTACAACGTCTTCACATTTTTTTTAGTCAAATATTGTTCTGCAGCGATAAAAGGACTGGTAGCTACTTAACCTGATTTATGTCTGCAAGCCAGTTTTGCAATCATATGGTAAAAGATGGAGAAACCAGAGAGCAAAGGTTGTTCATATCATTCCTCTGTCTATAAGACTCAGTTTAGACTCCCCTTTGATCCATTTCCATGGGAATATCTGCACCTCTGGATTGCCAAACTCACAGGCTCTTCCTTCCAATTCTGCTTCTTTTTCGTCTAAGACTCGGGGCCATAGATTAATAACCAGATCATCTCCCCTCTTCACAAAGCAGCATTCAGCCAGCAAATAAACCATTACAGCTAAATACATCCTTATCATCCTCTAGCTAAGCCACTTGGATCAGATAACATCTCATTTAAAAATCCTAGACTTACTTTCCAACATTGCGACTGAGCCCTCAAGAACACAAAGAAATTGATAGTTCCTGGCTCTCCAAACTGGGTTGAGACACAAGAATTGTGTAGACGAAAGTATAAATAAAGTTTTCTGTAAACTTCTATTACCGTTGGAAGCGGTTGCACTTTGGACTCGGCATCGGTAAAGTGCAATATTAATAAGAAGTCAGATGAAAAGAGTCTTTATCCACAAAAAAAGGAAAAAAAAAGGAAAAGGAAAAAAAAGAAAAGAAAAAAATCCACAGAAGTGGAGAAAATTGGCTATACACGAAGCAGGTGACCTGAATATCCAGTGCTGGGTGGTGGTGGAGTGTGGGGGTAGAAATGTTTTAAGATTCCGTGGGAACAGATGCGTGGTGTTCACAGGCAAAAGAGACTCCATTGAACAGAATTAATCAAATCTGCCGTGTGAAGATCACCATGCTCCACATTCTTGAAAGAGTACAACAGGCTCCCAGCACCCAGCTGGCGCTGAAAGCTCTTGTTCCCTCCCTTGCTTTGCTCTGGGGCTCCCAGGGACCCTCATGATGGCTTGGCTGCTGCCCCAGGGCATGGATCCCTGATCCAGGCTCAATAGACATAGAAGAGTTGATTCTGCTTCTAACACTGTGATCACACTCAGTTCTTTTCTCTGCTTAGCATCGCATTGTGCTTTGGACAAAAGTGGAAAAACTTCAAAAACACTGAGATTCAAAACTAAAGCATGCATACAAATGGCTGCAAAATGTCTTCTGCGGGTATACAAATATTATATGCTGATCTTACATTATAACCTAACAGCCTTCAAACACTTTTTGCTTCAAAGCTGTGCTAAGCCCACATGGCTGGACTCCTCTGAGTTTCTTCTAATGTCATATTTTCACAATTTGTGAGATTAATAGGGTACACACACTGCTTATTTTAGAATGCATTTTTATATTCTCTGGAAAATAATACAAAAAAATGGAGGGGGAAGAGAAAATTTTATTCGTGTAGTACATATTTACATAATTCTTGAGATAGCAAAGTTTCCTGCTGGCATTTTTTTGGCTCATGGGGGATTATCAGAGCTTTAACTACTGGTTTTATAAAGATGCAAAAAGAGCTACTACACATTATTTGCCCCAAAACAGTGAAAACAATCTTTCTGCAATGATTCTGATGTTATATCTAGTGGGCTTTCTGGACACAGTTACTTCAACTGAAGCTTACAAGGTCAATAAAGTAGTTACAGGAAGTTCCTCTCTGCTGATGGATTACTGTGACCCAAGCTCCTTCACAAAATCCTGCTACATCAAGACAGGGGGGTCACAGGCAGACAAGCACAAGGGACATAGAGGTATTTCTGATATCATAGTGCCAATTATATTTGCTACCCACTTTTGTTTTCAACTGCTGGAAACATTTTAGTGAAACATGTAGAGGCTGAGAAGATGCTTCGTACTATTTGACTCCTTGGCTTTTATTATTGTGATTTCTCCTTTCTTACCTTTATCATATGGACCATATTCGTCTCCTGAGACCATCTCATTTCTACATAGGAATTGTTTCTTCCTCATGACACAGTTGAAAACAATTATCAACTTCTATTTATGAATCTCTTTAGTACTCTAGCACAATGGCTTTTTGACAGGGCAAGTATTAATCCCAAGTACCTCGTGGCACTATATTGTCCCCACTGATGAATAGTTATATAAGCAATTTATACTGGCCGTTAAACCCCAGCATTTTGTTTGTTCATCTTTATGATACTGGACTAAATCTAATAGCAACCTTAACTATTTGAGGGCCTCAGATTCTGAGACCATAAGCATCAGGCTTTGCGACAATGAAGGAAACTGAAAGGATTTCTTTCTATTATCCTTCTATCTTTCCTTCATGCTGCTCTTTCTTTTCTCCCAAGGTAAGCTGCAGAAACTAGAACTGATCTCCCACAAAGCCAACAGTACAACCTAGAAATATCTCTCACATTTTCCACCGGTCTGTGGAAAGTAGCTACACAGTTCTCTGCTGTCCCTTGTCTCACAATATATCATGAGATTCTCAGGTGAGAGAGGATCTATCCTATCCCCAGAAGGAAGAAACATTACACAAAGAAACCAAGGAGAGTCTGAGCAGACAGAGCTCACTTAGTTTCCTCCAGTCTATTTCCATGGCATTATTGGCAGGAAAAATATTTTTTACTGGCTTTATAGGTCTTCATTTCTGAGAACTCTGTGTTACTTGAAACTTTGACTAAATACACAAAGTCCATGACATAAAAAAAATTTAGTTGGGGAAGAAATGTATGATATGACACTTCTGGGATAAAAAGATGATCAATACAAAAGGCAAATGAAGGTATTTAATACAAGTATCTGGAGATATCAACTTACCAGCCAGCATATGCATACATCCCATAATAAAAAGCCAAGGGCAACCCCATTAGACTTGTATCTCTTCCTGAAAACGCATCTTTGAAGTGATGTGTTTGCCCTGCAATTAGAATGGGAGGATTTTTAGAACGTGACAAAGAATTGATTATTTATTCCAACTCTATACACAGCTGAGAGTCGAGCTTCCTGTTCTGACTCTGTTTCTGGTCAACTCTATCTATTGATACTGTACTCAGTCTAGGGCAGGATTCCCAAATGTACACTTTTTGTCACCTAGACTATTTGAAGTTTCTTTTGTAAATGACCAGAAGGATTAAAGTGGCATTTATAATGGGTAATTCCATTTTTCTTGCTTGGGTGTCCCCTGTTTTAGCCATGAAACTGAAGTTTTAAGAATTTGACAGAATTCTTAGACAATAACTTATGACCTGGTGAGAGATGAAAAGAAATCTCAGAGTCTACATTGAGTGCGGAGGCATCCAGAAACTCCTGCCCTGACTCTCTCCACATCCCGTAAATCCTGCTGTTTATCCTTGTAGTGCCTTCCACACCTACCTCCAAAAGCAGGGAAAGGCTGCAGACAAAATCTACCCCTGAAGCACAAGGCTTGTTCATATAAAGGTTACCTGGAACAGAGGCCCACCCACTCACATCACATGTCTATGGCCAATGTCAACTAGCAACACAGTGTAATTAAGTGTGATAAGCCATTCTGCCCACAAGATTTTCTTTATAGAGATAATGTACTGACCCGGTCTTGGTCAATGCCACCTTTTTTTCTATGAATATGAATAAGAGATTACACCAAGCCCCAAACCAAGTTCTACCAACTTTGGCACTGTCATTTAGACTGTGAACACCTCTACCCATCATATTTTTCTCCCATTTGGTGAACAGTGGGGCACCTTTTGCTTTGAATCTTTGGGATAGTTTATGAGGTTACAAAATTAGATTAGTGTTAGTCAGCACAGATTAAAAATTAGACAAAGAAAGAATGTCTGCTCCACCACCCAAATAGCAAATGAGAGTACAGGAAATGATCAAATGATCCAATAGGAAATTATCTTGTTTAAAATGGACTGACCATGAAGTAATGAAAGGCAGTCATGAGGGCAGGGGGTGGATGATGTATCTACAGCACTATCTTATTAGTCAATGCCAGCTATCACTCACACCATGAGACTATCATTCATAATGTCAGAATGTGGGGATGGGCACCAATGAGGACATGGCTCTGTCAATCAATGAATGCAATTTTTCTCAAAGCAACCAACTTCTAAATATAGTTTTATGAAAACTTGACAGGAAGAATTCAAAATGCCCATTTCACTAAAATATCTATATGCCTTAATAGAAGGAAAGTAAACACACTGAGTTACAGAAAAAGAACATCTGTAGGTACTGGAGAGATTTCTCAGCAGCTAAAACCACATATTAGTCTTATAGAAATCCTGAGTTCAGTTCTCAGCATTCATGACAAGTAGCTTACAACCACCTGTCACTCCAGCTTCAGGGCATCTGATGTTCTCTTCTGGCTTTAGCAGGCTCCTGTACTCATGTGCATATGACGATTTATAGACACACAAACATGCACATGTACACAAACACACACACACATTAAATTTTTTTAAGAGAAAGAAATATCTATTGTGTATTTTTGCATAATCTGTGGTATCCTTAGCCTAACAAGAAAATATCTTTCAGAGTGTAGCAATTAGTAATTAATAATAGAAAATAGCCAACTGCATAGACTGATCCACAGTTTTTCAAATGAACCATTTGGGGGTGTTGCAAAAGAGGAGCATTGTTTCTGAACTTCAGGAATATTTTAGATGCATAGTACAGGGCTTGGGAAGATAAAAGTAACATATTCAAATGTAAGTTCCAGGCCCTGTAAGTGAACACACAAAGTCCAGCTACAACCAGGATCTTATTGGAGTAGAAACAGACACACCATACACATCAGTGAAGTCTTATTCTTCCTGGGGTGTCAGAGAAATGTGGAAAAACTAAATGATCATGTTATAAACTAAAACCTCAATTTCATAAAATTTTGTAGTAATAAAGGAAATATGTTTGTTTGCCCAAGTACTAAACTATGCTCCAAATGCAGGAATGTCCTCTGGGAATTTCTCTGTTGTGTGAGAACAGTAAGAATTAAAGTGGTCCTATGAATTTCTGATACTATAAGCAGTAATTGAAATATCACTCTCTTGTAGCTGACAGGAAAGATTCAGGAGTTTCTTCATGGTCTCTGCTCTCCAGGAGTTTGTAATACAATATCAACTACTAACCATGCCCGTCTTTGCACACACACATAAATGAGGGGTCAGAACCAACTACAGAGTGTAACTACCTATCACATCTGGCATTACATAGAGGAGAAGCCACATAACAACCCTGTCTAGAAGAGCTAGTGACTCACCTTCCTGTCCTTTCCAGAAACTGAAGGTCTCCCTACAGATGACTAGAGAGTCAACTCAGAAGATGGAGGAGCTGAGAGTATGGACAGGTTTGCCTCAGGTCATGGTGGAATGGAGCAGGCCAGCTCTACAGAGAGCTTGGGACTGCCAATGCCAGCATAAAGGAGACATACTTATCATGCATATGACATGTCACCTGTTTCCAGTGGATTCCAGCTAATCATTTCTATTCCTGCTGCAAATCCAGTAACCTGCCTGGCCCTCCTTTTCTTCCAAACATCTCCATTAACTCTTAGCAAGCAAACATGCCATCTACTAGGGCCAACTGTACACTACAACATCGTCACTCAAATGCTTAGCTTATTAAAATAGGAAGTTCGTGACAAATCCAAACACTACTCCATTCCTTCAGAAATGCAAGTTTGACATAGAAAATAATGTAACGAGAAAAGCTAAGCATTTGCAACTTTTTACTGTCATATAAGGATCTTGGTTTTTGGAAGGCTATTTCACTACTCTTCTGTGGATACTAATCTCAGAGTGAAGAAATACAAATGAGAGAAATCAAGAACTATCAGTCTTCTTCCATTATTTTCCAGAAATATTTTTATCTTTCAGATTTGTTCCTACTATTGAAAAGTTCTGGAGTGCAAACAAAGGATATATTGATCTGTACTTAAAGCTAAATAGAAAATTCATTTTGGTTTGGTTTTGCTTTTGTGTTTGTTTTTCACTTTGGGGTTGACTCCAAGTCATTTACATCAAGGAAATTCGCAGACACCTTATTTTAGTTGCTCGATCTAGTCTTAATTCTCTTGCTGCCATTCAACTATAAATACCAACTCATCCTCGATGTAGCCTTTCAAATCAATTAGATGACAGTACAGAGTTTAAGTTCCACAAGCAAAGACTAATTAAGGATTCTGCTAGACAAGCGAAAGTTGGTGTTAGAAGAGACCTGAAGCAGATACGCAGTTTAAAATGCATTTCCTTTCCAGTCCATACCTTTAATTAGCTGTATAACTCCAGGGACTATAATTATCAGAATTGATGTGAGCTTGCAAAAGGTTAGGAAAATCTGGATCCGGGCACTCCAGCTGACACTCATGCTATTTAGGACCATCACCACAGCTGCAAACAAACAGACACAGTTACAAAAGGCAAAGCCTCATGAGCACAACGGGCGATCTCTTAGGTCCTTGACAGTCGAAATGTGATCTATCAACCTGCAGTGCTGGCATGAACTATCAGAACTTAAGAAGTACAGAATCCCAGGCTCTGCCCAGATCCAGGCTCTCCTGCATTAAGATGGCTCTTTGAGAGACATTCAAGCCTGAGAAGCTGAGATAAGTCTTCTGCACAGTCAGAGTACCTCTTTCTTATTCTTTACACATCGGTAACAATGAACAGACATTGTGCAATAACAATAAAGTCAACTATCTTCATCCTGAAGTCATCCAGTGGTCAGGATGATGCTGAATTTGACTCAGGAAGGGGTAAGAAGTGCTGTGTTTGAGATCCAATTCTTCACCATAAGGACCAGTCTTACTCAGTACTATTCTTGGAATTCCTGATTTCCAACTATAATGAGGGTGAGTTTTAATCTACCCTGCAAGTATTGGTTTCCAACTTATGTTTGCTATTTAAGCATAAGGTCTTGGGACTTTTCAGCTTAGGATGCACAGTGGGTCTGAAGCCAGAAGACTTCCTCTTTAGATACTGTTGTCAATTTCCTAAGCAGCCACCCCTGTCCACATCAAAGACAGAACAATGGCTATTCATTCTGGCATTGTCAATAATTGCCAATAATCTACTCCTGGCCCAGGTAGATATCTAATCTATTTTTGTTGAATGAATGAGTAAATGAATGAATGAATGAATCAATTAATTAATTAATGAACTGGGTTCTCAAGAATATTAGGGCACAGTTTTAATGGTGGTATTCTAGGCTTTCATTTTCTTCTCTGATTGAGTGTTCAGGGTTATTCTACACAGTGAATTTCAACTTTATGTTCTTGACAAAAGCATAGGCAACAGACAGTATAGCCCAAAACAGCAGCTATCTCATTCCTGACATTTATGGGTTTCACCAATAAGCTTGACTTTAGTAAAGATGTATTCTCACTTTAAAAAGATTTTTAAATGCATAAAATTATTTCTCAGGGAATTAAAAGAACTCCAGCAGAATTCTTACCATTCAAATTAGAATTGTGTAGTCAGGAGTTGTCACTGTGCTTCCCTTGAATAATATAACCTATTAGCTCAGTTCCATAATTAGGAATTGGTGAAATATTATTAATATACACTAACTAATGTGAAAATTAAAACAATCTAGACCCAAATGGTGCCTAATTAATGTACATTCTTTTACTGGTTTTGGACAGCCATCTAAAATCAATATACATCACGCATCACATGAAATGGTGTTTATGGTGTGCCACTGAGTCACAGAGTAGGTAAAGAGTCATTGATGGATGCATGGGAAGATGAGAAAGTTGGAAACAGAGGAAAGGAGGATGCCAGGAGAAATATTTATAAAATAATATCAAGGGCGGGAGAGATTGCTCAGTGGTTAAGCACTGACTGATCTTCCAGAGCCCCTAAGTTCAATTCCCAGCAACCACATGGTGGCTCACAACCATCTATTATATGATCTGATGCCCTCTTCTGGCATGCAGGTGTACATACAGATAGAGGACTCATATATATAAAATAAGTAAATAAATCTTTAAAAAAATAATATCAAGAACCTATAGATGACAGAACATCAAAATATTTCAACTTTGAAAATTTGAAAATTTCAAATTTGAAAAAAAGGTGTGGGGGGTCAGAAGTCTCCACTGAAAGTGAAATAGGGGATATTAGTGAAGTATGCCAAAGTAATAATGATGAGAATACTCAGAAAGGTCTAAGATGGGGGGCAGCACAATTCAGCTATATTTGAAACTGAACACATGAAAGAATAATTAGATCTACTGTCAGTGCTCAAGGGCATTATTTTATCAGAAATGATGAAAAATGAAATAATTTTTGTCTGTAATACACACAGAGATGTTGCATATAGAAAATAGTCAAATATAATCCTGCTTCTCTGCAAGTTATCTAAGGAGTATCTACGCTGTGCAAGTGACTGTGTGATTAATGGCTCATCACATGAGAAGGATAATTTCTTTTTTTAGTTAAAGAGGTCCAACTTTGACATAAAAGTGAAAAAAAAAAAAAAAAAAAAAAAACTTGGCCTTGGTTGTCATCAGCAACAAAGAAACACTGTGTTTGCTCTATTTCAGGCAATCCAAAGTAGAAAAGAGGCCCTAAGAAGAGAAGGGAGAAGAAAAAAGAGGGAAAGAAAGGAAGCAGACACATGGCACATGAAAAGATATTCTCATCTGAGGAACACCTGACCATGTGCATATTGGAGGACCAAAGGGTTTGTTGTCTTCAAAAGAAAGCAAATGCTTGATATCCATTGTAATGGGAAAAACACTGAGGATCTGGAATATTTTTCTGTGTTTTCTAAAGTTTAAAAGACAAATGGAAGACAAAACTCAAGCAAAGATCACGAATTGGTCCTTCCACCTTGCTTTCCCTAAGCTAAGGAAAGAAGTCTTAGCAAGACTGGCATTCCTTAAAGGTTTCTCCAAACTTGGCTTTTTTCTGAGCATCTAATATCTCTATCATTAGTAGGTACGCCATATTCCAGGAGGTGCACCTCACCGAGCCAGAGGTACCTACAGCTTAGTGAGTAAGGAGGCTGCCTGTGGGGCAGCCTGGAGAGATTCTCTGACTAAAACTGTGGCTCCATCCTGTGTTTGAGAGGTGGAGCTTAAGGGTACCTAAGCAGCTTATCAAACAATAGTCAATAGAGACTAAGTTCTTAAAGACACACACCAACTACCTATACCTTAATAATAAGACGTGTATACCAGTGCTCTGGCCCAAGTCTTCTTTTAAGTAACTATTAATTTCATTCATGAGAAAAAATGTTTTGGCTTACTTCAAATTTTTACCAAAATGAAAATTCAAGAATAGGTGGGCTTTATTTACTTACTTAAGATGCAGTTTCCTAGCAATGAAAATGTAGCAGGGGAAGCTATATCCATAAATTCTACAAATAAGAAACCCATTTTTGAAAGGAGCTGTATTTTAAAAAGATGTTTAGGGGAGTCTTAGAGACTGGTGCTATGGTTTAAGGACAACCAAGTATTTATGCACATGAAATCATCCACCGCTGTCTTTCATTTTGAAGAGAGATGTTACAGATTATTGGGTAGTCTCTCAGATTCATATTCTTTCTGACTTCCGTCTTTGGAGCGCTACGTGCTAAACTGATAAAACATACAGATGGTATATTTGAATGGTACACGATGAGATAAAGCTGGTGCTTCCACTTCTCTCCACAACCGCTGCTGGGTTGCTTTATCTTTGAGCATCCATTTCCTGGATGCACTGATTTCAGAAAGAACCTTTAGAAGGCAGAGGGTCAACCGACTCTGTATCATTGATCTTGCTGTTAGGAATAGACACAGCCAGTACTACATAAATGTAAACTAGTATCTTCCATCAGACACTGTGCAAAGACATCCGTGGATAATGTTTGCCAATCCTCACATTTCTATGACATGGTTGCTATTATCAGGCATGTATTTCATAGGAGCAGGGAAAACTCCAGGTTCTGTTTACTCCCCCTTATTCTTATACAGGCAGCAAGTGTTGAGATAAGATTAGAAGGCTTGTAGGCTAAGTCCGGAGCTCAAGCCTTTACCATCAGCTCACAGGTGAGACAATAAGGAAATAGCTCAAAAGGTATGTGTGAGCTCACTGATACAAGCATTTCCTTGACAACTTGTGACTTCTCTTTTTTTCTCTTTTTTTAGTTTCCTGGGAGTGTTCATGTCTGACATAGGATCTCAGGGCACTTGAATGCCACATTTTATGGACAAACCTCCTGAAGGATACAGCTGCTATTCTGCAGTACCTGTATATCTTGTTGTGCTTTATTCTGTTGTAATTTAGCTAATGGAGGAAAGTAGTAAAGATACCTAAACTTCAGATTTAAAGAGATATACACACATACATATTACGATTGAATTGCCAACACAGACTAATCATATATTTTCAATATAATTTGAAGGCTCCAGGAAAACAGAAACAACAGTAACATATTTGTAGAATTGGCTGAGCTGATTTGAGTTTGTCTTTCTCCGTGTGTATGTGTTTTCATGTGTTTGCTCAGTGCGTGCTGGTGTGCATGTGTGTACACTCATTAAGAGGCCAGAGGTAGATGCTGAGCATCGTTTCTCAGTTGTTCTCCACATTATTTTGGAGATAGGATCTTACAATGAACCCAGAGCTCACTGACTTGGTCCTGAAGGCCTTCCAGTCTCTAACACTGCAGTCCTGGGATTACAGGCTGAGGGTAGGTCTTTATGCTTGCCTGGAAGACACTTTACCTCCTGAACCATCTTCTCAGTCCTAGCTATTTTTCACAATGATATATAAATGCCATTTTCTTTGTTCCTCCCAATTGCTCCCACAAAGGTTAATGCTGTGCAATATGACTGTGTCGCTGTAAAATTAACCAGCAAAGGATCTGAGACTCAGAGATGTGCGGGGGAATGACATAGGTAGACATCACAACACAAGGAGAAAGTATTTTTATAATATTCCATTTGAGAATATTTTTCTTTAGGGTTCATATTCCACTTGAGAATACACTTCTTTAGGGTTCAGCTTTAGAGACCAGAACAATAGACTCAACATTTTAAATATTGAATATATGTCTCCATTCCTTCAAACTATAAGAGCTATAAAGCATGTTATCTTCCATAGAAGGTTATTGATCATATCAGAATTGGGCTTAGGGACATAAGCCAAATCAACCTACAAGATTTTCCAGTTACACTTTGCCATGCCTAATATTTCTACTAAAATAGACAGAAGTTTGGATAGAAACAAGTGTCTTGTGTTTATCATTGGCCAGAAGAGGGGTTCTTTGAAAAATGTGTAAATTAACACTTAGATAAATCTTCCCCCCACTCTGCTGTTAATATTTTACAAAATTTGAAACTCTTTTGAAGTTTGACCTTTTTCTATGCTAGAGACTTAAATTCCTCATTCCCCTCAAGGAACTCAGGAAAGTAATTTATGCAATTAAACTCTTACTTTCTACATCTCCACAACCTTTTCCTGTAGCAGGCAAAACAGCGCCTATATTCACTTTGAAGACTAAAGTATGTGAGAGATTTGCTCCCAGGTAAATTCCTCTTTTCCATCCCCTCCCCATGTTGCTCCATTAAAGCTAAATTCCTTTTAAAGGCCATTTGACTTCTCCAATTAATCCACTGCCTCAAATTACTTCCCGCAGAGGCATGAGAATATTCCTGTTTCTCTTTCAATACTTCTGAGTTTAAGAACCTGTTCCCTGATCAAGATCTGTAGCTTGTATCAGAACTTACAAACTAATATTATAGCTAGGGGCAAAAATAGGAGACTTAAAGGCTCCACCAAGGCTCCAGGCTCTTCTCCACCCATCCCGCCACCAAACTGCAGATGTGTGATCCCAAGCACAGCTTAGGGAACCTGTCTTGCAATTGCTTTAAGGGTTTTTTGGGGGGACTTAACATTTTGAGTTTCATAAAATACTAATGTGTCCTTTGAAAAGGCTAAAAAATGGGCTTAATAACAGAGTCATCCAGACTTTCAAAGATAAAAATACAAACATATCTTCATTATTCATCTAATGTCTTGATCAAAGCAGGTAAAAATGGTGGCTTTATAAATATGTTCATAGCAGGTAAAAATTGTGGCTTTGTAAATATCTCCATATCAGGGCTTGCTTTAAGATCTTTGGTTATGCCTTTTCATTAGTAACATGTATTGATAGTCTATGGAGTTCTTTAAAATATTTCTCTTCTCAGTCTTCATAAAACAACTATGATATGACTTGGTCTCATTCAGGGAAAGAGAATATGGTAGAGGTAAAAATGGCTGTTAGTCCAACCCTTTAGTTCAACGTCAGAGTCATCAAGAGCTTCTCATGTCCTTGATGGGACTCTTCGAAATCTTAAAACTCTGATATAATTTTATATTCCTATAGTCATTCAAGATACAATGACATTTCATGGGCATTTTATAAATCAATAAAATAAAACAGAAGCATAAATAAGTTTAACAGCCCCAAATCACATAACCAAGAAATGAGGACACTTCATTCCAACTCCAGGTTGTAGGCCTCCAGGGAATTATTACCATTGTGTGAGATGATTCAGCACACAAAAGCTCATGGTGCCAGTTCTAACATCTTGTAGCAGACTGTATCTTTTGACCACTAATCTCCCTTCTTCCTGAGTACTGAAGCCACCTAAAACTTTGGTTTAACGGGTCACAAACTACAAGTACTTCTACTACAGTAAAAACAAAATCCTTAGACTTCTTCACATAAAGTCAATCAATAACAGATAGCTACTAAGTGCAAACAGGCAAGCTAAGCGTCGTGGAGGGATTAGAGATGTAGCCCTGTGGAGGTCACTGGTCTCAGGGGAATTCCGGTGACATTTCTCCAAAGAAGTGTAAATATTCATCACTTGCCCTGCATTCTTAAAAAGTTGCAGTCATCATCACAAATACTTCATATAGAACTGAATCCTCACAGATCCCACAACACTGGCATAATTATGTCAGGAGAATACTGAAGTGCAGAGGAAGTGAGGTCAATTGTCCCCAGGTGTTCCGAGGTCTGTGGTATGTGTAAAGGGAAGGATACCATAAACGCCTACATTTTAACTGCCCAGAACTCCAAAATGTCTATGTTGAGTCATTTCCTTTGTCTTTCTAGAGATGTCACAAAACAACTGTGCCTTTAGAATTCAGCTATTTAGTTCACACATCCATGTCTGTCATACCAGAGATGTTTTTACACAGAATCACTAGCACTTTATTACAGACTAGCCACTGGGTCATCCGGTGTCAAAAGTGAATAGATCTTTGTGTTATTCTAGTAAGCCACTGTAAAGCAACTCTCTAAGCAGTCTTCCCAATATACAATTCAGTTATTCCTGTGTAGTATTCCTCACGTTGTTAAGCGTAGTTAACCATGATCATATGGATTCAGACACAGCTCAATCAGCCATTTTTTATCCTATTCCATGACATTCCAGAATGTTTTAGGAAATGACCGTCAGATGTGGCTCTGTATCTCTATGTAATCTTGTACATGTTCCTCTTTTCATTTCCTCTGTTTCTTTAACTTCTAAAAATCTATGCCTATTAATAATAATAATAATAAAAGTGAACAATTTCCTAATTGGTAGCCCATAGTAATCTGTAATCCATAGTAATCTGCTAGCCAAGAAAGGCTACTGACTATCAATTCTTCAGAAAAAAAAATCTTATCATAGCCGGAAATAGGTAGAGAAAATGGTAACCCTAAGGGTGCCAGCTAATATCACTGTAAACTACACAAACACAACACATACACCCAGCATGTAAACAACCCCAGGACCATTCATGAGTAACAGTTCAATGTGTCACTGGGGTAAGGTAATTTCCAACACAAAACAATTCCTCAGACTAGTGCTTCATCCTGAACAGCATCTTCTGATACACAATCCATTCAACACTTTACCAAGGAAGCAGTTTTGGTTTGTCTGCTTTAAGAGATCAGCTACCACATCTGTTGATCCGGTATACAGTTGGCATACACTGTAATAGCAGAGACCACTTCAAACCTTGTGTTCCTGTCTGTACTTTCCAACATAGATTGGAAACTGTAAGCACAAAAAAACCCCACAATTTGGGGGATACCAGGCAAAGACTCTAAAGAAAATTTGCCTCCAATCACTTTGTTCCATTGCTTTCTTCTTTTCTGCTACAGCTCTAATATACTCACTGATGCCCACAGCTGTTACGAGCTTGACTGCAAGTTCAGGAATTTCACATTGAATAAAAAATGGCTCCAGGATGTAGCGTCCAAATGCCAGGGATATCACAGCAGTAGCTCCAGGGCTGGGAAAAAGTATATTTAGGTTAACTACAGGAAACAATAAATAAATTTTTGCTGATCTTCAGATCTTAGTATTTAACATGTGGGACATATTTAACATGAAAGTCTATCATGTTTAGAGCTTCAGATTTCATTAAGTTTCCATACACTCCAAATGCAATATTGTCTACACTAGTAAGGGCTAAATTTTTAAAAAACACCTTTGTTGAAAATTAGTAGTTATAAATGTTTATGCCAACATATGTCTAAATATTTAACATTGATTCTTAATTTTCTAGTAAAAAGAAATCTCAAAACCAAGTGAGTGGTCTTAATTTCTTAAGAATATTTATTTAGAGAGAACCAAAGAACAAGAAGACAAAATTAGCCTGAGAAGATAGCAACCCAGACAATAATAAGTCATCCCACTTTAGTTCTTCAAAGGGAAAAAGGAATATTCCATTTAATCTTAAATATGAGGGCATAGTCTTACCACACACAAGGAAATCCACAAAGTTGCCCAACATCTCAAGCAAGAGTCCTTTTCGGCTTTTCTTCCTTCTTGTGGTTAACACCTAGGCCTGATCCCTGGATCACCAGAGACCAACCCATATTACCTGTTCCAACCTTGATCTCCTACCTCCCGTCAAAACCACAAACATCGTAACTTTCTTCTCTCCCCAGAGACTCCTGCCTCCAAAGGGGATGTTTTGCTGTGCTCTATCATTGTGAAAGTCTTCGATTTCTAAACCTAAATCTGATAGCATCATTTCAGTATCTTTAAAACATGCTCACCATGGTCAGGCCTTGTGCACACAAGCTTCCCAAGCACAAGAACTGAATCGCTTCTGCCTTGAGTCCTTTCAAATAGCTACTTTTTGTACTTAGTACTTGGTCTTAGTTCTGGTCCAGAGAAGTGACTCCAACCTTCCCCTTGACCAAGCATCCTTTTACACAGCACCAAACCTGCCCTCTCCACCCTGCTTATCACAGTAAGGGTTTTACTCTAGTTAAGGTGATCCCCAGATTGAAACTTGACTTTGACATCTGTGGAAACAACACTGGGTCCATCCCAATCAGAATTTTATCCCAGTGCAATGGCAAGCACAGAGTCTGCTACAGTAGAAACTCAATAGGTATGAATATCATGTGACTACATGACCTCAGCTTTAAAGTCCCCATCATGTTCTGTTGGGAACTTTGCTTGGATTAGTTTTGCAGATTGTTTCTGACAATACTGACTTAATTTAATGGGGAGCATTTAGATATCACAGACATTACTATTTAGATGTCATGAGAAGAAGTGAATTTACATCCTAGAGAATCATGTCCTTCATGTAATTTGCTATTTTGCTTGTTTGAAAGACTATCCTAGGGAATACAAATGTATTAAAAATATTCTAGGATTTATTTAGGTAATTTGGCTGTGCACATGCATGCACTCATGCGCGTGCGTGCACACATACACACACACACACACACACACACACACACACCCATAGAACAGTTCTTTCAAAATTAAGGAGCATCTGATTATCAACTGTTTGGACAAGGAATCATGGCTCATTCCAATTTAGATCTCTTTATCTTGCTGTTTGCCATTTGGCAGCAATTTGTGGAAAGAATAAGTTAATGAATGGGTACTATGTCTGTCCATTGTAAATGGAATGATCACGCTGTCATAGCAACACTGGACAATTAGATAAAGTTACATGCAAATGCATGGATGAAAATGGAGTGAAGTTGAAGGACTTCAGGCTGAGAAGCTCAACAGGCTGATGGGCCAGCATTCTACGGAAGTGTTCTTATTTTGATGCTGTGCATGCTACATTTAAAATGACATAGTCTTGGGTTTCCTGACACTTGTTAGAAAAGAATTAATATCTAGGACACACAGGGCATTGATGTAAATAGTATGAAAGTCATAAAAGGTGTAAGACCTGTTCTTACATACTTGAAATGCTTATAATTCTAATAGAAAAATACTAATAGGTAAGCTAAAATATTACAATCCAATGTAAAGTGAGATATAGAGGCCAGTTTTGTTTTTCAGAAGATTTAAGACATTAAGAGATGAAAGAAATGCTACAAACTAGGGATAAACCAGAAATATATATATATATATATATATATATATATATATATATATATATATATATATGTGTGTGTGTGTGTGTGTGTGTGTGTGTGTGTGTGTGTGTGTGTGTAGTGTGTGTGTGACATATATATATATATATATATATGTCATATATATACATACAAAAATAAACTTTGAAGACTATATATGATTAAGATGACAGAGAGAAGTACAGAAGTACATCCCAGACAGAGAAATCTTAGGAAAGAAAAAAAAAATATTCTTTTTATCATCATTTAACACCAGGATTTCTAAGCAACAAAGAACTATTGTTACCAATGAAGTGTGCTCTGATGTCTGCTATTAAGTTCGCTATTAACACCATAACAATCGTTCCTGTTAGCAGACACTTAGAGCTCTGCCTTTGTCACCTCTGTTAGTGGCAGAATGAAAACTTAGCTGAGAGTTTAGTGCTCTGAGTCTTCTGATTACAGGAGAGCAAGGTTCCCTAATGATTTCTAATGAACTCTGTGATCACAAAGTGCAAGTCACATCCCTTGAAGCACAAAACACCTGTGACACAAGCTGCACATGTGACATCACAGACGCCTCACAATGTTGAGGAAAATTTGCTATTCAGAGTGACTTGGCGCTATTCTGTGCCAAGAGAATCAGGAAGGGGGACAGAGCCTTACAGCAATACAGTCAAATGATTTTTACAACTGCAGACCGCCAGTTTGTTTAATGTGAGGAAATGAGTCACTCATGCTGTGTTAACTTGATTTTTTTTCCACTGTTTGTAAAGCATAAGACTTAATAATACACTAAGTTGTTTGGCACAGACATTTCTTAGTCATAAAAGTAAAATTAAATGTCCTGATGACATAATGAACAATAATAATATAAAAAACCCTCCAATTCCTAGCACATTATATCTTGTCTGGTCAGCCCAAGGTGTAATTTATCAAAGTGAATTTTGAAGATTCCCCTCATCTCAGATAAATGCCTTTTCCAGAAAAACGTAAATCTATAAAAGTTTGAGCTTAAAGAAAACTTTTTTATGCCTTGGGGGGTCTGTATTTCTTCAACACAGTCACACGGCACACATTCATAATTAGTTAAACAGTCAAGATGCTCCAGGAAGTGATGAAATGAATAGGCTTATTTCCCCTTAATTGTTTCCATATCCTTACCGTATTACAAGCAGTTCCACCCAGACTCGAACAAAAGCTAGCAAAGGACCAAAGACCTCCAGAATGTATGTGTAATGACCACCAGATTTCTTTATGCTCGTACCCAATTCAGCATAGGACAGGGCTCCTGTAAGAGGTGATAATAGAAGGACACAAAATTGACACAGCATCAAGTAGTCTTGTGATAGAGTTCACACAGCGTTGTTTGGGTTGCATGCTCTGTGGCTACTTCCTTTGGTCAGAATGACCGTCTTCATGGGAGCAGCCATCATCTCCTGAGACCCACCAAGTTCCTCTTTTAACTTCCTCACATGTCCACGATACTTACCTATTATTTGAATAACAACACCACCCCATACTAGGACAAGCTATTCACTCAAACTGATCTCATTATGGTATTTTAATAAATTTTAATAAATACTGTTTCTGTGGCAAATCAAAATATGCGTTATCTGTTCTTTGGGAAAGAAGAGACTACATGTTGTGTGAGACTTCAGTTAATTGATGCAATATGCTTTGTCAGCAAAATGAATCTTGACTCGGTTGTTCTGTTCCTAGAAATGGTTATTCTGAATGTTTTTGAAATGTACACCCAGGCAGTTAAAAGAACGACTGTTTTCAAAAGAAATTCTATAATCTACAGTCATGTATGTAATGAAAATCAATTATAAACTAAGATGTGAGTGTTTAAAAATAATACTTGTATAAGATTGGGAAAGTTATATTTAAACTCCCCAAACCCTAAGTTTCATACCCTTTGAAATGAAAACATGAATTTTCATCTCATAAAAGTATTTTGGATGTAAAGGTGGGAAAGTGAACTACAGATAGGACTGACTCTGTCACAGCAAACACACCACATGATATTATTTTACTTACCAACTACTTCATTGTTAATTAGGAAGGCCATGAAAAATAAATCTTAATTTCATCCAAAAGTCAATCAATCAATCAAACACCTTTGTCTACATTGCTTAGTGTTCAAAGGTAACAGGGTTTCTGCCCAAGTACCTAAAGAGGTTCCACATGTGGAAAGTAATTGCTGATCAGTAGTGTCTCTTGTAGAATGCTCAAAATAAATATAATTTGGAAATTTAGAGAAACCTGAGTATCACTTTGTCAGAGTCACCTGAGAATTTTTTTTAAGAGGGAAGAAATGGGAAAAGACACTAAGACCACACCCCAGACTCATCTTCTGAGATCAGACTCTATCCAAGCGAACAATCCAAGCAGTTATACTGCTTCCCAATGCTCCAGATAATAAAGTGATGAAACAGATAGCTACTTAAATACTTCATTAGCTTAGACCTCAAGACAACTAGCAAACTTCTTTTGGAAATAATGATCACCATGTGGTAGGTTGTCCAGAAAAGCAACCAATATAACCTTGTTATTGGAAAGACTCTTAGAGACCTTGGAATTTACTGTCAAGGAATCAATGCCCAGACCTCTGTCCGCTTTGCCCTAGGTTTAAATTGAGTTCTGGGGGAATGGTATTTTCATTTAAAGGCCTTGAGCTCCATAACTATGTGCCCAGACGAAGAGAAGTTCAAAGTGGGCTATAAAAGTCCATGTGTTGACCTCAGTGCTCAAAAAGTTTTAAACCATACACAGATGCTTCTCCCCTTCCAGAGGGGTGACTTTGCCCCCTCCCAAAACATGGTGCATTCCAAACACCAGTCAGTGGGAACTGCATGTACCACACATAGCCTAGGCACCATCCTACACAGTTGTCTGGAGCTAGACAACAACATCCTACAAAAGTTCAAATCGGTTAAGATTTCTCAAGTAGTTTATTGAGTAACCAATTACTATCACCTACCACTGAAAGTTTAAAAAAAAAAAAAAAAAAAAGATATCATATGCTGAACCACCTTGAGTTGGGGACCATCTAAGTCCACATTCTTGACTTGAAAAATGTCTAGATCCTTGAATTCTAGAGCTTTAATAAAAGAAGAATTTGTGAAGACTTTGTATCAAAAAGCTCCTAGTAATTTAAGTAGCAGTAGCATGAGAGCACATCTCTCAAGTTGGCGATCAAATGCCTGCTCCAGGTTACATCACAACCCCTTAGCTCTGTAGTTTTTTGAGCTTCCACCAAAGATGGCGGACTTATGTATAAACATATTTTAACCATACAAGTCAGTGTGCCTTTAACTAGCTCAACATTCCAAGTAGTTTATTTTAATGCATCTGAATAAGCATTGATTGTGTGTGAAAATCAAATCACACAGTAGGGGCTGCCTGTGTGTAAGTATGCAAAGTTCAAGGAACTGGTTGTAGTTTTTCTGATTAGATATTGATTTATTCTAAATATATCAAGTACTGTAAGATGCTTGCAGCCTGAGAGCACCTAGTTATTTAAGATCAACAATTGAGTTTCTCCTTGCTTATCTGAACCTGCATATGTCAGAACCACTTTAATATTAATAATGATAAGGATTCTGTTGGAGTATTTTAATAACTGTATTACTCTAAAGAATGAAGAAAAGGGACATCTGTTACCAAACATTTCATAAAGCATAATCT
Organism: Uromys caudimaculatus; assembly: GCA_028551405.1. Taxonomy (NCBI): domain Eukaryota; kingdom Metazoa; phylum Chordata; class Mammalia; order Rodentia; family Muridae; genus Uromys; species Uromys caudimaculatus. The sequence continues at coordinate 32,902,296 of CM052704.1, forward strand.
AGTCACATAAATGATGTTACCAAGTTCCCCAGGTTCTTAAAGTTAATCTCTTCATAGATCTTTCTATAGCAAGACTGCTTTCAAAATTATTTGAAATGCCTCCTTCCTAAAAACAGATATTTGAGTTCTCTAGGTAGGAAACTTTCCCCCAATCAGTGATTTAAAGTATCACAAGACCTGAGATAAAAGAATGAATGGAACAAGAGTTAGCACTTGGTCCCAGAGGAACTTGGTTCCGGGTTAACAAAGTAAATTTCAAGTGCAGGCTACTTTGGAACCAAAGTATTGCCCCATAATATAAATCAAATTTTAAAATATTTGACCATTCACAGGTTTTTGTGACCTTTACAATGAACTTGGGGGAGTTTTAATGTCGATTTTCCCTCCTGATCAAGGAACAATTATTTCCTCTGCAATATTAACCCTCAACCCAATCAGAGAAACGTAAATTTTGAAGAGAAAAAATAAATAAGCATAGTAATACCAGTTGTAGTCAGATGAACTTCATTGAATGGGCTGGGAATGCATCAGTTTCCCCAGAGATCTAGTAAAATACAGATGAAGAAAACAGATCCAGGCAAGGAGGGAAGACTGACACCAAGGTGAAGCTCGCAAACTAATATTGAGAAATTTTCTTTAAGGCATTAAGAAAAAAGCATAGGAGAAAAAAACTTCAAGCCTTCACCATTGTACCATCTATGGAGACGGAGTAACCTCAAACACATATCTTCCCAAGGACTTCTGAAAGCATAATATTAGAAACGGACAAGCCCATGAATTAAAAATATTAAAAAGGCAAAGAGTGCCACCCATTTGTTTAGCTAACAAAAGGCCGGTGACACTGTTCTGAACATTCAGTGCTGCGTGCAAATAGGCCACGCCGGCTGCACCTCACAGGTGTTTCATCCAGCGAGCCAACTGCCAGAACTACGCTCTAAGCCAGTCTCCCAAAACCCAAGACCTCTGCACAGAAGGCTTGCTTGGTTTTCTGGGTCATCAAAGTTAGTTTTTTGCTCTCAGCAAACCAGAAGAAAAAAAAAAAAAGTCAAAGAAGAGTCTGTCTCGGGCAGGAAAGGAGAGTATAGCCTGCAGGAAGGAATCTGAGAGGATTCAGTCTTGTGCCAACAGTGGACAGTGTGTTTGGGTAGTGCACATACCTGAACAACAACAACAAAAATTCAAAACATTTCCTGTAGTATCTGCCCATTCATTTACTCCTCAGAAATAACCCTTCGCTTTCCCAGAGAGCCACACAGCCACACTCCCAGAAGCAGCACACTCACCAAAAAGTGACAGTACTCCACAGGCAGACCAGAAAACCAGGGACATGCCCACGCTGCCCGTGTTCTGGAGTATGCCCTTGGGGGAGATGAAGATGCCTGATCCGATGACCGTGCCGATGATGATGGAGACCCCCCTCAGCAAAGTGATCTTCTTTTTCAGAACCACCTTCTCCTGCCCAGGAGGCTCTTGGTCCCCCATGGAGGGCAGCCTCCCTCTCACATTGCCCTCCAGGTAACCTCCTTTGGAGATGGTGGCCACAACTGGCTTTCTGACCATGGCAGTGTCACACAGCGGAGGAGGGGGAGGAAAAAGAAAACAGAGGGAGAAAAATAAAACAAAACAAAAAACTTTCAACTTGTTTCTCTAGAGGTGACTGACTGATCACTGTTCGGTCTTGGCTTCCCCTTTGCTATCACGGACTGGCTCTGCACTATTGTGTCCACAGGTGAAAACCCAGAGGTGTGTTTCAGCCTTCGCGGCTATATAATTACTCCGCTTACTCCTCGGAGCACCTGTGTGGCCCCGGCTCCAGGGGCAGTCGGTTAGCTGCAGCCGTGGCTGCTGCCCTATCGTTACACACCAGCTCAGCTTCCTTGTGGGCTCGTATTTAAGCTACCGCCTGTCACACCAATTTACTAGGCTGCATGATGATGCAAATTCTCCAGGCTTGCATCAGCCACATGAGAAAGCTCCAGCTTGAGAAAGCGCCAACATTACTCAGCTTTTTTCTTTTTTTTCTTTCTTCTTTTTTTTTTTTTTTTTTTTTTTTTTTTTTTAAAAACAGTAGCAGTGTGTTGCTCAACGGATTCAAAGCATTCCCAGAACAAAGCATACTCTCAAAGTGGGGCTTAGCCAATCCAGAAGAAGTAAACTGCAAACAGGGAATAGACATTGTCCCGGTGACTTTAAGCAGCTCTGCTCTCAGAAAAGAAATTGGAAAATGAAACAGAAAACAATTACTTCGTTTTAAGGAGTTGCTTCTTAACTTTAACGCGTGCATAAAAATGTTGTATTCACAGCTGTTTTGACAATAGAAAGTGCCTTAGGGCTGCTCTGTTTGCAACAGCAAAGTTTATACTTCATAATTTGTATTCTACGTACTTCCTCGGGTGTTTCCTAGCAACGCTGTCAAATCTAATATTTACAAAACTAGAAACTTTCTGTACACTAGAGCTTTGGCTACATACAGCTCCGCATGAGCAGACACAATTATTTCTTAAGACGTATAATACACTGGTGTTTAAGATCGCCACCTGAGTTTGAGAAGTTGAAAGATCATAGTGACTGCAGAAAAATAGTCTTTTTCTGATTCTTGTCAGCACAGCGTGATTTCCTGAACTCAGTAGAGGACTCGGTCTTCATTTGCATGTTGCTCCATCAAATTAAAAAGACTCTACTTTGAATCTTAGGCAATACTTATAATTGCATGGAAGCACGCATAGAGCAAAAGTTTGAGAAGGGACTCACATTATAATAGCTGGAGAAAGTCAGGAGATTACAGGGTGCATTTTTGGATCTATAAGCTATTCTGGTTATAATTTAAAATGTATTAAAATCAACAGGTACCAAGTTTTAGTTAGCTCAAAGCCAGAAGTTTTAGGTGACTGTATCAGAGTGTACAGGTCTACCTCATAAAGCTAAAAGAATGTGTATTTACATAAGAAAATAATGAAATCTTCAGGAGATGGAAGTGTTTAATCTGATTTAACATTCTACAATGCACACATGTACTGAAACCTCACACCCTACTCAAAAACACAGCTTTCATTTTTGTCTGTCAGTTAAAAAGAAATTTAAACATATAAAAGAACATTAAAAGTGCAAACTGGGGTTAAAATATTTACATTGAAAAAAATTTTTAAAGTTAAACAGTTAAATTTGAAACTTTTTGCTTCTAACCAAGTGTCTTATAAAATAACAAATACCCAAAGAAAAAGAATCTCAACTATCAGCCTTGACTCTGGGTCTCTGGGGTTTGAATTTAATGAGAAGAATCCCATGCCATCATTATCCTGAAGCTATGTTCAGACCCATGATTAAATATGCTTTTGAATCTCAGAATAAAAACAACAAACCGAAAATCTCTGTGGAAGCAAGGTTGGCTGGAGTGGGGGGGGGAAGAAGTGTGGGGAGGGGAGTGAAAGACGGGGATGATGGTGGAGGCAGGAAGTAACTTGGAAAGGAATCATGGGAAATGCCAGAGCCTTTCTGTTAGGTCCTTATCTGAGAAAATGTCCATGACATAATTGCCTTATCAGATGAATAACCGAGGTCACATGACTTCCCTTTTCCATGACCTATCCAAATTCTGTATAATTTGCTTTGGATCTACCAATCATCATTTTTATACAGCCCAAATTAATATTTTTCAGCTGTTAGGAATTACAAAAATAAATAATAAATGGGGAATGTTCTTTACTCAATCTTGTACAGATTCCTCAACAGCAAAATGAAAGACTCCCCACCCCCCCGCCTCATTCCATTTCTCCTGTTCTTGCTCAAATGTCCACTCACATAATTCTCCTGATTAATGAACATAAACGGGACTCTCCCTTCTCCGTTCGTTCCATTTCTCCAGTTCTTGAGCTAACCTCACACTCACATAATTCTCCCAATTAATGAACATAAGCAGGGAGCAGGAAGCTTTTTTTTCATCAAAGGGGAACAATAATTCCAAAGAAATAGAAGTTTAAAGCAAAGCATGAAGACCCCAGGCAACAGTGCCCTGTCCCGGCCATGGCACCACACTTTGATGACTAAATTAGAAATGCTCGGACCAGTAAGACTAGAGCACTATTAAGACTAGATGTTGGAAATATTTTAAAGGAGAAAAAAAATGTTCTTCCAATTCTAAATAACATTCTCCTCCTTGGTAATTTTAATAGGAATTTACAGAGAAAAAAAATTCTGAAATTATACTAATAGCCAAGAAGGTGATACTATCCTGTATGAGACTAAAACTTCAACTTTCTTCAAAACTGCACATAGCTAATAAAAACCTTAGTATATCTCTCTGAACTACCTACAAATTTACAAAAAGAAATTACAGGTTTCAAAGAAAATATTGAATTACCTTTAATGTTAACATGCCTTTATAATCACCAGTGTCAACCTTATAATCTAAGAATTGGTTGGGCTTCAAGTATGTGTATATCATAAAAACAAATTCAAAGCAAATACACTTACTGTCTTTCTCCTGTTTTTTGTCTTATTTTGAGTATTTTAGAGGTTGTTCGTAAACACTTACTTAAAGTTTAGTGAATGGCCTCGGATCCCTAAAAGAATCCCACATGTGATATGCTGTGCTAACTTACCATGTTATGCTCAAGGTGTCAGCCCCATGTGTACAAACGTGGTTGTATAATTTAGGTGCGGCCAAACACATAATTATTTTTCCAAATGCAGTTCATCAGAATGAGACCTGACCTGAGATATTTCTAATTAGAACTAGTGTGTTACCCTTTCTTATTTGGTGACAATTGTGACACGGATCATCAAACAATTGGTAGACTTGTCTGGCTGCGTGGAAAAAGTCCCCATAGAGATTCTTAGTGTTAAAATCACAGCACTATGATATCATTGCCAAGAAGGTCAGATTGGTGCTGAACCAGATCTGGGTCTCCTTAGTAGGAATGCCGACTGATACCCCACATATATATCAGTCAGACATGGATGGTGGGGTTGAATGTGAAGGGTCTAGAAGCAGGTTGTACCATGTGATAGCCTTTAGCTACATGTAGTTACCAGTTCTGGAAATGTGTTTCAAATTTAAAGTTGTACAAGATGACTTCTGTAAGAAAGAGATTATATGCTTGGTGAAAATTTAGAATGTCTTCAATATAAAATAGATGAGACATATATTGTATTTGTTATGTTTGAAACAAGATCATTCTTGCTCTTTCAAAGAGTAAACACTGTGTTTAGTGAGCAGAGAAAAATGCTCAACTCGTTTTGTGCATCTCACCGTAGTGCAGAAGCTAACAATTTTTTCCTGTAAGTAGCCAAGTAATGAATAATTTAGGCTTCATGTTTATTCTTGGTCTCCATACAGTGCTCTTCTCTTATGTATATAAGTATATATGAACACGTGTTACAACCTTTTAAAAAGGTAAAGCTCATTCTTAGCTTCTGGGCAGTTTCCCAACTGTTTGTCCAGCAGCATCGTGACTACAGTCAGAATGAAGCTAGACAAAACCATTGCAATGGCTCATAGTAGGGATTTTTACAAAAATGGCTTTATTAAAATATACCCATAGCCATTTATTAATCTATTTCTAAAACTGCTTTCACATCACAGCAGCTTGGCTGGACCGTTACAAAAGAGATGAGGGGACCCCAGAATGGAAACGTTTATTTGCCTCTAGCTAAAGAACACACACAGGAACTGACCAGCGTTTACATTTACCATTTTCTTCTAATATCCATCCTTCTGTGCTTATTGCCCTCAAAGGGAGGTATGCTCCAGACTTGATTCATGAAAACCGTCCGTCCCTCTGCCTGAAATTCTATTACTTAACACACTTACATTGTGTGCACACCTCAACAGTTACAATAAATTAATATTCACCGGTTTTCTCTGATCCTCATTAGATTGGGTGTTCCCTGATATGGAACTGAGTTCACAGTTCTGTGGCGTCCTGAAAAGCTTAGTCTGCTATGGAGTAGAAATCACTGAGTACATTTTATAATCATTAATCCCAGTGCTACAAGCAATATTGGGATGTGTCTATAATGTAAAAGAAAAAGGTGGGACTCTGGGGCAGGTCAGGGAAGTGAAAGAGCTAAGTCATGATTAGTCATGCTAAAAGGTAGATGTGTAACATACAGAAATGAAAGCTATAACTATAGCCATAATATTATTTAAAGATTTAGAAATAAAGAAGTGGAGGAACAAAAATCACTGTTGTTTCCAAGGAAAAAGAAGGAACTTGCCTAGGGGATGATAAAAAGCAAGGACATCGTTCATTTCCTAATGTTTTCAGAATACCGTATTCTTACTGACTGATAACATGGAAACAGAATATGATGCAAACGACATCAAGCTAAAGTAAGACAAAATAGCATAAAGCTAAAAAAATGATCCAAGTGGTTTCTCAGTTCCTTTAATAGGGAAGATGTTGTGGATTGTCCTGGGGCTGTTTGTATTTAGATGCTAATTCCACTTCCCTAAGAGGGGCTGCCTGGGACAAGGAGTGAATCACTCAGGTCACTTCATGTGAACCTTCTCCCCATTTTAACTTGTAAAATAAAGGCTAGAGCCAGTGACTAGGCAGTGGGAGAGAGAGAGGTGGAGCTAAAAAGTTTTGGGGAGAGGAGGAGAGGAGGGAGAACGAGGAAGACAGAAGAAAAATGGAGCAGAAGCACATGACCTAGAGAAACCACGAGTTATAAGGGATCTCATGGGTGGGGAGTATAATATAGTGTAGTGGTAGATCTGCCCAATCTAGGCACACAGCTTTTATTCATATTAATTGAGTCTCAATGAGAATTAATTAATTCTCATTGCACAGGCTTATTTGGGTTGGAGATTTATCGCAACAGGGAGAAAATAGATGAAATATCAATTCCTTAGATTATATGGTTACTTATTTGTGTTAACAAAGGAAGATAAAGCACTAAATGGAAAAGAAAAATTAAAGAGAACAGAGGAATAGAAGATAAAGAGGAAGGAAGGAGGAAGATGGGGCAAGGAAGATAAGGAAGGAGAGAGGGAGAAAGGAAGAAAGGAAGAAAAGAGGGAGGCAAGAAGAGAGGAAGACAAAGAAAGGATGAGAGAGAAGGAAAAGAGAGAGGAAGGAAAGAAAAGCCCATTGAGGACGGAGGGTGAAAGAAAAAGAAAAGTGTGAGAGGAAGAGATGGAGGAGAGGGGAAGGAGGAGGTGAGAGGGAGGGATGGGAGAAGAGACAGAGAGAGGAAAGAAGAAAAAGAATAAACCAAGCAAAGAAATCCATGATTCCTAAGCCATAAAAAACAAAAAACTCAATAATTCTAAATTATAACCAGAAAAGTTGAAAAAAAGGGGGGAGGTTAGGATAAAGAAAACCAAGTAAGTATCCAAATATATAAATCATATATCAGTGTAGTTAAATGGGTTAAATTCACCCATTATAAGGCATAAAGCACATAGTTTTTAAAGAGCAGCATCTATCCAGGGTCTAAATACAAAATAAAAGTAGAAATTAAAATATGACATTTAGATAACTTTGTCAAAAAATTGTGAAGGCTGAAAGAGTCCTTGGTCCGATAAATATCTTTAAGTGTTGAGGAACACAGGTTCAGAGGTTGAAAACCAAACATGAGGTAATTACAGGGAAAGTGGATGCAGAATAACTTCTGCCCAATTTCTTAATTTCCCTCAAATTCATTAAACTAATGAGAATAACAATTTTGGTTTGTAACAAAGTTCTTGATTCACATCTATTCACCCTCCTGCCCCCTCCTCCTCCTCCTCCTTCCTCCCCCTTCTCCTCCTCCTCCTCCTCCTCCTCCTCCTCCTCCTCCTCCTCCTCCTCCTCCTCCTTCTCCTCCTCTAATTTTGGTCTATTTTGCACTGCCATACATTAGGTCTTCCTGAGGATCAACTTAAACTATTGAGGCAACTATTCCTGTAGTACTCAGTAGACCTTCAAAATAGCTAGAAGTAGACATCCCTAGAAGAACAGTGCCAAGGATTCCCTGATCTGAGATTGTGAAAGCCTAATACTCCTGATCGGAGGTAAAACCTAAGGCATAGTTTATCTTGTAAGTTCATCCTACAGGATCATAATACTGAAAAAATAAATAAATATATATATACATATATATATACATATATATATTGTCTGCTTCCACCCACTCCTGCCCCTCCTTGCTCTTCCATTACTGTTTACTGTTCCTGGAAGTGTTTCCTTAGCAAATCTTTTGCATATGACTCTTCATCTTATCATCTTTTCCTAAAGAACCCAGATCAAAGAAGTTGCTGTTGGGGTTGTCTAAAATTTAACCTCTAAGGAAAAGAACTCAGGTTTACTCACCTGCTGGCCCATCTCACAAAGGAATGCTGCCAGCTCTCGATAGGGTATGGTGTTACTATTTCCAAGACTTTCACCTAGAAAGGATGTAAGCAGCATAGACTTACAAAGGGATGTATTCCCCATGCAGTCTCCTTATTTGGGCCTACGAAAGGCAGTCCCTTTAAAATAAGCAGTAAAATGTGGAAAGATGTAGAGAAATAAGCTTGAGGAAATATGAGTAAAAATTATACGTTTGTGTGATATGTGGAATTACTATGAGTTTTCTTACATGATCATAAATTGTGATCTCATAGGGAAACATTGCTCCCCAGATATACATGTAAAATATGTACAATACATACAATTTTCTGACAAATGGCTTAACCAAATGTTTGCAGAAAAGACAAATACCATACATGATTACAGTTAGAACAAAAGTTTGTAAACACCACTATTCATAATCCAAAAACAAAAGGAATGTTGTCAAAAGTACAATGAAGTTATAGCAGTTTATTTAAAAATTTAAAGATCTCCTAGGTATTAGTATAGGTAAATTTTTGAAATATAATATGGATTTTATTAACTAATGAAAGAAGGGTAAAAACTGCATGTCTATATGAACATGACTATGTATGATCTCTACGTAGATGGGGTATTGTATAACTATTTCCTGTAAACTCAAACACTGCCTTCTGGAGTAAGAAGGAAACTCATAAGACTCGGGAAGTTAACAACATTTTACAAGACTCAGAAGGAACAAGGTTCACAGGGCCTCTCCTGAAGCCAGGAAAGCAATTAAAAGATGTTGAGAAGAGGCAACTCTCCAGGAGAGCAGACAGCTGCTAGGGTGGAGCTTCCACAGCCATCCTTGCTGGAATGGCCTGTTCTTGCATAGAGCTGTTTTTAAATCATCAAGCTCCTGTGTATGACCTTTTACCTCTGCTCCCATAAGTAACCCCAATAAAATCATGGGCCCACTAAGTCAGGCTTGAGGCAGAGCATTTCTTCGGTCCATCATCGTTCATATCTTGGGTGAATAGATGTTTGCTCTCATCTCCCAGTGAGAAGTGCTGAAAGGTAGGGGTAAGAAGAAAAAAAATTGGACTTGATGCAATACTTGTTTTGTCAGATACTTAACAGTTTCAAATGGTTTAATTAGTGATTATTTTTAACAACAAACATCTTTAAAAGAGGAATAAAAAGAGTGAAAAGAGTAGAGAAAAGGGGGGAGGAGGTGAACCTCCAAAACAAAGATAAATACAATAATGAGAAACCACAAGAGCCACAGCTAGTCTTCTTAAAGCTAGCCAATTAATTGTGTTTTGAAGTAGGGTAAATAAAAAATAAAAGGAGACAATCTATAGCAAATTTTAAAAGAAGAGTGCATATAGTAACTAAAGACAAAATATAGGTTTAAAAGCTATAATTTGCTACGAACTCAGCACAACTTGTTAGAACACTAAATTTAAAGTAATTTTGAAACCTATCATTGCTAATATGTACCAGAATAATTAGAAGAATTGAGGGAATTTCTTTGCTAGTTGGAATTAATCAATAGTTTAATATCACAAGTTCCAGTAAATGAAGACTGGGAAATTTTACAGGGGTCTCTACAAATACTTCAAGGATATGTAATTCATAATTTATGCAAACTACAACTCCAAGTAATATATCATAAAATGCCCCTTTCATAAAGGCTTTTTTTTATCTTAGCTTTCAAAGGGTAGAAAAATGATGAAGAAAAAAGGCAATGAAAATCCAATTCTATTTAAAACAAACACAATGGATACTATACAGTAAATAAATAAATAAATAAATAAATAAATAAATAAATAAATAAAATGATTTGCACATAAGAGAAAGCCATAAACTCTGTAATATCTAAGGATACATGTGCAAATATGTAAGAAAATTGATTCAGTTGAAGACAAGTAAAGGACCATTCACAGATTAGTCACAAAAAGAAAACCTATAGAAACCACCTTTAGGTATAAACCCCTAGTCCACATTTATCAATAATAAATATTGACTGAAAGAGCAGTGTTGCTTCTGAAAACCTAACAGGATGGACCTACCTGAGGTACAGAGAAGGGAACACATACAGCAGGCAAGATGCACTTCCTACCTCAGCCACAGCCTTCAGCAGAGATGACTGGTCAGCTGCCCCAGCCACAGACTCTACCCCATAGGTGAGATGAGCAAGGTTTGTGGGATTTCTGTTTGTATACCATGCTCTTCCCAGATCTAGCTGGACAAAACGAATGCTGAAGCAATCCACATACAAGCTGAATCTGGGTATGCGCCAACCAGCAGCTGCCCAACCACAGGCTTATCTCATCAACCCCAAAGTCCTGATTACAAGTTACCGTGCTTTACACCCAGACACTAGCAGAAGATCTCATCTTCTTTCCCCAGTCTTCTGGCTAATATACCCCTACTGAAGACAGACCAGAGGAACAACAACAACAACAAAAAAGCCTCAGACACAAGCAACATGTGACAACACTGGACCATATAGTGCCATGTAAAACAAACATTAAAATATTTCAAGGAAAAGATCTAGTGACTATGTTCTCTGGCTACATCTCCATTAGAAAACTGGAAGTATGATATTTAGAGTCCCAGTTTAAATCTCTGGTCAAAATGCAAGATAATTGATTTAACAAATCTTATCGATGAAGGAATAGTCATGGTACTACACCTAAATTTGTAAGCACTCATTATGGCCACATTAGAAAACAAGAAACACTAAGAAGGAAAGAGTAAGTCTCCAGTGTAAAAACTTAGAAACAATAATCTCAGTGAAAATAAAAAACAAAATACAGAAGCTCGATGAATTCCACCTATTTGAAAAGTAGACAAAATAAAAGTAAGCTGATAGCAATATTAATGTTAATCAAAAGAGCCATAAAATAATATGGCTAACAGCGGAAACATTATACTAATGTGAAGCAGTCGAGGAGAGCCAGGTAGATGGAGCAGCAAGGAAGGTGCTTGCTCTGAGCCTGGTGACCTGGGATCCCTGAGAGTACATGGTGGAAGGAGAGACCCACCCCACAAGTGGTCCTCTGACTTCTACATGTGGAGCATGGAAGATGTGTGCCTGTAAACTCTCCCTCCCTCCCTCTCTCTCTCTCTCTCTCTCTCTCTCTCTCTCTCTCTCTCTCCACATACACACACTCACACATACATATCACAACAAACATTCACACATATCACAACACACACTCATATACATATACACACAACACATATACACCAAATATTAATTACTAATAAATAAAATGTCGACAAGGAAATTCTGCTCAACTCAGTCTTATTAGATTGAAATCCTAGAAGTGACAAACCAACTGTTCAAACTTCGCCAAACCTAACATACTTGTGAAGACATCAAATGCTAAGATTTACCAGCTCTTCCATTTCCTTAATAAATGGAAAGTTAACACAAGACCATAAAGGGTTCATAACAGAGTCTTATAAATATTTTTAAAGATCAGTTTAATGAAAATTTGGTGACTCTAAAAGAACTTAAATAAGAGATAAGAGAATGTCTTACAGAAAGTGATGCTGGCAGGAACATTCAGAAATCAACACATCACAAGCAACCTACGCCCTTCCAGCAGGAGGATGTTTATTGATCGTGTTTCATTCACACGGTGGAGTGTGGAAACACAAGCCCTATCGCTTTGTAGAAAACCATCAACATTAGAATAAAGTCCAACCGCCATTCAATAAGACACTCTCTTCTTCTAGCAAGCAAAAACCAGGGCACATACACACAGACTCATCAATAATCCCTAAAGCACAAAGAAAAATTAAGGGGACGGGGCACAAAGCAAGAGGCCACAACAAACTTCCTGACGAAAATAAAATTAGTAGGTAAAGGTCTATTTTGGCTCAATTTAAGGAAATATGCGTATGTTTGTGGGGACAGCACGGTAGTGGGGTGGGAGGCAAAGGGTCATATTGTGTCTATAGTCAGCTGGTGCTTGCCTCACTACCTCTATTCTGTCCATTTCTTCTTTCTAGAATCTGAATCCATGGAGTGGTGCTTCTTACATTAAAGTTGGGACTTTGCTCCTACATCCAATCTCTCTGTAAACATTATTACCGACATGCCCGAGATGTGTCTTCTAGGTGATTCCAATGCCAGTTAAGTTGTCAGAGAAGGTAAAGCATGATGTATATCTTTCAGTTCCATGGTTACTGTTTTTGGTTTTGTTTTTTGTTTTCTGGGTTTTTTTTTTTTTTTTTTTTTTTTTTTTTGGTTTTTCAAGACAGGGTTTCTCTGTGTAGCCCTGGCTGTCCTGGAACTCAGAAAGCCACCTGCCTCTGCCTCCCAAGTGCTGGGATTAAAGGCGTGAGCCACCACTGCCCAGCTTTGCTTTTTTTTCTTTTCTCAGTGCTAGACACAGAGCCTAGGGCCTCACACTTGCTAGGCATATGCTATGCTCTAGCACTGAGCCACCACCTCAAACTCTTGTAACATACTTTAATCAGATATTTAACACAAGGAAAGGGAAAAAATTAACCTTTTCTTTTCATAAGAGGACAAAGGTTAAGATGGATAATGTCTATGTGTTTGTAAGAATATGGAGAAAAAGAAAAGAAATGTGAATATTGACACAGATATAAATTTATAAAAGACTTTAGGAAGCCATCTAGAAATAGCTATAAAAACTAAACTGTATATGTGCTACAAATTAAATATATCACCAGAAAATGACATTTATAAAAATTCTGTATTGATGTTCAGAACACAAACATAACAACCCTTCTCAGCAGCAATGCTTTCAGCAGCAAAAATATAGAAGCATCATAATAGATGTACTGTGGCTTGCCCCTACCACTGAAGCCTGTGAAGTAAATTTGCATGAGTTAATATTCCCAGAGCGTCATGCTAAATAGAAAAAAGGTTACACTCCACACAATTACAGCTTTGTTAGAGGTAAAAAGCACACAACCTTGTGTGTTGTTTGTGAATCCATAATAAAAGGATCACAGATTTCCAAGAGAATTTGCCAACTCCAAAGGCTGCTTACCTCTGAGGGGAAGAGACAAGAAGGTTACAAGACAAGGTTTGGCTGCAATCTATGTTTTCATTTCTTAAGAATGAAAGCACACTTTGAATTCAAGGAAATGTGCAAACTGCTGACAGTTAAACCCAAGTCTCACATCCCGTGTTAGCTATACTATCTGTAAATGCTTTTGTCTATGGTATCTGATTATATCATCAATAAATGTGAATTGAGTGGGTTTGTGTGAGAATTCTGGTGTGACACCTGCAACTCTACTGAAGTCCCTGTGAGCATCTTCCTTCCCAGACGGACTCTACACACACCAGCAAAGCAACCACTGGAATCCATAGAATTGCTCATGTGTCCAGTCTTGCCCGCAATTACCTCATTCACATAAGCCTAACTTTCAGCCTGTAACAAGGAAGGGAACTTGGAGGAAAGCACCTTAACTCCTTGGGTTATATAAGTTTTTAACAGTCATAAGTGAATAAGACAAAAGTTTTTGTTGTTGTTGTTGTTGTTGTTTTAGTGGATTATTGAGATTTTATTAAGCAATCCCAGATCATCCATAAACGAGCATTTCAGAATCCCTTCAGCATGTAAAAGTGCTTACCTCACATCTTGATGTGTGAGCACTATCATTTTAAGAGGCCTGTATACTCCATGAAAATATAAAAAAGTGATGTAAGAAAAACTGTGAAGAGGAGTGCTAAGAAGAGTCCTGTGGCTATTTGAATGCCAAGATTTGTGTGGTGCTCCCATCTCACAATCTCAGGCTGCCAGGGAATTATGGGTCTTGATTCCCATCAAAACGTTGAGTCATCCTACTGGAATCACAAGCAAGTTTCAACCTGGACCGGCAATCCTTGTTCTTGAGCAGCAGGAAATTGTATGATCTCTGGAACGGGTCCACCCCTCATTGCTATGAAAGGCAGATAGACAGTGTGACTAATAGGGTCATTTGTCAGAGGCTCTGTGCTACATACTTTGTACTGGCAAAATATTGTTCAAAGGAGTTCACCACAGGAAATGACTGCAAATGAAAGTATTACCAGAAGGGGAAAGATTGGAGATTGCAATCTCTAGCATAGATTCAACTGTATTATCTATTAATCAGCACAAAACTAGTCATATTCATTGTAAGTTATACACATACAAAAAAAATCACAACATGAAATTCGGGACTAGAATTGACTAAAATTGCTTAGTCAAATGAATCACTGCGGCAGGTGTTTCAAACAACTACAGATAACTTCTAAAGTCTACAAAAATATGCAGTTTTTTCTAAACTTGGGTTATTTCAAATCTGCTTATAATTAATAGTTAATGGATGAATTAATTTAACTAGGCAAGTTTTTTCCTCCATCTTGAACATTCTTTGAATGTAAACACCCTTAAAGGGACCACTCACCACGAAGGGACAGTATGAATCCAAGCACCTCTTCAGTCTCCCCCAGAACCTGTTTATTTATCTCCTCCTTTGGCACACATCTGAGGTCTATTCCCTATGTAGGAGGCACTACAACATGTGGGAATAAACAGTGGTACCTAAAGACATGTGTCATAAACCTGACACTATAGAGAAACTCACAGTTCCTGCCTTCATGAACACAACGCGACTGATAGATTGATTATAACTGTAGTGAATCCTAAGAAAACCTATAAGATTTGTAACAGCAGACTGTAAAGCAGCATGGCTTGCTCTTATAAAGGACATGGTTTCCACCAATCCCTTGTACTCATTTTGCCTCCTTTTCCCAATACTGCTTCTCTCTAAAACCAGAGCCTTGCTCGGTCTTGTGCCTCCTCTCCACGTGCTCACCGGCTCTGCTGTAAGGAATTTGGACTTTGAGTAGATGAACATCATCCCATGACTGCGGAGATGCATGTAAGCACTTGCACACCACCCTTCCCTACAGAGCATCAAGAAACCCAAAGAGAAAGCAGGCACTGCAGAGGGAAGGCCGTAGCTTAGCATTGTGCTCACATTCAGGCAATCCCAGGCTTGCTTCCAAACAGAAAACTGAGAGCAGAGGGCAGGAAATGGGTCATAAAGGAAGAGATAAAGAAGATAATGGAAGCAGGAGAATAAGAAGGGAGGGTCAAACAAAGTGGTGCCTCCGGTAGAACATTGGTAAACCTCTTCTCTGTCCCCCCTCTTCTTCCTCACACTTTGTGCTCCTCATTGGCTACCAACACTCATGAGTGAACAATTTACAAATCCTGAGAGTCTCTTCCAGCTGGAGATCCAACTGAAATGCAAAGGCAGAGCTGTGGATGCTGAGGACTCTAAGCTCATCGTATGTGAATGTCTGGAAGATGCAGGGTTTGGATTGGGAAGGGGGTGATCCTTTCATGCCTTCCAATCACAACTGACTGAAAGACAGGGTTGTTTTGCTTCTGCATTCATTGCACACCAGTCCCCCACCTTTGCTTCCTGCATATGCTTTCACTTCTTTCCCTTTTCCTTCTTTACATGCAATAGCTTCAGCCTTTTCACAGACACCCCAAAAGTGTATATCCAAGGGCCTGGCATACTCATGTGATTGTTTGTTTGAGTGGTTGATTGATTGATTGATTTTTGAAAAATTGAGTTTTAGACTAGACTCTACAGGGAATAACTCAAAACTGAAAATCAGATGTGTCTGCTAGATTATAATATGTTGATATTATAACAACATAAGGTGTTGATATAACAAAATGCCTGGGTAACTTCAAATTATTTGGCTTATACTTCTGGAGTCTAGAGGGTCCAAACATGTTGGAACAGCATCCAGGAAAGCCTGCATCGCACCACGGTAGAGAACTAGTTACATACAGCACCATGTGCAAGGATGGGAGGAAGAGAATGGGGAGTTGGGGTTCCCCTAGCAAACCTGCTCAGGAATCATCTACTCCCGAAAGACCAGTGTTAATCCTTCCTGAGCACTGGCTTCCCATGATCGACTCATCTGCTAGGTTCCATTTCTTAAGGCTTCTACCAAATCGGCACCATCACAGTGGGAGCAAGCTCCCAGAATGTGATCTTTGGGGCATAAATCCCATTTGGGTCACAGACCCTGTCTTCAAAGTCTCCCAGCCATTCCAGACAGCAGATACTTCCACAGAGAGTGCCAATGGTTTCTGAACTCTCTGTCTTCTCTCACCCACACAATCTTTCCTAATGTCTTATTTTCCAGTCAGAACAGTCGGCTTTCCTTTGCCTCAGGCCTACCCCAGCTTGTTCCTCCACTGAGAGCCATCTTCCTGCCAACCAAATCACCCCTCACGGTGCTCATCTCAAGAAACACATTTGTTTCACCTAAGAGGCGTTCTTTCCCAGTTCTCGAATTAACAGCCTATTTTTTTTCATCATTACAACTTAGAAAGCATAATTGCAAAATGAAAATGAAGCAAAAGTAAACAAAACAAAGTCTACAAGGAATATATTGAAAGGTAAAGTATGCTATAATACAGTGCTTAAGAGTCTCAACCAGTGTCTGCTTCAATGCTCTATTGAAATAAAGGTTTTTGTCATGGTTTCTCTACATCTACCTCAAAATTGATATCTAAAATAGAAATAAAATAGTAATAAAACTTTAACAAATAAAAAAGATTATGAAATATAACACAGGGAGAAGAAGAAAAGAATGTTCAGATTTTGACTAAAAGTCAAACAGCATATCAGAGTGCAAGCATAGTTGCCAAGACTCCTGAAAGTCAAATAGATCATATATGTCTATGAATGTGTGCTTGGGGGAAGTGGAGGCTCACACTGTAGAGGTGTCCACTGTGAACCTGATGGTAAAGCTGAGAATCTTTGAGTCAGGTCTGGTAGCATCTGTGACATACAAGCAGGAGGACCAGAGTTCAAGGTTGTGCTTAGATTGTATAGTGAGTTTGAATCCAGCCTTGGCTCCATTCTCTCAGAAACAAATAGACAAGACACAAACAACAACAAAAACACAGGACAGGAGAGATGGCCCAGTGAGAATTTACTGTGAAAGCAAGAGAAGCTGAATTCAAATTCTAGAGCCCATGTTGAAAAAAAGAAAAGAGAGAGAGGGAGGGAGGGAAAGAGAGAGGGAGGGAGGGAGGAAGAAAAGTAAAAGAATAAAAGCCCATCATGGCTGCACGTATCTATCCCAAGAGGTAGTGAGTAGAGACAGGTGGACCCCAGGAGAACAAGCTCCAGGTTCAGTGAGACGCCATCTCAAAAATAAAAGGTGAAGGGTTATTCAGGATGGATTTTCTCTGATCTCCACTTGCTTACTGTGAGCACATGCCCCAGATGTGGATCTCTCTCTCTCTCTCTCTCTCTCTCTCTCTCTCTCTCTCTCACACACACACACACACACACACACACACACACACACACACACCACTCATACACACCTCACGCACACACAACCATACATACATACTCACACACATACAAACCACACAAACCCTCACATACCACACACATTCACACATCACCTCACATATATACCACACTCATATACACACTATATTCATACACATGCATACACACATACATCCACACTCACACATACACACATATACACACACACACATACACACACACTACCTCACATATACACCGCACTCATGCATACACATACACCACACTCACACACAATCACACATACACACACATGTGCTCCACAAACACATATCATCTCACATGCACACCAAACTCATATATACCCTACACAGATACACACACACACACACCACACACACACTCACAAATATACCGCACACACATTCATACTCACGCATGCACAGACATACATACATATGTACACACTCCACACTCACACACACACACCACATTCAACCACACATACACACTCACATACCACCTCATACACATACCACACTCATGTACATACTATACCCATACATACACATTCACACACATGTACACACGTACACACCACATGCACTCTCACATATACACCACATATACATATACAGGCATATACACACACACTCACACCACACACACTCGCAAACAATAACAACAAAAGGATGAGGATCTATTCAAACAGCAAAACATGAAACACATGTCATACATTCCACTAAAACTCTGAACTGACTCCTCTGTGAAATCAACAACCCAAAAGAAAGCCAGCAGCCATTCCCACTCAACCCACTATTAAAAGCACAACTACTTGTGAAAGAAACAAAATGGAAACCCGGACGACAGCCAGCCCCAAACACACATCCTGGGAGGGGAAGCATCAGTGAATATGACCTGACACCTCTTGCAGAAAGAGACGAAACGAACAAAGACCACATGGCTGTTCAGAAGCAGGCTGAGAAGGAGGCAGACAGGCAGGCAGGTAATTCTAATCCATGGGAAATCTGTTAGAAGTTGGAAATATTTCAGTCAGGATGCTACTTGGGAGCACACTCAAAGGCAACATAGTCAACAACCTAAATCTTGCAAAATCTCAAAATTAGAAGTAAGTTTTGGCCATGACACAGGCCTCTTGCTTCTGCAAACATGTCTGAATATAGCCATGTCAGCTAAACAGCCTGAAACCACAGGCAGGGCCAAGTGGTCGTGGCGTGGATTTCTAGAGAAAGCATTAAAATCATAGAAGTATAGCTCTGTAGACTCGGCATTCCCTGTATCAGTGGAAGAGAGTTCTGTACTGATTCATGCCCCATATGTCTGTGTGGCAAACTCAACCAACATGCCTCATATTTTAAGAAAATGTGGGAAAGAAGGAGAAGAAACAGTTGTTCTGGAGTCCCAAATACCATGGCTGAGTAGTTCATAGGATTTTAGCTAAACATATGCTATAGCTGACTGAATCCTTCTAAAATTTATTGCTGGAAAATTTGACTACCAATGCTTTGATATTGGAGGACAACTTTGGAGGGAAATCTCATAGGAATGGAGTGTCTAATTACTTTTCTTATCACCAGGATAATATATCTGTAAGAAGCAACTCATGCAAGGAAGAAGGACATACTTGGGCCTGTGATTTGAGGAGATAGAGTCCACTGTGGCCAGATGGCAAAGTGGTCAGACTGACAGTTGTGTCTGCAAGAGTTTGTTCACATATAGGCAGACCAGGAAGCTGGGAGAAAGCTAGAAGCAGTGCTAAGGAACTGACTATATATAACCCCCAAGGCTAGTCCTCAGTGACTTACTTCCTTCCAGTGAAGCAGCATCTTAGTGGTTGGACAAACTCTCAGATATGTACCAGCGAGGGACCGGATATGCTCACACACCTGACCTATGCAGCACATTCAAACCAAAGCAGTGACCTTAGAAGAGAGTTCTCACAGAGGACATAGGGGGACCAGGAAATAGGACCTCACCAGACATGAAATTGGCTTGTTCCTTGATGACACTCAACTTACATTCTTGAACAATGGAACGATGAGAAGTCAATTTCCATCATGTGTCAAGTACTCGGGTTATGGCATTTCCTTACTCCATCCCCAGCATCCAATTACATAAACTCATGTTTTTACAGTATGCTTTTACATATGAAAGAAAGACATATCAGCCAGTCAATTTTATGGGTTTGAGGGAATTAATATTATTTCTGTTTCAAAATATAAAATATGGGCATTTGTTCCTTGTAAAGTCATCCAACAAGGAAAGTTTCAGTGGTGCTTCCAAAAATGACAAATTAAAAAGGATTTATTGCCAGCATCATTCTGCCTTGCTTCTTTTTTTTCTTTTCAGCTGAATTGGGTTGTTCTGGTATCTACGATTCAGTTTTCTCATCTGAATCCACTGTGGACCTTCTCATAACAAATAGCCAATTCCTCAAAGAGAACACATTTAACTTTACTTATGAAAATAAAAACAAGCAATTGTGTGAGAGAAATGCATGGGAATGCTAAAGGCTGTTCTAAGCTTCAATCTCAAAGGAATATTTCTTGCTGAAAATCAATTGTGGAACCTGAAGGAAGGCTTGTGTTTATTGTCTTGGCTTGTTTGTCTTGGCATGGAGCATTGGAAGCACACAGTGCTCGCTGTGATAGAGTAGCCTTTCATCCCAAGTGTTTTCAGAAGAATTACCCAATTCCATGAACCTTCTAGTAAGTTTCCAAACCTTGCTAAGACATGAATAATGTGCAACCGTTTGTAACACAGCATCATCTTCTTTTCTTCAGATATTTCTTCCTCCTTTCTGGATTTAATAGCATAGGGGGCGCTATTTCTCTCAAGCCCTTAGTTAGGTAACACTGGGGGAAAGGTAGTGAATTACCAGCCTCATGCAATGAAACCTAGACTTATTACCATTGTCTCCATGGCAAAAGTCTTATTAATATGACCACCCTAATATCAATGTTCTCTGCCCACCACACAGTAGCCCAGTGAATGTGAAGCTGTATGAGTCTATCTACACACCTCTCCTGCTTTGACTGTTACTTCAAGAAGTCTACACAGAAGCATGACTCTCCTATTTCTTTCTTTCACTCTTTCTTCCCCTTACTCCCCTTACAAGTGTCTCTGTGATGACACCAGGCCCTCCCAGGTAACCAAGAGCAACCCTTTCATCTTAAAACCCTTAATGGAACCATGCCTGCAAAATCAGAGGGTTCACAGCTTATGATAGTTCCATTTGCCATCCTTTGACTCTGTAATTGCGTGAAGTCATATGCATTCCACAGAAACTATGCTTTAAATGTCCATTTGTTCCCAAGCTCATGATATGACATAGAATATACTCTCCCACTGTAGCAATGGGCAATGGCAGTAAGCCATAGCTCCAGGTGGGCCAGGAAATCACAAGGTTAAAGAACTGACACCCGAAAGTAGACTGTGTTGCTAAGCTGCGACCGTCACAGGTAAGGTGTGCTTAACCAATTTTCAATGCAGATCATTTCAATTTACTGTGCATTTGTCAAGATATTACCCTATCTATATAAGCTACCATAGCCACCAATTTCAGGAATTGAAGTATGGACATGTCTGAACAGATATTTATTCAACGTAACAGAGAGCAAGCAAAAAATGAAGCTCTTTAAATGAAATGGGTAACATTTTAAAAATCTAATCTGATGTCAAAGGGGAAAGACAAACTCTAAAGTCAGATTTCTTCAGTGAGACTATCTAGCTCTGGGGTCTTACACAAATTATTTAACTTCTATAAACTCACTTTTCTATGCAAAAGAGGGATGATAAATGTAATAGCTTCTATATTAGTTGTAAAAAATAAACGAGATTATGCACTACTAAATCTGAATAGGGATTACTATTGATTCAGCCTCTCAATAAATATGTTACCCTTTGCTAAGTTTGAATGTGCCTCTCAAAGGCAGCTATCTGAAGGCCAGCCCTGACAGGAGTTATTTAGGTTGTAAAGTCTCCATTGCCATAAATAAGTACTAATTATTAAAGGTCTTCAGGCTGCAGTTTCCATCTTTTGCAGTATTTTTCATGTGTATTCTTTTGCCCTTCCACCTTCATGGGATGATGCAGTTATGAGTCCTTTACCAGATACAAGTCTAAACCTGTAGCCAGCAAAGACATATAAGTGGGCTGTCTAAGGTCTTGAGAAGCCAGCTCACACCTCCATGTGACTAGAAAGCAGAAACAGAGATTCATGTAGGACAAATATGGTGTTTAAGATTTGATATTGCTTCCCTTACTGAATTTTTAGCTTGTCTGGAACCAGATACTGCAGATACGGATCCTTTCCTGATATTTCCTTTTGTAGGAAGAGGTGTACCCTGTGTCTGTCTTACCCTGGAGTTTAGAAGGGACAACTTGCTTTGTTCCCAAGCTCATAATTAGAGAGAATTTGTCTTAAGATGAATTGTGCCTTCAAGTGTACACCTGTTAAGTTTGAAGAGACTTTGCACATTGAAATTTTGTGTTACTACCAGGATGGTAGGGGGTTTTAGAATAAAATAAGTGCAAAATACATTCTGCATGTGAGAAGGAATTTAATTTGGTGAGGAGAGAGGGCAGAAACATCAGGCTATGAAGTTTGAACATGCCCCACCCAAAGCAGGTGCTGGGAATTAAATCAACTCCATATGTTTGAGAGGAGAACTGCTGAGAAGGGTGTAAGTTATGAGGGTGCCACACTCATGAATGGATTAGTGACAAGCTTGAAGGGCTTGAGGTTATAATTTTATATCTTTGGTTTCTTTATCTGCCCTCTTCCATGGATTGACTCAGAAGGAAAATTCTTACCAAACCCTCGCTCATAAACTTTGTCCTTCATAGCCTTTAGAACTGTAAGAGATAATGCTTGCTCTTAACACATTACAGAGTCTTGGATGTTCTGTCACAGGAAGGCAAAATGGACCAAGACACTCACTATTCTTACCATTCACTATTGAACCACACATCTGAACATTTTAAACCATGTTCCTTATCATATTTGCAGATCACTAGACCTCACAGCACAGAAGCTAGACTGAGTCCCGTTAGCTTTCTCCTCTGCTTTGCAGTATCCTGGAAGATCCTTCAGTTCTCTTCTGACGGCATCTGTTCTTCAAATGCCTCAGAGTCCTGCCCGAACTAACTTTTATGCTGTTCTTGGTGAATACCAACTTTGGTCCTACCTAATCACACCCACTATACTCTTTTTACAATACTTTACTCTCATGTAGAATACAGTAGCCTCGGAAATCTTCTGGCTGCCTGTCTGTCTTGTCTCCAGTGTTAGGGATTGTGCTAATGAATCCATGCACTCTCTCTACACCCAGTCTGCCCAATCCAGCCATGAGCAATAAAGCCATCTCTAAATCTCTGACTAAATTAGCCTTTTACCCATTAATGGTCCCCCATGACTATCTTCTTACATTCCCCCCTCAGCATTTCTTCCTTTCTGTTATGCCATGAACCTCCGACTTACCGTATCTGGTACCCACCTTCCCTACCCATATATACCCATATAAACCCTCAGAAATCCAGCCATTTTGTCTTTTATTCATTGCCAGATTCCCTTTGCCTGGAACACCTCTACAGAGCTATAAGATATTCTAGTTCCCTTGTTTAAATTGGTGCTTTCACTTTATTTTCTACAGGGGAAGATCCTAATCAGAGCCTATCACCCATTGCAAGCCTCTTCTATCCTTCAAGCAGCATATTCTCCATTGTCAGAAGTAAGGAGTTTATGAAGCCTTCTTCCTAATATTTTTTTACATATCCCTGACTCTTCACTGGGAAAGACCAAATATGGCTGGGAAATAAAGGTAACAACCCTGAGATGCTCACTGTAATTTGACAAAAATTCTCCCTGTTATAGTAGGTCCTCTTCCACTGTTGGCATTTCACTTTGCTAACCACACATCATTCATTCAAGGTTCATGGACTCCCATGTGGTACACTCTACAATAGCATTTTACACATGAAAGAACAGTCTTGGGACATTTAGATACCTGATGGCTGACCACTCCCGTGGCTATAAAATTCCTATGAAGAGTGACTTGAACATAGAGCTGTCTACCCACCATCCCCAAGAGTCTATGGTCATGCCCCTTTCTCTAACTAGAAAAAAATCTGGCATCTATTTCAATGCTTCTTGAAAACCACAAACAATACTCACTTTTCCTGTGATCTCTAGAAAGAAATGAGTAGCTGAAGTATGTATGAAACGGTTCCTACTGTCTATCCTCCAATCAAGACAAATGCTTTCTTTAAATGCTTTCTGTGTACAAACTCCAAATATAACTCTAGGGCATAACTTCCCCTGTATCACTGGGGAAGGCAGCCATTGCTTTTGATGAGGAAACAAGGGCTTAGCATTCATCCTGATAGCCATTCAGGATTTTAGTCGGACCCCAGAAGGCACAGGTTCATAAAGTTGACTAAGTAATAGAAACAAGAGACATTCTCAAACTTATAAGATAAAGCAGCAAAGGAAAGGGACGAAACAACCAAAACATTTGAGCTAATATAGGTTTTCTGTGCTAAGAAAGGAATGAAAATAAAAACTGAGAAAGCATTCTGTACTTGACTTTTTAGAAAGAACGTCTTCTGGATGAACAGTACCAGATGTCACATAATGCTCTCCAGGTAGGAGTTGAGTTGCTGTCACTAGGTCCTAGAGGGGCTCATGTTCCTGATACAGCATCTATACTGCGCTTCCTAAGTAGCAGTTGTTCATTCAGAAAGAGCATCACTCAGAGCGCAGCAAAAGATTATCACTCTATAGGAATATAGCCTATGTCTCATCCCTGCATTTTCTTGAGCTTCATAAATATGCTTTCAAAATCTATTCCTGCCCCCCCTTTTTTTTTAATCTGAAAAATGTCAGACAACCCAAAGTACCAAGTTAACCCCTCTATTTTTGCAATATGCTTTTTAATATAGCATATATCTTTAACATTTATACACCACCTTGAGCTCAATGTACAAGAGACATCACTTCTGGTCATTCTCAAGGGTATTTTGTACCTAAAGACTAGTGTCATTGCATTCCAAAACTGTCAATCTGTCTATGTCACACCACCTTGAAAACATTTGGACTCATAAGAAACATGCATCTAAATTTTAGCCCTAGAGCTTGCCCAGTTTTAAGCTCTCAGAGGACAGTATTCATGTGCCTCCCTGGCTGATCACTGCAATAGACACTGCATGTTGCTCTTGTTGACTAACAAGTCTTTTAATTGACTAAATTGTAATATTCAATCAAAATACTTGAAAATACCAATATTTCGCCAGGCAAAGGTGGCGCACGCCTTTAATCCCAGCACTTGGGAGGCAGAGGCAGACGGATTTCTGAGTTCGAGGCCAGCCTGGCCTACAGAATGAGTTCCAGGATAGCCAGGGCTACACAGAGAAACCCTGTCTTGAAAAAAAAAAAAAAGAAAGAAAAAAAAAAGAAAAGAAAAGAAAACTACCAATATTTAAAGGTTTTAAGGCATTAGGTTAATCATAACCCCTAATATCTAAAAACTTTTTTCATCTTGCCCAGAGTAAATATTCAGAAGAGACAGATCTCATTTTTGCTCTACTTCTCAATGACCCAGTCCACACTTTGTGCCATTCTTACTTTTCTGGATAGCTGCACACCTAGAGTAGGACATCTGAGGTAGATTACCCTTCCTTCCTTCCTTCCTTCCTTCCTTCCTTCCTTCCTTCCTTCCTTCCTTCCTTCCTTCCCCCCTCCTTCCTTCCTTCCATCCTTTCTCTCTTTCTTCCAACAGTGTAGCTAGGACTCAAGCTCACAATCCCCCTTCCCTAGCCTGGCAGGGATTATAGATAGACATGCACCCTTATGCCTAGCTAACATTTACAGTAACCACATCTTCAAAATTCATTTAAAAGTGGGTAAACTCTGGCTACCTTCAGCAGAGTGAAACACTAAAATTACTATGGACAAGGAATTCTTTAAGAAGCCCATTAATTTGAACCAGAATCTAAAATTTTAGTGCATTCAATGTAAATTCTTACGTGGCATTTATTTTAAACAAAACCGAGTGACCAATGAAAACATGTCCATTAGAAACTCATCTTCAAGTTGTACTGCATTATTTAGCTTTGCATAAATATCAGAATACCAAAGAGAAGTCAACTTAAAAAGAGAAAAGGTTTATTTTTGTCTCACAGATCAGAGATTTCAATCCATTACTGAATTGCCCTTCGGTTTGGGGTCTCTGATATTCAGAGTGTATCAGTGGACAAGGCCCATTCATAGTACCACTAAGATGAAAAAGAGAGAAGAAGCATCCAGCAATCCCCTTTGATTGTACACCCCAAATGACCCCATTCTTTATAAGACCTTCCAGATCCGAATATAGCATATAGATAGTCATGGTAAGAAACATACATCTTCCTTAGAACAAGGAAACAGTAATAGCTAGTTTATAAAGGCAAGTCTTCATAAAATGTATAGCATGATTTACTTTCTAATCTTCAGATACTAAAATGAGGTTTGGATTCACAATCTTTTTAACCATCATCATTTGCTTTTACCATTGATGACCTCACCCCAACCCCGCATGCAACTGGGTCTTGCTTAAACTTATGTTCATTTTAATTTGAAGTTCTATCATTGAGACGATCCCAGATGCCAACTTATGGAGTGCTTTCCATGTTCACCTGAGCATTTGGGGGCTCCACTGATACAAGAGCATTCGAAGTTAACTCAGTGACATCCAATGAATTTTATATATTTTACATATTTAAAGTACTTGCTTCCTATAAGGAATGCTAAATGAGTAACAAGCACCCTATTCACGTTTCATAGAGAGCATCTTTAAGTTTCAGATGGTCCATAGTGATGCACTCTTCTGCCATTCTTTGCTTGGCTGCTATGACATAGGAAATAGCATAACAGCAAAGGCATTCTTTAATATTCAGTTTTCTTCCAGTGAATTTTTGTCCCCTGTACTCATTTTTCTAGCTCTTTTCTCTAAACTGAAACAATCACTCCCAAAACAAGAATGTTCCTAAGACTCATAAAGCTAAGAGTTAGAAGGCTCTACAATTCCTCAAAGTTACAAGATTTGGAAGGCCTCACCAAGGTCATAAGATAAGTAAAGCTCTGTGCAAGTTATGCTGGGAGCACCAGGAACATAGTTTGTGTAAGGTGTCATCTATACTAAGGTGAGGTTTCCCAAGATGCAGCTGCCTTTGGGTCAGTGATGCTTTTGTAAAGAACTCCAGTAAACTCATTGGCTCACCAAGCCAGACTTGGATAGAACCATTTCTTCTGTCTGCCATAGATGACTTATCTGGGATGAATAGACAGTTGTTCACATCTCTGCAGGAAAATCACAGAACACTTTCCTCCCTAGCCTCCACATCATGCCCTCTTGGGCATGTCCCCTAGTTTGAGAGTGATCACTCGGTCTCAGCATCTTTCTTATCATTGAAACAATTTCAACTGGAACATATTGCCTCCAATATCTAATTGTTTGCTTCAAGGTCTATCTATTTTTTGAAGCTTTCTTGAGTTGGTTCCATCTCTTTTCAATCTCTGACATACCTATAAAATCCCTGACCTCTTAATAATCTGACTGTTTGTCTTTTATACTGACGAATGTGCTTAGAAACACACCTGTTTCTCTCTATTGGATTCCTGGGAAATAACAAGATAAATGGAAGCCTAGATTTTTCCCTGTATAATGTTCCAGTGTATTGTAAGCTTTAGGGGTGTTGGCATCAGAGGGATTGCCAACATGACAGAATGACGATCTTAACGCTCAAAATTTTAAAATTGATTACACGATTCAAATTAAGTAGAGTAAGGATTGTATATAATGAAATATATGCCCAAGAATCAGAGTTCTTAGATATTAGGACTTAATAAAGTTTAAGAGTAAAAACATACCCTACCACATGCTTAATAAAGTTCATGCTGTGTTCAGTAGAATGTACAATTACAAAAGGAGCCTACGGTGTTCAAATAGTCAGTCACCTTGGGATTTAGAAAGCATTGTGCCAGCGTTCAAACCTTTATTAGAATTGTAAGGAGTTTTAATTATGCTACATCACAAAGACTATGAAATGTTACATGAGCTTTCAGGACAAGTTGTCTTAAAATGTCCCAATACTAGATTTTTATTGGATAAATAATAGCATGGTCTTACATTCTAGAAAAATCCTTACTGGAAAGTATGAATATGGCAGTGAAGAATGCTTGAGTCCAGCCCTTTCTACCCATTTTATACCACTTGTTAAAAGGACTGCAGGCAAAGATTTATCATGTCTAGGTTCCAATTTTATCATATACGAAATGAGTCATTTGTTTTGATCTAGATTTCATTTGAAATTTTATTAAAAATTGTTCTAAAATTCCATGTAATTAAAGACTGGGAAATACATTATGCATACATAATGCATTAATTGAGTCACCACATTCTATATTCAATACATATGACATTCACATTTTATAATTGAAGATTAATGCTACTGTGTACACTAATGTTACAATCACTTTATGAACTATACTCCTCTGAGAAGTTTTATAATTTATCACACTTAAGAAGGTTTCTATAATAAACATTCCCTTCATCTGTAAATGAAAATAATCTCTATTACGCAAGCTTTAGAAGAAAATTATAATAGTCATAAATTTTCAAGTGGGTACTTTTTAAGAAAATTAACCAGTCATTTAAAGTAATTACAAAAAGTAAATATATATTCTGAGAGGCAGGAGTAAGGATGATGTCATTTTAGGATAGTTTGCTCCATTATTAGGATATGAATTTTGCTGCCAAACTCTCCCTTCCGGACCTCTGTTCTTCCTTTCCCAACTTAGACATGCTAAATGAACCAGGAGGAACATCTGAAAGCAGTGTCCTACGGATTGCCTTGGGGACTCACTCCACCTCCTAAGCATGGACACTAACTGGCACAGTGTCCTTCCTCTTAGGAGAGGCACGCTTCTTGGGATGCTCTCTGCCCATGTCATGTCTGATTTTCATGGTTTGGGGGAAACATATTAGGACTGGAAAGACATCAACACTGAGGACCAAGATGCCAGGGACAAATGGCAACTTATCATAGATAACTTATTTCAGTTCATACCACAGATTTACTCAGCTAAATGGTACTAGTTTGGGATGCCTGAGACCCATGGGAGGGTGCAGAACTGGTAGCTGCTTCTTCGGGGACTGTCACAAACAAGAGTTTTTTAACATTTTCTTTTCTTCAAATGGCTCTTTGTAATGGAAAGGAAACTATCAGGGTGAGTGGAAAGCAAATTATTTTTGCCCCTCCCTGCTAGCCACTTGAAAACAGATGTGGAGTTTGTCTTGCTGCAGGATTTCCTAGCAACCACAAATGACTCCATTTTCAAAGCAATATGAATGTGGACAGCATGCCTATGAACACATCAGCTACTTTTTGGATTTGTCCTGGCTTATCTCATCACTCAGTGCTTTTGCTTGACACATGCTTGATAATTTTTGGGAGAATGTATTAAAGGAAACATCATTTGAAAGAAAGAGTCAAAAAAAAGGTCCAAGACATAAAAAATACAAAGATTATGAACAAAATCTTCATGTGACTCCATTCTTCTCTTAGGATGCTGGATTTTATTGGTTAAAGGCAGATTCTTACTACCGGACAGGAAGAACACAATCCTCCAGCCAAGCTCTCGATTTCAAAGCAAAGGAATTTTTGTTTCATGGACAGAATGCAAGTATCAACAGTGCACTCCACTCATGCAATAGAGCCATTAAAGATTTCTAGATCCTGTCTTTAATATTACAAATTTTTTGAAATAACCTTTTCAGCAAAATGAAACTTGGAAATGGCATACCAACTGGCTCCTTTATTTTTCAAATATATTTACAGCAATACTATCCAATTTTGAATCCCTAGACTTAGAGACATGTGTACATTTCTTTAAAACTTATCCAGTGACCTGAGGACAGGTCACACTTCATCAAACTGGACATAGTATGTGCTGATCAGAACCTGGTCTGCTGAATCAATTAGAAGAGACATAAACTGAAATCTGGATAAAGACTTGCTAGAATGGAAAATCAGATGTTAGGTCTGTTATTTAGTTTGGTACACACCCTTGATCTTCAGGTGTCAGAGCAACCTGGGGCATTATGTTTTTTTTATAATTTAAAAAATATTAAAAGTATTAAAACAAAATTGTTTTAAACAAAGGCAGTATTTCCTTAAAATTCAAATGATCCAATGAGCTAAATGCCTACATTATGAACTTATTATTATCACTGGGATAAATCGTCATTAAATAGCAAAATAGAAATCTAATATTTCATGGTCATACACTAAATAATGTAGATGACTATATTATATATATGCACATATATTTCCCTATTACAAGTCCACAATCATCTAATACATATGCGTATAAAACAATTCTAAGCCACACAGCTAAACATTATTATACAGAATTTTAAATTTGAAATTTAGAATTTTAAATTTTTTCAAAGTACATGAACTGAGTACAAGTTTGACGACTTATGGGATCACAAACCAGAACCGTGTACACACGATAACTAGAAAGGGAGATCTGTTTTCTTCCTGTTTCTGGAATTAATTCTGGGGAATTCAGAACATCAAAGCAAGTAAACTTTAGAGAGAAAAGAGAACCTGCAATTGCTACCATCTGTGACCTGTGTCACTATTTCAGCATGTGGGTAGCTACAGTGAAGTAAGAGAGCAGAGGGTCACAGTGTGCACAGGCACGCTTCCTGTTTCTCCAGTTCCCTGGTGTGTAGTTAAGGACGTAAGGAATGCATTCCCACTTGCCTCTGTGTTTTCCTTAGTAATAATATCAAGCTCTTCAAACATTATTTGCCAAGATATACACGTATCCAAAGAAAATGATATTTAGAAAATGGCATTCTACTAAATAACTATAATTAGAAGCACAATATGTGAGTTGATAAGAATGGTCTCCATAGACTCATATGTTTGAATGCTTGGCTATAAGAAGTAGCACTATTAGGAGGTATGGCCTTGTTGCAGTAGGTGTGGCCTTGTTGGAGACACTGTGAAGGTGGGCTTTGAGGTTGTATATGCTCAAGCTATGCCCAGTGTGGTGCACTGTCTCTTCCTGCTGTCTTCAGATCGAGATGCAGAACTCTTGCCTCCTCCAGCACCATATCTACCTTCACACTGCCATGCATTCTACCACTATAATAATGGACTAAACCTCTGAAACTGTAAGCCAGCCCCAATTGATTGTTTTTTCTTTATAGGAGTTGCCTTGGTCATGGTGTCTGTTCACAGAAATAAAACCCTAACAAAGACAGCACCCAAGCCTTTTACAAAGTTCCCTCCAATAATGTTAAATTTTCAAAATAGGAACTCCTGACATTCAGGGATTATTGGGTCACTGTGTCTAAACGGGAGACATAGGATTGGAAAGGGCAACATAATTATGTTTGTCTGCAGCATTTTATAGTATTAGAAGTGGTTTAGCTTATTTCACTGTGTTCGGACATGGCAACAACTCTGTATAATAACTTACTATTACACACCCAAAGCCTTCTCTGCAGAGCAATTTCTCTCCACATTCAATTTGTTGCTGTTTTCTCCTTTTCCACATACAGCAATAAGAAAGCACACAAGAATAATCTAGCAGGCTACTCACAAGGAATTCACTTC
This sequence comes from Uromys caudimaculatus, assembly GCA_028551405.1. Classification (NCBI taxonomy): domain Eukaryota; kingdom Metazoa; phylum Chordata; class Mammalia; order Rodentia; family Muridae; genus Uromys; species Uromys caudimaculatus. The sequence continues at coordinate 32,933,606 of CM052704.1, forward strand.
TGTGCATCCATGTTCCAAATCAAGGTTCAAACACCAGCAATTTAAATTTGCCCTTGCAGTGATTATCTGAATGCCCCAATATGTCCAAAGAGGAAGAATACCTATCACAGTCTGAACCCTATACTGTGTCAGATAAAATGCATCCCAGATGAATCCTTCACGTGCAAACTCACAGACATAATATACATCTACTTATACACATATGTGATTGCTAGTTATATTACAAACTCAAAAGCATCAAATAAGCAGCATCAGAAGTCACTGTGACAAGGGCCATTTTATTTCCCTGCTGGAAAAGAGACCTTTCCAGCTTGATATTTTACCCTTAGTTCAGATGGCTTGAACAGGAATTTTAATGTGAAGTTTGTCTAGTGCTATCGTCATCTAAAGCTATAAGCGTTATCAGCTCATTCAAGGGCTGTGACACATCTCCAGAAGTCCAAACATAATTTCAATATTTAATTCTTCATCTAAATGACTAAGCATGAAATGAATACCAAACACCCATAGTTTAATGAACAATTCAGACAAATGGTTTTCATTTGGGCAGAGACTGCCCAGGGCATCCTTGTCCCAGGCTTTCCACAGTTTCTCCTGGTTCATCATGTGTGTGGTTTTCCCAGAGTCCAAATATACAGATGACCATGTAGTTACAGAGGCAAAGACAGCTGGGCTAACAGAAAGACTTCTTTCTGTGTACAAAAACAATCCACATAAAGTGCACAGGCAGCCTTGAGCGATATCCAGAGTAAAAGAGGTGGGAAGGAGGGAGGCACCATTTGTTATAAAAGTAGATGAAGCTTGAGGCTCAGGGACATCCACTGAGCTAAGAGGAACTAAGAAAG
>CM052704.1:32934950-32968174 GCA_028551405.1 Uromys caudimaculatus
AAGTTTCACTTAACAGTAACCACTGGACTGAGAGTGAGGTCCCAGATGGAGGAGTTGGAGGAAGGTCTGAAGGAGGTGAGGGAATTTGCAGCCCCATGGAGGGAGCAAGAGCGTCAATGGGTCTGACCCCCCCCAGTCGTCCTGGAGTTTGGACCACCAACCAAAGAATACACATCTATGGACTCATGGTTTGGACCACATATGTGGCAGAGGATGACCTCGATGGCCATCAGGGAGAGAGGAGAGGCCCTTGGGCCTGAGGATGTTAGAGACCCCAGTAAATGGGAATGTCAAGGCGGGAATATGGGGATGGGTGGGCAGGTGGGTGGGAGGTGGAATTCCCTCATAGAGGCGGGGAGGGGGAGGGGATAGGGGGTTTCCAAAGAGGAGACCCAGAAAAGGGGAAACATTGGAAATGTAAATAAAGTATCAAAAATTAAAAAAATAAAATAAAATAAATAAATAGATACTTAATATATTGCATATATGATACTATATTATTTTATTACATGCTATATATTTAATAATATATAATAGCATGTATTATAGTACATTTTTTATATTGTAATAAAAATAATAAATAAAACAAAACAAACAAAAAACCAGGCTTATTGCCTGTAATAGATATATAACAAGTGACGTTTAAGCCTTTTGTAACACAAAAATGTAAGAATTTCTGGATTGGTCCCAGGAGATAAAACTTTGGAGCCATGGTTAGAATAGGTCAATGAGATGACTAAAGATTGGTACCTAGAAAAAGAGAAGTACTCTCTTTCCTCTATGCCCCAGAGAATGTCGTGAACTAAAACTGCCTGTAAGGATATTCCGTATGGAAGATCAAAAGACACCCACGTGAGTCACTTTTTTTTTATAATAAAATTTAATTGTTAGAGAATTTTAAAGAAATGTTCCATATAATAGTACAAATCAATACAGTACTTCTAATGAACAGTTTACTAACAAGTACCAAAATATAAATTGTGCATAAAATTTTATCTGGTAAACTTATTTCTAGGAATTTATGTTGACAAAAATATATAAGTACTGTGGGATATCTATCACAGTATTATATACAATGAGAAACATGTCAAAATTAAATACAGAAGTAATAAATTATTAAATTACTTGTAGACATTTCTATAATAATTAAAATGTTATTTTTCTAGGCTAGAACTTTAGAAGCCAATATTATCATCATCTTATAATTTCACATTATAAATATGATTAAAATAAATTAAATCACTCTGTAAAAACATTATGCAATTGGAAATTATTTCTGACAGATCAACTCTTACAGTTTTATAGGCCATTCATTTTTTCTCCTTTGAAATGACAAAGGAAAGTTGACTTCGCCAAAATAGCACACAACCTAATCTCATAAATCACATGCTTAATGTTACTTGTTTTAAGTAGGTTTTGAAAACCTTACTACTGTCACACTCAAGTAGAAATAATTTCACAACTCCTGACTAAATTCAGAGAAAATAAATATTAGTCTTCTAAAATTTACAAAACTCACCTCCCTAAAGTAAACATAAAATTCAAATGCCTCCAATGTTCTCCCTCGAAGATATGTTAGCGTCACTCTGAGCAAAGAGCAACATCCCTTTGCATTTCCCAAGGCCATTATACTAAGATTCATCAGATACCTATAACACTTGCTGAAGTTACCCCTTAAATATTTCTATTTGACTTGTACAAAGTGTCCTTCCTTATCCTTTTTGATAACTTTTGGTTAAAAGTTGATTTTTATTCAATATTAGAATGGCTACTCCAGCTTGTTTCTTCGGACCATTTGCTTGGAAAATTGTTTTCCAACCTTTTACTCTGAGGTAGTGTCCATCTTTGTAACTGAGGTGCATTTCCTATATGCAGCAAAATGCTGGGTCCTGTTTATGTATCCAGTCTGTTAGTCTATGGCTTTTTATTGGGGAATTGAGTCCACTGATGTTAAGAAATATTAAGGAAAAGTGATTGTTCCTTCCTGTTATTTTTGATGTTATTTTTATGGTTGTCTATCTTCTTTTGGGTTTGTTGAAGGAAGATTACTTTCTTGCTTTTTCTTGGGTGTAGTTTCCCTCCTTGTGTTGGTGTTTTCCATCTATTATCCTTTGTAGGGCTGGATTTGTGGAAAGATATTATGTAAATTTTGTTTTGTCATGAAATATCTTGTTTTCTCTATCTATGGTAATTTGCTAGGTATAGTAGCCTGGAATGGCATTTGTGTTCTCTTAGGATCTGTATGACATCTGCCCAGGATCTTCTAGCTTTCATAGTCTCTGGTGAGAAGTCTGGTGTAATTCTGATAGGTCTGCCTTTACATGTTACTTGACCTTTTCCTTTACTGTGTTTAATATTCTTTCTTTGTTTAGTGTATTTGGTGTATTATGTGACAGGCAGAATTTCTTTTCTGGTCCACTCTATTTGGAGTTCTGTAGGCTTCCTGTATGTTCATAGGCATCTCTTTCTTTAGGTTAGGAAAGTTTTCTTTTATAATTTTGTTGAAGATATTTACTGGCCCTTTAAGTTGGGAATCTTTGCTCTCTTCTATACTGATTATTCTAAGGTTTCATCTTCTCATTGTGTCCTGGATATCCTGGATGCTTTGGGTTAGGAGCATTTTGCATTTTTCTTTGACTGTTGTGTCAATGTTTTCTAGGATATCTTCTGCACCTGAGATTCTCTCTTCTATTTCTTGTATTCTGTTGGTGATGCTTATGTCTATGACTCCTGATCTCTTTCCTAGGTTTTCTATCTCCAGGGTTGTCTCCCTTTGTGATTTCTTTATTGTTTCTGCTTCCACTTTTAGATTCTGGATGGTTTTGTTCAATTCCTTCACCTGTTTGGTTGTGTTTTCCTGTAATTCTTTTTTTTTTTTTTTTTTTGGTTTTTTGAGGCAGGGATTCTCTGTGTAGCCCTGGCTGTCCTGGAACTCACTCTGTAGACCAGGCTGGCCTCGAACTCAGAAATCCACCTGCCTCTGCCTCCCAAGTGCTGGGACTAAAGGCGTGTGCCACCACGGCCCAGCTTCCTGTAATTCTTTTAGGAATTTTTGTTTCCTCTTTAAGGGCTTCTAGCTATTTACCTGTGTTCTCCTGTATTTCTTTAAGGGAGTTATTTATGTCCTTTTTAATGTCCTCTATCATCATCATGAGAAGTGATTTTAGATCCAAATCTTGATTTTCCTGTGTGATGGTGTATCCAGGATTTGCTATGGTGGGAGAACTGGGTTCTGCTGATGCCAGGTAACCTTGGTTTCTTTTGCTTATGTTCTTGTGCTTGCCTCCTGTTTATCTCTAGTGCTACCTGCCCTCCCTTTATCTGACTGGAGCCTGTCCTTCCTGTGATCCTGGCTGTGTCAGAACTCCTCAGAGACCAGCTGTCTCTGGGATCCTGTGATTCTGGGATCCTGGGATCCTGAGATCTTGGGTATGACAGAGCTCCTAGGAGTCAAGCTGCCTCTGCAGCCTTAAGATCCTGGTGTGACCAAGCTCCTGGGATCCTGGGATCCTGGGCATGTTAGAGCACCTGGGAGTGGAGCTTCCTCTGGATGTTGTGGGACTGCCTGAGGAGTTTGAGCCCAAAGTCTGCTCAGGGCACCCACTCAGACTGGAAGGCGTGAATCACATTTGTAAACTAAGGGCAAAGCAAAGAAATTCCCCACATGATCATTGTGGGGATCCTTGTGGGGATTCTATGCTTTGCTCTAAAAATACAGCAAGAAAGTATGCAAAGGTTATAGAATTAGTGGACAAAAGTCCCAAGGCCATAGTTGATATCTTTGAAGTTGTATGGATAAGGGAGACTAGCACTTGTGGGGTTGATCCTTATAGGATAGTTTTAATGTGTTCACCAAACCTGTGCGCTGGAGAGTAATTCCCAATGCATACATGTTGGGCTGTGGGAACCATTACGAAGTGATTAGACTATGACCATTCTGTCTCCAGGGGTTCATTAACATCATAATGGTAAAAGTGGGACCACTATAAAACAGCAAGCTTAGTAGTCTGTTCCCTTCTCTGACAGTCCTAACTCCTGCCAGGACCATAAGCTAATACATTTGAGTGAATTACAAATTATCCAGCCAACAGTAGTTCATTATAGCATCATAGAATGGAAGAAAACTATTTATCCCTGCCCTGACATTTCTGTCTCAATTGTATCCCCTAAGGTGATGATGTCAGCAAACAGACCTTTGTAAGGCAGTGAGTGCGGATGAGGTTCTGTGAGTAAAGCCTGGATGAGAATAATGTGCTCACTGAAAAGTATCACCAAGGTGTCCTGTCTTCACAGCATGACACAGCCAGACACAGCAGGAAGGATGCCATGTGCAAGCCAGGACAAAGTTCCCTATCAATAGCTTAATCTATCATTACTTTGATCTTGCACTTTTCAGACCCCACAACTATGAGAAATTAATATCTGATGTTAAGCCAGTCAGTATTTTTTACCAGAAGCCCAAGGTGCCTTATTCTGAGATTGATGAAGTTAATTTGGGAAAATGAGCAAAGTCAAAGTAACTTAAGAAAGAAAGAAGGCAACATTTGGGATGTAAACAAATAAAAGAATTACTTTAAAAAAGAAAGATAAAAAGATCAGGCCATTTGCAATCGTGAAAATTCCTGACAGAGATTTTATAAAACATATGGCTGCTCTTTGAAACAGTATTCATTTGATGAGGTCAAAGCCTAGACGCAAGCAAATCCATTGGTCTACACTGCTTCCTGAGTAGTGCATAAGATCTGATTCGACTTTGGTGTGTGTTGAGAATAGGAATATTTCCTACCAGAAATAGGAATAATGTGCAAAGTATAACTTGTAATAACAGAAAGAAACCTGCTTGTGAAAACAATCAGGGAAATGTTATCTAAGAACATAATTGCAAAATGGAGGAGACTTGTGTGGTCCAACAGCAGATTAGAAAATCAATGCTGGCTTGTTCTACAGTGCACAAAGAGCTTTGACTCAGAAGGAAATCAGCAAGTTTGACCTATATGCTAGAGGTGTTCAGCTAGAGCATAGTGAGAAAGCAAAAGGCAGAAAAGAAGTTAAAGAAGGGGGCAGTGAAATAGCTCAGCAGCTAAAGATGCTTGCTGCCAAGCGTGGAGAATGGAGTATGAACCACATAGTGGAAGGAGAGAACGTACTCCTGAATGTTGTCCTCTAATCTGCACACACATGCTCTTTGCTATGGTGGGCATATACACAAGGCAACACACACTCCCCAAGGAATAAAGGGGAAAACTACTTCTGAGAAAGAAGTTGAATACTTTGTTTATTGTTCAAGATGGAAACAGATTAGTGAATAAAAGTGAATGCTACGAAGAACGAATGAATATTTTCTACATATCAGCCAATTTGTGGGAGAAAGAGTGCTCAAGGTGTTTGTACTGGCTGGTTTTGTGTCAACTTGACACAAGCTAAAGTTATCACAGAGAAAGGAGTTTCAGTTGAGAAAATGCCTCCATGAGATCCAGTGGGAAGGCATTTTCTCAAATTAGTGATCAAGGGGGGAGGGCCCCTTGTGCGTGGTACCATCTATGGGCTGGTAGTCATGGGCTCTATAAGAAAGCAGGCTGAGCAAGCCAGGAGAAGCAAGTCAGTAAGTAGCATCCCTCTATGGCCTCTGCATCAGCTCCTGCTTCCCAACCTGCTTGAGTTCCAGTCCTGACTTCCTTTGGTGATGAACAACAACATGGAAGTATAAGCTGAATAAACCTTTCCTCCCCAACTTGCATCTTGGTCATGATGTTTGTGCAGGAATAGAAACCCTGACTAAGACAATTTTGTAGAAAAAATTAATCCCAATCCAGGGTTTCTACCTCACCTTTAACCATTTAGTTCAACATACAACCTTTATATTTATAATAAGCCTTAATCAGCACAAAAGCTGGGCAAATATCTATCCTCTGTGCTACTATGTCTATTTCCCAGCCTATAATCCCATTATATAATTTGCCGTCTTTCATCTGGGCTGCTCTTATCTCCAATGAGCCAACTCACATGGCTATTATTTCATGACTCACCTAACCCATGGTGGCTTCCTCCTCCATTCACCTTCTCCCCATTGTGGTTCTCTTCAGACCCAAAGCCTGGGAACCCTAAACCATGCCTATGTCTCTTCTGCTCAGCTATTGGCTGTTGGCATCTTTACTCACCAATCAGAAATAACTTGGGGGCAAGGTCACATAGCATCACTTGGGTCTAAGTGCAGACTCTCTTTTCTCTGGGGCAACCAGGTCTTGGGAACCTACATTTAGCATTACAATACATAGCAACAGACCAAACCTGAACACTAGGAACAGAGAATAGTGTCACTTTTACAGAGGAAAAGAAGTAAAATAAATGCCCAGAGCCTACCAAAAATAAAAAAGTATGGTTGTGAGACACAAACATAGTACTCTTTGGTCTAAATGCTCATGAGGCTACATGTGAAAACAGAAACAAACCTTGTCCCAAGAAACTCGAATCCCACATTTGAAATGCAACAGGGAAAACCAAAGCACTTTAATTCTCATTCTTGAAACTCCAAGATCATCTCTTAAGATCAGGGTTTATGGGATATTCTTTTTTGTTGCAACTTCTGACCTGGCTCTACCTGCCTAATTCCTAGGAAGTTGTATTAGTCAAGGCTTTCTAGAGGAACAGAACCCATATAATGTGTGGAGGGGGTGTGTGGCTGTGGGTGTGTATGTGTGTATGTATGTATGAGATTTACTAGAATGACTTACAGGCTGTGGTCCAACTAGTCAAACAATGGTTGTCTACCAATGGAAAATTCAGAAATCAATAGTTTTGCTCAGTCCAAAAGGCTGGATGCCTAGGCTGATACAACAGAATCCTGAAGAATTAGGCTCTAATGCCAGCAAGGCAAGAGAGAGCTTTCTTTTTTTCATGTCCTTTACATAGGCTGCCAGCAGAAGGTATGGTACAAATTAAAGTTCTATCTTCCCATCTAAAGACCTGGACTAACTAGTAGCCAGCCTTCTCCCTCTCAAACAGACTGAAGCACAATCATAGAGCTTGCATGGGTCTGCACCAGGTCTCTGCAGATATATTCTAGTTGTTGACTAATGTTTTTGAGAGAATCCTGGCAGTTGAAATAGCGTTGTCTCTGACTCTTTTGCCTGCTGTTGGGATCCTTTTCCTCTTCCTGAGTTACCTTATCCAGCCTTGATAGGAGGTGTTTTGCCTTGTTTTATTGGATCTTGATGTATCATGTTTGTTTGATTCCCTGAAAGGCAAGCTCTTTTCTGGAGGAAAATATGGAGGGTGGATCTGGGAAAAATAGGAGGTGGGGAGGAATACTGAGAGGAGTGGAGGGAGGGAAAGCTGTGGTTTGAATATATTGTATGAGAGAAGAATAAATAAAAATCTTAAAAAGAAAAAAGAAAGAAAGAACCAAGGAAAGAAAACACAAATATCTGTACAAACACATTTTTATCAAAACACAACAGAAATACTCAAGTTAGCTATATAACTCTTGTTTCTGCAGCTGGTCACATGGCCTTAGCTGGCATTTATAACTACCTTTTGACTACCCATTCTGTGTTTCCTCTACCCTCAGCAAGAACTTCAGCAGGTCTTGGCTCTTTTCCTGGAGGCATGACCCATACCTTCATTCCTGATGAGTTTGTGACCTTTGTTACATTGTTTGGATTAGGCTGTTGTAGTTTACCATTGAATTTAATCAAAGACAAGGAAACACCAAGAGATGCCCTAAAGGATGGCCTTAACTCCAGACATAATCTTTCTTGCTTCCATTTTAGAGAAGTAATCCAATTTCCTCAAAATAATCTGGTTCAATCACCCCTCCTAACACTGTTATTCCTTTCTTATCAATTGGCTTAAGGACATCAGGAAACCAAAGTAGCCAAGGGGAAGTCTGAACTTCCAGTTCAATAGAATGTTTATTGTGGCTCCTGGCACAAGCACTCCCTTTGGAACCAAAATTTCTAGGCCAATAGAACTTAAGGTTATAAGAACCAAAAGCAAAAATTTCAAAATAGGTTCTTAGGGGTCATAGTGAGTGGCACTATGATTATATTTTCTACCCTTGATTCTGAATTATTACAATGAACATCAAGCATAATTAATAAGCTGGTACACAATTTAGGCAACCATAGTTTTATAAGAGAAAACTATTAGTACTTATATCACATGACAAAACCCTCAGTAATCGGAAACCATTTAAAAACTATATTTATTATATTAGCGTGTGGGCATGCTGTATGTGGGCACACATGAGTGTGTACATGTGTGGAGGCCAAAAGACGATTTTGTGGAATCAATTCTTTCTAACTTTGCATGGGTTCTAAGAATAGAAATCAGGTGTCTAGTCTTATGCAGCAAGCACCTTTACCTATTGAGCCAGGTCACCAGCCCCTCATCAGAAACTTTTGTTTGCATAATTGTTGTGTTTATTCTGGTATGTTTTAGAAATACAAAAGAAATATGTGCAGATTTTAACATAGAGGACAATACAAATATTAAATGAAAAATAACAAAGCTTACATACTCATCTCCTTCAAGTTTGGATAACTAGTGTCTATAGCTGTAAAAATTTATTTGTTTCATTTTCATAGACATAGAGAGATATAATAGATAAATTTGTAACATATATACATATATATGTGATACCTTACACAGGAATTTAGAAACTAAGAAAAAAATGTGTCAGGGAAAGAAAAAATATCTATCCTAGTAGTAAAAGTCTATTACTAAAATATGGTATTAAATTAAGAATTGTACTTTAAGATTTATATTTTAACATGCAGCTGTTAACAATGGCTCTTTATAATTCCTTTATATAGTCCCGACACTTCATATTAGTGATGACCCAATAAAGTTCTAATACATTTAACTTTAGCAAGGTAGAAACCTTTTATTGTTGCTTTTATAATTATTCCTGTTTCAAACATCTTCAGACATAACATGTGAGCAGTTAAGTATCTGCATGAACATATTTATTCTTTCAAAATCATGACCTTCTTCTAAGCAATAATAAACGATAGCAAAACATGATAGGCTATAATTTCATTCTGGATTGTATCTAAGGCAAAGAATAATAAGAGATTATCAGTGTTCAATTATTCAAGTATGTTATATTTTGATTGCTGGCCTGACATAGAATCACTGTTGTACAACAGTCTTTGCAATATCTGTGACCTTAAGTCGTATTTTAATGAGACTTGGGGTAAATATCCAAAATAATATGGTTGAAATAATTTAGTGATTTTAATGAGAAAATATCAGAGTGCCAAACATAAGCAAATGTGTGAAATCATCTTCTCATTATTAAGTGTGAATGTTGAAATTCAGGGGTCATCTACATGCTCAGGAAACCCCAGAAGCTGGGAAACCTAATTGTTTATAACTGAAACTGTAAATAACTATTATGAATTACTCTAAGACATGCTGAGAAAGGTCTAAAACACATCTTTATAATCTGGTCTAAGAAAATAGTAACTATCATTGCAATAAAAAATGAAAGCTGAAAATGTAATATATACAATTTTTAATTCTTTTAAATTGTTTTTGACTGACAATTTTTATGAGTGATAAATAGCAATACATTAACCCAAATTTAAATGTACATTATTGTAACTTTTTCATTTGTGTGGGTTTTTTGTTATGTTTTGTATAAACAGTTTTGTGAATCAGCAAGTGCTCAAGCATTGCTGAGCTGACTTTTCGCTAACGATTACTCTAACACACTATATTTCTTTGTTTTTCTAGTACACTGTAAGCACTCTAAAGCAGGATCTGTGGCTTATTTTAGCCCCATGTGTAAAAGTATTTTATTTGCCTGATGTAGTTGTTGTCTGGGCAGAGGCTTACTGCTGAATGAGCTCTTTTCTAGTTCTTTATGAACTTAGGTTGGCTACTTCAACTCAGCTGTTCTGGATCAAACTCCTCTCCAAGATGACTGATTCAATCTGGCCTCTCTCAGCTTCTCACTGAATTACCCTCCTTAGAAAAACTGCCACTGAATTCCAGGAACTGAACTACACTGACAGCAGAAACTGAATGAACTCAAATGAACTCAACTGCATTTAACTAAATTGTACTGAAGTGAACTAAACTCAGCTGAACTCCACTGCACCGCCTGAACTCAACTGAACTGCACTCACTGAACTGCCCTCTATCTGACCAACTCTCTCTTCCTGCACTGCTCTTTAATAGCCTCCCTTTCTTGTCTGTTCTCGTGAGAGTTGGGCATTTTCTATCTCTGACTCATTCTGTAAAATCTTTGATTTATGACTTTGTCTGCCCCTAGATTTGACATCATTGTTTGCGATTAAAGGTGTGTACTAAAGGATTTTAGCCAGAGAGATTAAAGACGTCTACTAAAAGTATGTCTGCTTCCAGATGGATCACACAAACCTAGAAGATCTTTGGATGTGATCAGAGAAGCCATGTTGATGGATTAAAAATCCACTCATGACCTGATACCTCAGAATGCTCGGTACCACTTGCTAAGTAAACCTGGACTGCAAAACAAAGTTCTGGGCTAAGGAATAGCTCACTGGGCAAATCTTAAATTACTGCTATTCTATTTTTATATATTTTTTTTCTATCGTATTAATTGATCCTGACCCCAACTGCATAAGTTACACAGTATAAAAACATACATTATTTTATAAATAAAATGTACTGCTGATATATACTACCATTGAGTCAATGCTCAATAAAAGGAGCAAATATTGACTTAGTACAGATTGTGTTAAGACACCCAAAAATCAATTTTGTCACCACCATCAAACCACATATAATCCATCACCCTGCCATATCAACGTAGATTTCTCTCTTATAAAATAACATAAGTGTTCCAGAAATTACATCTGTATTTCTTAATAGAACATCCCTAGACCATGGATGTGATTTCCTTTGCTGGGAGCCCTGAAAAACAGCTTGTGTTGGGAATATACATTTCTTCGCTACCTTCTTCATCCTTGTTTGACCAAGTAGAGAAGAGCTTCTCTAGCTTCTTCAAGGATTAATGTACTGGCTTAACACCTGAACTTGGACTCACCCAAGACGCTCTGTTTCAGGACGGATCTCCAACACGTGCACCAAGCACCGTCAGGCTCACAGGTCTGGGAAGACTCCAGTTTTGCCATTCTGCCTCTTACATTCCTGTTGAAGCTTCCTTAAGGATTGGATGAACAACTGATACCTAAGAAGAACCTGAAGTGCAACAACACCATTAGCAACTGAGACTAGACCTTCCCATCCTCCACATGGCTAAAACGTTTGCTAACTATCTTCCTCATTCACCTCCCCACCAGTCCCACCACTGATGTGAAGACAATGCTGTGTCTACTGTGCTTTTCCCCATTATTTTAAGTGTAATATGTAGTGCAAGACAGGTTATTGCTTTGTGTTGATTTTTGCTACAGGCAATCCATTGTTTTCTTTCTCTCTGAATAAGCTGGTTAAATGTCACTAGATTTTAATAAAACAAAGGTAAAAAGCACTTCAGTGCTTTCACATACTAACTGATGGGATGCACTTTCTAGATTTTTACTTTTTAAGAAATGACTTCTGATAAGTCATTTAGGATTTTGCCCTACCTTTATGACAGTTGTTTTTAGACCATTTAACTAAACACCAAAATGTGCTTATTGAACTTTTAATTTCCAAAAATATCCTCATAGTAAGAGGTACCTTGGGATAAGCAAGTATAAGCAAAGTTTATCTAACATCTAATAAAACCTTAATTAAAAAATGTTATTGAATGCTTTCTATATGAAACAAAATGCCAGGTATTGTGGGTCAAATCAAGCAAGACACATAGGATAATCTGTTTCATTTCAGAAGTTCAGAGATTATAATGGTTTCGAGACCTAAGGATAAAATGACTTATAATAGTTGCATACAAGACACATAAGACCTTCTCAGTGAGAAATAAGCAATAAATATACAAATTATTAAAAAGGTAAAGCAGTTAAATGTGAAAACATTTAATCAAGGTAATATAATAAATAAAAAATTATCTTAAATATATAATACTTTCCTTTCAAGTTATCAAAAATTATTTTAATTGAAATATCCAAAGTTATATGAAGATTATGTTATAGCAACATACTAAGTTCTTTTTAAAAAAAAGTTTTATGTGTATAGTGTGCTGCCTGTACATGTATCTGTGTACCACATGGATGCCTGGTACCCATGGAGGCCAGAAGAGGACACTGGATACCTTAGGGGTGAAGTTACACGTGGTTGTGAGCCACCATGTAGAGTCTGGGAATCTAACCTGGGTCCTCAGAAAAGAGCATCCATTTTTTGTTAACCACTGAGCCATCTCCCAAGTCCCTCCCCAAGTAAGTGTTAAATACAATTAATAAGTTAAACCTTATTGTTAAATTAAAACTGGAAACATAAACATAAAATCATGAAAATAAAATGGAGATTAATTACAAATTTAAATGCATTAGCACTAGGTTAGTGGTCAATTAAATAACTAATTGTCTTGAAAAATTAACTGCCTGCTTAGATGGATTGCCACACCCTACCGCATATCCCTTCTCAGCCCACACAGGTGTTCCATGTCCCCTAAACTTCTTAACTGACTCAGTGTTCCTATTTAATATCTTAAATACACACACATATGTGCATGTATGCATGTGCGCGCGCGCGCGCACACACACACACACACACACACACACACACACACACATATTCTTAAATATCCCATTCAGTAAGTGTTCATTCTATAAGCATAGAACAAATTACCATTTTGTGCCAGGGACTAGGTTAGCATTTAAGGAGGACAAAAAGGAAAGATATCTACTGACCAGTCAGACAGTCTCCCCTCCTTCTCTTCCCATTTCCCCCATTCCAACATATTGCTTGGCTTATGGAAATATTTTGCTGAATCTATTGCTTCCGCTTATAGGTAATCCCAGGATGGTATCATTAAAATCAAAAGAAGAAACTGAATGCTCTTAATTAAGACTTGTCAACTCTTGTGTTCCACCTCACGATTTGCAATGTTAGCCCTAAAATTTGAGGAATATAGTAGAAGGTAAATTTTAGTTACTGTGATGGTAAACTTTGACAATATATTGAGATTGTTGGACCAGAATAAATGTATTAGAATTGAATACTTCTTATGTTATTTTCATACCCAGGAATGCTTGGCCTAAATGAGGAGTTTCAGAACAGCATTCAGTATTCAAATGCAGTCTCTACACTGCAATGAACCTTAGTTTTCTCCTCAACATTCCATATATAACATAATAGCTTTATATTAATGGCTCTTTTGTAAAAGAGAGAAGTACCTGCTCTAAGAAGGGGGCGAGGAGACAAGAGTGATGGTAAGTGACCCAGAATAGAGTTTCAAGTGAAAGATGCAGGCAGGCACATACTTTGTCATCTCCACTAGCAAGGATAATCAGAAATGTCAGATGTGACACTGACCTCCTCAAGGTGTGTGGGATGCTCTTGAGCTGCTTTATTTTGACAGGAAAGGATCCTCAGAGACCTGGTGACTTTCGGGCTCTGGTCCTTTCTTTGCGTCTTATTTAGATCACAGGGACCTCTTTCAGTGGGATGTGAGCACAGACATGTGCATCTTTCTATTCTTTGTGAACAGATCGTGGTGTATCCTAGAATAGGAGCATGTTAAGTCAAGGAGAAAAAATATGTCAAAGCTACAGGAAGGAATGACTTTTTATTTATTCATCAGAAGAAACAATCAAATCTAGGTGAAAACTCAGTGGATGGCCTGTAATGTGGGTATCTCTAATTGTAAATAATTTGTCTCCATCTGTGAACCAACAAACTACAACAGCGACTGGTCTGATGAGATGTGTCCACTCCTGCAATAGTGGCATGATGTGAAAGTAACCAACTACTTTCTAATCATATCTAAGGCCTGCTCCATGAGATGAAACCCATACCTGACACTGTTAAGGAGCCCAAACACTTCTAGCTAGACAGGTCATAAACTCTAAAGAGGAACCCCATACTATTATTTTGCAAATTAACATAGTATTAAAATGACTCCTCATTAATGAGTTATTCTTATACCCACAGTTCAGAGCATGTCCAACCCTTATCAGAGGCACTTCTCTTTAAATTGGGTGGCAATTAATACAGAGACTCTGTGTTCAACTGGTCAATGTACAGAGAACAAGAAACTGTGGAGTGCTGAACCATAGTAGGGCATACATATCACACCCTCACACTAAAGACTGAAGTCTCCTGTCATCAGGTAAGGGAGTGTGGGAAGACTGCAAGAGCCAGAAGTGGTAGACAATATCAAAGCAACACAATTTGTCCAGACAGAACTGGGAAGCTGAACAGGAACTTACAATGGTTATGACAACATGTCTAAGACCTGAACAAACTCAATCCAGACAAAATTCTAGTGTAGAGCAAGGAAAAGTGTGCACAAAAATCCCACCACTGGCTGAGGAGTTATTGGTATTGTATAGCTAGTGTGAGAGAGTGGGGCAGTGGTTTTTAATGATGTAAACTCTTGTAGGTTGGCCATACTCCAGGGCAGGCCTCATTCCCAAGTCTAATTAGGAAATACAAAGTGGGCTCAATAGAGGAAAAGAAAAAAGAAAAAATCAAAGTTGTGGATGAATATATTGAAAATACATTGCATAGAACTCTCAATGGACTGATAAAACCATTGTCTGAGAAAGTTATCCTATCCCAGAGTTCTTCTATATCATAGCCTCCTCCTCCATCGTCATATCTATCTTTTCTCTGTGTACTTACCGCCACCTAATATTGCATATATACACTTTTAAATTTGATTTATTGTTTGCTGCCTATTTATTGACATGAGTCCAGGGTCATTATCTATTTCATTGACTCCTGATCCTAAACACCTGAAGAAATGCTTAATCAATCAATTTTAGTATCAGGAAGTTCCCTGGTATACTATGATAGTTCCTTAATTCATTCAAGACAAAACCATAAGCAGAATTAGTTCCAAAAATCTTTATGGTGGTTAAATATAAAAACATGATTCTTGACTGCTGGTAGAAGCCTCTTAAAGGACAGTTATGCTAGGCTCCTATCTTCAAGCATGACAAAGTATCATTAATAGTGTCAAGGATTGGTTCTTGCCCGTGGGATGGGTTTCAAGCTGGACCAGACAGTGATTGGCCATTCCCTCTGTCTCTGCTCCGTCTTTGTCCTTGCATATCTTGTAGGCAGGACACATCTTGTGTCGATGGTTTTGTGAGTGGGTCAGTGTCCTTATCCCTCTACTTGGAGTCCTGTCTGGCTACAAGAGATGGCCACTTCAGGCTCCATATCTCCCACTGCTAGGAGTCTCAGCTAGATTCACTCCCATAGATGCCCTAGAGCCTCCCCTGCTGGAGTCTCTGGTATGTCCTAAAGATGTCCCCTAGGGATTTCCATTCTTTCTCCCTCTATCCCTATAGGTGATCCCCTGCCCCATTCCCTTCCCTATCCCCTCTCCCACCCAGTTCTCTCCCTCCATCCACCTCCAATATCTATTTTATTTTCCCTCTGAGTAAGATTCATGCCAATGGAAACAGATGCAGAGAACCACAGCTAAACATTAAATGTAGCTTGGGGAAGAGTTTGAGGAAGGATTGGGGGATCTGAAGGAGACAGAGACTCCATAAGAACAACAGAGTCAACTAATATGGAACCTTGGGGGGGTCCCAGAGATTGAATAACCAATCAAAGAGCAAACCTAGGCTGAACCTAGGTCCCCCCACACATATGTAACAAATGTGCAGCTTGGTCTTCATCTAGATCTCCCAACAACTAGAGTGGGTGCTGTCTCTAAATCTGTTGCCTGCCTGTGGATTCCATGACCTTCACCACCTCATCTGTCCTCAGTGGGAAAGGATGCTCCTAGTTTTGCAATGACTTGATATGTCAGAGTGGGTCGATACCAGGGGGACTTCCCCTCTCAGAAGAAAAGGAAAGGGGATGTAAGATAGGGGTGATATGAAGGGGGCACTGGAAGGAACAGGGGATGCGATCAGGATGTAAAGTGAATAAATAAATAAATTAATGGAAAATAAAATATGATTCTCTACAACCTTGTTACTGAACTCTTGACATTTATGATTATAATATATAGAGTAAAATGATTTGCATATTATCAAAGTAGGGCTGTTTATAATTATATTTCTTCTCAAATACAAACTATAGAACCAAAACCTGTGGGCCAAAGCCTGACACAGGAGAAGAAATTAAATAGAGAAATGAGCAGAATCTCATATACATTAAGTTGTTTCCTATGTTAGCAAAATTTAATTATTCTACAAGGGGAGATTGTCTGTAGCTTGATCCTGCATAATTAAAAAATATATTATATATGTATAAATTTATGCCATATATGTAAGACTTGTATATGTACTTGTATATGTATTTTATGAAGGTATGTATGTAAATAGTAATTATATATGTATATGTGTAAGTTATATATGTTGCCACATCAATGGCTGGCAATTCCTATTTCTTACTTAATCTTCTGTATTAGTCATGGTTCTCTAGAGTCACAGAACTTATGGGTAGTTTCTATATAGTAAGGGAATTTGTTAGTGACTTACAGCTTGTAGTCCATCTCCCCAACAATGGTCAGCAGCAGCTGTGAATGAAAGTACAAGGATCTAGCAGTTGCTCAGTCCCACAAGGCATACAGGCAAAGAAGAGCAAATCTTTCTTCTTCCAATGTCCTTATGTAGGTCTCCAGCAGAAGGTGTGTCCCAGATTAAAGGTGTGTACCACCACACCTTGATCTGGGACTTGCTTTGTCCCAGGATGACCTTGAACTGAGAGATCTCCTTGCTTCAGTCTCTTGGGATTAAGGGAATGTACTACTTTGCCTGGGCCTAAGCTTTTCATAGCTACTATGCCTCAAGATCTCCATGCCAAGATCCAGGTCAGAAATTTGTGTCTTCTAGTCTCAAGATCTGGATCTCAGGTGAGCCTTCTAATTCTGGATTGTAGTTCACTCCAGATATAGTTAAGTTGACAATCAGGAAAAGCCACTACATCTTCTAAAATAAACAATACTTAGCTTTAGCAGATAAGAGTAACTATAGTTCACAGAGCGTACTATTCTCTGAACTGTGCTGGTATTAGACATATTATGTAAAATTTCTCTATAGTAGTTCTTGCTTTCTCATTATTATACATTTGAAAAGCAAATGTAACAGGCGTATTTAATTTGTTCCATTAAGTTGAAGTTATCAGAGAACATTTAGGCTCTTTCTGAACTTGTGGTTATATTAATCTATTTAAGATTAATGGATTTAATTGAGCTATCACGACATTCAGGTGTGGCATAGGAGTTTAACAGTCAATAAAACAGATTATAAAACTGGCAGAAATAAATTATTGAATCAATCAATAAATGGAAGAAGAGGCAAGTCTCTCATAAATTAATTTGAATAGCTTATGTAAATATTCCCCATTGAGGATTGGAGAATAACTCCATACCTCTAGATTGTAGGCTAAGTTTTTTGGCTTAGCAGTTTTCTTGCAAGGAATGGAGTGTGTAAAAGGGAGAGAAGAGGCCCACTAAGCTCACAGTGGAGAAGACAGCCCACACTATCTCAGTCAGGTGGGCAGGTGAACATCATCAGCGTTAGCCTTGTAGACAAAATATCCACATGAGAGGCTGTACGGAAAAGGGCACCTCATCCCTGCCTCCTCCTTCCCCCTCAAACAAATAACCAAGTCTAATCATAAAGCAGCCTCCATCACTTAAGAGAGTATATCAAACACATGGCCAGTATTCCTCAAAGCTATCATGGTCATTAACATCAAAGAGCATCACATAGAAAGAACAAAATCGCGAGAGCAGAAGTAAGGTGGCATCCTGGACGAGATCCCGGGGCAGGAACATAAGGAACATTTGGCAATCTCTAGTGAACCCTGGGTTAAGTGTGGAGTTGAGTTGATATTATACGAGTGTTGGTTTCTTGATGTGACAGATATGCCATAGTAATGGAAAATGTTAACGCGGAGAAAAATGGGAGAAGATGCATAGGACTGCTGTCTTGAAAGTTTCTATCTAGTTATTCTAAACCTCCAAATTAAATACATGCATGTATTCAATCTGTTGAACAAGAATTCAAAGCAGATATATTTCCCTTCCTAACAGAATACCTTTACTTAATGCCTTCCCAATTGTCATAAAATAGGGACTCTTACCCCTCCCTCCCACCATACACACACACAAAGTTCACACTGGGGGTATAAAGATAGTGGTTTAAATCAGAAGAATTGTGGTGAATTGTGGCTAAGCTGAAGAGCTTGGAGAGTGTAATTACCCCGATGAAAGATTTTAGCTCTCCTAATTTCAGGGCTGGGTGAGGGCTTCTGAATCCCAGCTGAGCACTGGGGCTACAGAGAAGTTCCTTCCTCTGTAGGAAAAAAGGCTCATTAAGAATCTGTTCCTTCTAGCTTCTGGCTATTATAAATATGGCTGCTACGAACATAGTGGAGCATGTGCCTTTATTACATGTTGGAGCATCTTCTGGGTATATGCCCAGGAGTGGTATAGCTGGGTCCTCAGGTAGTAGTATGTCCATTTTTCTGAGGGTCCGCCAAACTGGAAACAACCCAGATGTCCCTCAGCAGAGGAATGGATACAGAAAATGCAGTACACTTACACAATGAAATACTACTCAGCTATTAAAAACAATGACTTCATGAAATTCGCAACCAAATGGATGGAACTTGAAAATATCATCCCGAGCGAGGTAACTCAGTCACAAAAGAATGAACACAGTATGTACTCACTGATAAGTGGTTATTAGCCCAAAAGTTCAGAATACTCAAGATTCACTTCACAGAAACCATTGGGCTGTGCGTGAGGTCCCAGATGGAGGAGTTGGAGAAGGGATTGAAGGAGCTGAGGGAGTTTGCAGCCCCATGGAGGGAGCAACAATGTCTTCAACTGGCCTGACCTCCAGATGCTCCCGGAGACTGGATCACCAACCAAAGGATACACACGGAGGGACCCATGGTCCTGGCCACATATGTGGCAGAGGAGGGCCTTGTTGGCCATCGGGGGGGGGGGGGGGGGAGGTCCTTGGGCTTGAGGGTGTTAGATGCCTCAGTATAGGGGAACGCCAGGGAGGGAAGATGAGAGTGGGTGGGTGTGTGGGTGAATACCCTCATAGAGGCAGGGGGAGGGGGAAGGGGAGGGGGGGTTCCAAAGGGGGAGATCTGGAAAGGGGGAAACATTTGAAATGTAGATAAAGTATCAAAAAAAAAAAAAAAAGAATCTGTTCCTTGTGAAACTCAGAAGAGGTTACTCTCAAAATTCTCAGAGTAGACTAAACTAGGGGAGCCGCAGGAGCAGTAAAACACAGGAAAGAGGTTGCAAGAGACCCCCTGGGGCTCAGGGAAAGAAAAGTTATTCTGCTCAGTGGAATGTGATGGACTGAACCTGGGAGCAGATCCTGACTGGGGGACACATGGGCACTGACAGCACTGCAGTCTCTAAGGTATCATACAGGCATGGTAGACCAGATTTATGAGGGTTTGCTGAGGTTAATTAAATCTCTCCCTATAGCCCATGTAAACAATGTTTGCTTGTTAGGATGTGTACTTTTTTTTCTCCTCTGGGACAAACTAGTGATTCCTTTCATAATGCAAACTTGTACTCTATGTCTCTAAGTCTTGAATGAAAGCATACAGGTATAATTCTGGATCTGAGTGAAGCCCAACCCCCCCCCCAAATAAGATAGATAGATAGATAGATAGATAGATAGATAGATAGATAGATAGATAGATAAATAAATATGAGGACTATAGGAAGCAGCACCATGTGGCATACATTTGATTTTTACCTTGTGTATATTGTGTCTCTTGCCATATCCACACTGAACCAAAGAATTGGTTTAAAAAAATCTTTTCTTGCTTTGAAAATAATATCTGTCTTTTTTTTAAGAACCAAGAGACACATACTTGAAGCAAAATAAAAAATATATATCTTTCTCCTGGGTTCTGATCATTTACAGCTCTTACGTATGATTGCTTTCCCCAGGTGTAATAATTTATTGCCTATTAGTTGACAATCTCGAAGGCTCTCTTTCTCTCTTTGACTGCATGGGTGACTCCGTTAGTGGTAATGAAGTGTGTCGTGGGTAATCACACCATCAAGACACATCCACCTTAAACCCCAAAGCTTGAAACCTCAGCTGTTAGTCCTGCAGCGAGAAAAAGAGCAATGACCTGCAGCAAAGGAGACCTGAGAACCTCTGGAGATATTAAGTTTAAGCTTAATAGTGAATCATTAATAAATAAGATGCAGGACAATTATCAATATGAGGCACATTTAATTATTAATACCTTGCAAACAAAAGAGAAATGAAATACTGGGAGGAATTAGGCAGAGGTTATATTCAGCTCCCCTTGAAGAGCCTGCTTTGAAGGGGAATTCACAAACTGTTTAAAATTATGAAAGAACCATTTCCCCTAAGCCCCAGTGGAGAGCTACATTGCAATCGGTATTCTGAACACTAGTCTACCTCTGGGCTCACAAGCGTTCTCTGTGCTCCATTCTAAAAGTACAACTTCTCCCGTTTAGTCATAACTTCCAACCTTTCCATGAAGTACCAAAAGCTTCAAGTGAATGTGTGTGATCAATAAAAAAAATTAGAGTTCCTAAAATGTGACACCTTATTTGCCTGTAATTCTTTCTCTTTTGGATTTTAGGGTAATGTGTATTGGCAATAAGTTCCAAACTCTACTTACAATTCCAGCTTTCAGTGGAATAAGATAAGACAACCAATATTTATTATTTACTAAGAGAGATTGATTAATGTAGTGGGTATGTCCTGGAATATTTTAAATAAGACTATACGGCCACTTTTATTAAGCCAATTAATAGACCAGAGGTTTCAGCCTGAAATAATCTAAGACACTTACCTAAATTCAGTAGTTGTCGATTGTGATTTCTGAGAAATGTATTTCCTTCTGAACTTCTGAGGCCTGAGCATATCATCCTTTGACTCCCAAATAACTACATCTAAAGTAATGAATTTATTTTAATGTTTTTTTAATCGATTGTCCATATACAGTTAACATTTAATAGTTAAGTTGTCAGTAGTTTAGAAAAGCAAAGACAGTAGGACTTCCCAAGTCATGATTCAGAAAAGTTTAGCCTGGCATTGCTGGCCAATGAGGTCTTTCACCATTGCTCATGAGCCTAGCCTTTTTACCAGTCTTTGTCGACTGCAGGAGCCACTATTGGCTCTATTGAAAGATTGGCTGCTAGGGTCTTTCCATTGCTGTCAGCCACATGGGAGCTGTTCTACACTTCAGCAAGTGTCTTAGTTAAGGTTTTACTGCTGGGAACAGACACCATGACCAAGGCAACTCTTATAAAGGACAACATTCAATTGGGGCTGGCTTACAGATTCAGAGGTTCAGTCCATTATCATCAGGGCAGGAACATGGCAACATCCAGGCAGGCATGGTGCAGGAGGAGCTGAGAGTTCTACATCTTCATCTGAAGGCTGCTATCAGAATATTGGCTTCCAGGCAGCTAGGATGAGGGTCTTAAAGACCACACCCATAGTGACACACCTAATACTCCAACAAAGCCACACCTACTCCAGCAGGGCCACACCTTCTAATAGTGCCACTTCCTGGGCAGAGCATATACATGTTGGCTCTGTCATATCACAGCAATATACATGCTGGCTTCAAGCTAGAATAAAACCATAGTGGTACCTCAGGATATATGTTTAGTTTCTCAGGTCTAATGTGTATGTGAATGCTTTAATCCCTTTTAATCATCTTTTAGATGACCAACCATTTAGTAGATCTAAGATTTCCTTAGGAGTGAAGTATTGAGGTAATCCTGAGCCACCTTTGCCATCCATGCTTCCAGGGACCAATCAGACTTTTTCTACCAAGCATGTTCTGGCTCACTGTTAATACAATAGGAAGTTCATTCATCTCACATCAAACACACAGATGTATGTTTGAATTTCAGAGTCTGTTCACCACACTAACCAATTCCATCCACATTGCCTAAATGTTATAGCCAAATTTTATAACTAAGGTTCAAGATTCCTAATTATTCTTTCACAATGCTGTACATGCAAATAATGTATCTGAGTCAGAGTCATACCATAATCTCCCTCCCATGTCCACGCCCCACAACCAACACACAACCATCATACCTTCATGGCCCCTCTATTATTTTTATAATCCACTGAGTCCAATTAGTGCTTTCTGCTGGAACGTTGACTGATATTAACCTCATCTTATCCAGATAACCATAGCTGCTGAGAGTTTACAAATGTGGTGACCATGCCACGTTACTAGCTTCCTTCCAGGCCTCTTGTTGTTACACCCTTTATGTCCCCTCTTCAATTATGTTCCTTGAACCTTGGGAGGGGGTTTATGTAGATAACCTACTTATAGCTGAGCACTCAATAGGCACTTATTATCAGCACTTTCACCATTTAAAATCTCTACATTAACGGCTGACCACTACAGAGAAAATTTTCTGTGGCCAAGAACGAGAGGAGCATTAACTGACATAGGTAAACATAAACATTTAAAAGACAGTTAAATATCATGTCTAGCTAGCAAGCCGACATTAGCATACTCCCCTTTAGAGCCTATGACTTCCCAAGCTATGAGCTTTTAACTAGGTTTACAGTACTAGGCATAAATTCCTTCTGTGGAACAGCCCTCAAATCCAAAACAAAAGCAGTTGGTTGCACTTATAACCTTTTGCCACCATTGTACCAGTGGGTACATCTTGCTCGACAGGTCGAGCGCCATAACATACGGAGTTCAACACTGGGCAGTGCCATCGATGTGGTTGAGCAACATGCCAAGGCACTTTTAGAAACTATGAAAGCTGGCCAGCAGAGAGGAATTTTTCAGATAAGTTCCAGCTTGATTGCTTTATCTGCTGTAATAAAAGTGTCTTCAGGTTATGTGGGCATCTAGTTATGTGGGCAACCAAGAGTAATGGCTAATAATGACGTGTTTATTGAAAATCAAACATCATTTTAAGATGAAAATAAATAAATATTGCTGTAAGTTTTATTAGCCTAATACATTTTAATGTTTGACTATGAGAAAACAGATACTTTTTTTTTATTATGAATGGTTTCTCTTTAATAAAGTTGAATAATACAAGGAAGTCTTAGGGCTTAGAAAGTCCCCTCTCAAAGGTCAGACAGGCAATTGGCTTTATCTACTACTATAGTCAGAAAGAAGAAAAACAAAATCATCACTAGTGATGTGAACTTGGCATAAAAAGTCTACTGCTCAAAACAGAATTAAGCTTGGATTCCCTAAACTTGTCCTCTGTCATTAGAATAGCCACAAAATACCAAATTCAAGTCCTTTCAGGAAATTTCCTGTGCTCTGTGACATTTGTGGTAGCTCTAGCCACCATTCAGGGTTTAGTTCCTCAAGTTTTTTTTTTTTTTTTTTTTCCTGAAGCTACTGAACTAAGTTCTTTAAAATGTACAGCTGTATCCCTAAGAACAATGTTTAAACATTGGTCTTTGTAACCTCAGATAAGTGAAATCTCCATCTCTCATCACAGAAATTTCTTCACAGAAGGCGACTACTACAGAAAACCACAATGAACCAGACTATAGGATTGTAGAGCTCAGTTCCAATGAATGCATCTACAAAACATTCCCACACCTGAGGCCCAGGGAACATGCAAAACAGGGAGTAGACAGATTGTAAGAAGCAGAGCATCAGGACTTTTATTGTGAGATCGTTGCTAGTAACGTCAGAAGCTACACCCATGGCATCTCACCAAATGAATACCAAAACATGAGTTAAACAAGAAAGGTACCCATAGATGTGCCAAAGAAGATAGAGAAAAGCCCAGAAGGCCTCAGCCCTACACTAAGAACTATATATAAGAAACTGAGGAAAGCTGGGAACAGGAGACGTGGTCTTTCCCCGAAAAGAGCACAACAGTTGATCAGTCAGTACCAAATGGTCAGCCCTGAAAATATGCATACACCTAACATATGTAATTAGGAACATTATGTGTACACACATATTCGTGTAATAATAACTAATAAAAGAGGCCACTAATTTGGAGGAAAGTGGAAAGGGGTATATGGGAGAATTTGGAGAGAGGAAAGGGAAGAAAAGAATGTCATAATTATATTACAATCTCAAAAATGTGGAATTAGCATCTAAAAGATATATACCGATATTGCAAGAATAAATCTATCACACACAAGCATGCAACTTACAGTCGAAGATGATACAAATAATCCATATTGCAGTCTCACATCATATGCATGATGCTGGGCTTCGTGAACATAGTCTCCTCTTTAACAAGGGGATGGAAGCACACTGCTCTCAATAAAGGCTGGCAAGCGGACTGCTAGGACAACAGTAAATAATTCTCTGGTTTGATATGCATGTTCTGCTTCTACAGCACTGCAAAGGCATTTTCTTAGATGTATATAATTGCCTTATAATTCAACTGTGGTTGAATTGGTCCTGATGGTGGTATTCTGGTCCTGATAGGCAAATATTCTCCATTTCCTATTGATTGATCCAAAATGCTACATTTCATTACAGCTTGTCCATAATTACCACCACCTCCAGGATATTCCTTTGAAGCTCCTGTCTCTTCTCACCTATCATTTCAGTGATGAGATCATGTCTTAAAACTGATGTCTCATAGTCCTCTGTGTTCTATATCATACATCTTATCCCTGCAAGATATTAGGTTCCCTTCAGGGCTGGTAAGGCAACAACTACTGTCTGTGTATCCTCCACAATGACAAGCACCCTTAAACTAAGAAACTTAGGTTGATTTGTTGTCTGATTGATGTCTTACCATAATTATTGCCCACTTAGTCCTCAATTAGCTGAGTTATCACGTGCTTTATAATCACCCCAACTGTTCTTTTCTTTATAACTTAAATACAGAGATAGTCTATAAATAACTAGAGTTTCTCAACACTTGCCAAACCATTTCTCTTTTATTTTTAACTTATTTTTATGTATATGAATGTTCATCTGTGTGCAAGAGTATGCTTCACACGCATGCCTGGTGCCTGTGGAGGCCAGAAGAGAGTGTCAGATGCCGTGGAACTGGATGGTGGTGAGACACTATACGGTTTACTGGGAACCAAACATAAATGTTCTGCAGAACCAGTAGTTAGTTGTGACAGTTTGAATATTCTTAGCCCATGGAAGAGGCACTATTAGAAGGTACGTGCTTGTTAGAGGAAGTGCATCACTGTGGAAGTGGATTTTGGGTTCTTCTCCTATGCTCAGATTCTGTCCAATATAGAATGAGAGCCTCCTCCTGGCTGCCTTCAGATCAAGATATAGAACTCTCAGCTCCTTCTCCAGCACCGTGTCTGCCTGGACACTGCCACGCTTCCGGCCAGGATGATAGTGGACTGAACATCTGCAACCGTAAGCCAGCACCAATTATTATTTTCCTTCATAAGAGTTGCCTTGATCATGGTGTCTCTTCAAGGCAATGAAACCCTAACTAAGACAGTCCTCTTAACCACTGAGCTGTCTCTCAGTCTCCATTCTCTTACCTATACAAACAAATATTTTTAAGATGTTCTCAATGCCTGAGGACTTTAGAGTATTTTTCTTAAACTTTTCTTTCTAATGTTTTCTAAACTATATCTGAACACAGTTATCATTCCTAAAAATCAGAGAGTCTGAGAGTGTGCTGTGTCTGTCTGTATTTGCCTACAGTGGTAAACATAGTTAGATCAACTTCATCTGCAGAGAGGGTGACAGTAAAAATCTCCACACTGAATTTCTGTCACATCCTTTGGCTCCATAGACATCTGCACTGAGTCTCCACAGGTTCTGAAAGTCCTTCCCAGAGGAAGATGTCTCTTCAGATCTCAGAACGATGGAACATCAGGGTGCTAGTTTCTCCCTTTTACATCTAGATTTTTTTTCTAATCAACAACCATATTTTCTGTTTTTAAATTGCTGTATAGAGTAAAGCACAAACAAATTTGCTCTTTAAAAAAGATTCAAATTGAAATAATAAGTAAAGACTTCATGTGTTTTATCTTAGATTATAAGATTGCAAAAGTATTGAATGTAAAGCAAAGGGAGAAAATTTGAGTGTTCAGGGATGACACCGGGTATAAACTTTGAAAGGAACTAGAGTTTATTACAGGAACGTTTTTAGGGCTGGAGAGATGGTTCAGTCAATATAACAGTAAAGGAGGATCTGCATTTGATTCCTAGAACCCAAGTTTAACACTATGTAGTAACATGCACTTGTAATCCTAAAATAGGGGGGCTGGGAACAGGTGGATCCCTGAGGCTTACTGGGCAGCTGACCTAGCCCTGAGTGCTGAGCTCCATGTCCGGAGAGACCTGATCTCAAAGAACAAGGTGAACATCTCCAAGGCACCCAAGACTAAATAAACTCTAACCTCCACGTGTACATGTTCATAGACTTGCACTCATATGAACATGCACCCTCCCCTCCAACACACAAACACACACACACACACACACACACACACAAATGTCGTTGCAATACAGACTTAATTATAGGCATTAGAGGAGACAGAAAGATGCTTAGAAAATGCACCCAAGTATGAGCGTGGGCTTTTGTGGGGTACAGATTTTATTGGGTAGTTTTATACTGTTAATATTCATGAGTTAGACATTTCGCTATTTAGCTCTGTGTGTGTGTGTGTGTGTGTGTGTGTGTGTGTGTGATGGTTAGATTCTTAATCTAGATAATTTAACTTTTAATTTGTTATGTGAAGATCTGATGACAAGCAAACCCTATATAATCTCACCTGTTTCACTTTCTTTATTGGTCAACATCTACTCAGTAGTTTCCACTTAGGAGCCTCTTGGTAGCAATGACACTTACTTGAAGGTACCATCAACATCTTCCCCAAAGTATTAGCTCCAAGTGAAAAAAACTGTGAAGTTGCTTTTTTAAAACATGGAGAAAATAAATAGAATATCGAAGGCTAGAATGCATTAATGAAAAGAATAAATATTGAGAAGACTATATATTTCATATGAACTACATAAAATGTTTCAAAGACTTGTCTCTCTCTCTCTCTCTCTCTCTCTCTCTCTCTCTCTCTCTCTCTCTCTCTCTCTCTCTCACACACACACACACACACACACACACACACATATGCCTTTTCTTAATGTAACTTCTCACCAGCTATGCATCAGAAATTCCAACATGGCCAACAACCTTGGCTTAAGGCCTTCCTCTCTTTCCAGATGTAAACTACAATTGTCTAAAAATCTTACCTGAATTTCCATATAGTAAAAGATATTATCTAAAGTCCTTTGTGCAATTCTAGTAGCTCCTGGCTTTAGTATATCAGATTATAACCCAACTAATCAGCCCTATCTAATATAGCCACCCTTATAATCACACTTCTCCAAATAAGAGAAAGGAAAAATTACTTTCCAGTCCTTTGATATGGAACTTGAGAACCACCTGAATAGTATGTATGGCTGATGCTGAGAATGAATTGTGACCGTCCCTCACGAAGCTCATGCCCGTGCTTACATATGCCTTATTCCTTCTCTGTGTCTCTTCTACTCCTCATAAAAATACTAAAAATCTATTAATAAACCCGATTTCCCACCCATGCTCTCAGGTATACATTTTCCTTTCCCCCCAAATCCTTCTTTAAAGTTTAATAAATTCCAAATCTGCTTCTTACTTGCTCATCTAAAATTCCTATCTGCATCCAAGCCAGGAAAACTGATTTCACTTGAGTAGAGAGCTCTGAAAAAAACTCATCAGGCTGCTTCCAGTGACAGTGAAAAGCATGTCTCTTCCCTTCCTGCCTCTGACAAGGTCATCTTGTATGTTTTGTGTCTCCCTCTGTGTTCCTGGACACAGATCTTGCTTGGTGCTCGCTACTATTCTGCAATTGTCTGTTTATTTATCTGTCTTTCAAACAGTTCTGGCATTCAACCATGCCTCGAACTAGGCATTATTATGGCACCTGAATTACCACTTTAAATGCATTCAGTTTGAAGTAGTGGCTGCCTTCATAAATAGCCCCCTTCTCCCGAGGGAACAGCCTAGACTTACCAGCTGGTCCCAGATTTGCCCCTTACCTCCGATCTCCCTCACCCATAACTTTTCTCAGTTGTCTGCTCACTCACTGGTCCAGTCATCTAGCACTTATTCTTTCTCACATAGGCTGTAGTTTTCCACCTTGGGTCTGCCAGGGTCATTCCAATTAAAACACATTCTGTTTGGTATGCAGTGAAAAATCAAGGTCAAGCTTAAACGCTGCTACCTCTGTGCTCCCTAAGCTCTTTGATCATAACACTAATACAGCATGGATCGCGTTGTGTCGTAGCCAGTGATCTATCTTTCCCACCGCACTGAACCCTCTAATGAGCAAGGGCCCTTTGGTTTGTCTTTGTACCTTCAGAGAGGTTAAGTGATTGGCTTAAGATCAAAACGCTGGCAGAAATACACAGATCAACCCTTCCATTCTGCCTCCAAACCCAGAGTGCTAAAAATATTTCTTCTATAAGCTCTTTCTGTTTTGACCAAGCTCAAGAACACTTTGCTAACATTAACGATGGTAACATTAACATGTATTTTGATTGCATCTTTGTAATAAAAGATATGCCTCAAAAAAACTCAAGGAGTGGGGAAGTAATGTATTGGTAGGCAGTAGATCTTGAGGCTCCTCTTAGGAAAAATCTCCAGTGGAAACTTGTGCACAAAGTTATGAAATATCACTTCCTGTACCCGTGCACCTTCATTGCCCATGATTTCAACTCCTTAATAGAGTTCTGGAGCACAAGATGAAGACTAATGAAGGTTGAGTAAGTTCCCTGTCTGAAAAGAAAAGGCCTTTAAAACAAAGTTGTCTGTGAACTTATTCTGGAGGAGAAACTGCCTGCCAAGCCCAAAGAAGCCAGCAACAAGCAGACAATGCCTGGTCTACTTTCTAGGCTGTGCCTTCAGACCTCCTGAACATCTGCTGGCGGCAGTTCAAATGCTCAGCAGAGGGCTCTGAGGGCAGGAGGGGAGAAGAGCTTAGTTTAAGGAGACCAAGCAGCTTGAAATTCATGCAGTAGTTTGAGCATAGGTCCAGGAATCTGAGGCTCTCAGAACTGTAATCCTAGCTCAGACACTGATCCCTCCTGCAAGTGGGGATAAATTACTCAACCTTTCTGCCTTGGTTTCTAGATCTTCTAAAGAGGAGTAATAATCTTGACCTCAGAAGGCCGGTATATGAATTAAACATCTGTGAGGCCTCATATTAAAATCCACCAGAACTAAACAGACTCAGTAACCCTTTCAATGCTGGTTAGCAAGAACTACTTCTATGCAAGAGGTGAAAGACACCTGATTCTAGCAGCCTCCAAAGGAAAGCAAACTCACAAATGAAAGAAACAGAAAGCTAGGAACAAAAAAAATGGGCCATAAAAATTTTTACTTCACTCCAAACCATCATGCCCGGCTGATCCATTCCTTTTCTCTAATGAGCATTGAGTTTGGCCCTTAACAAGCTTTGAGAGCACTGCTGGCCTTCACTGAGCTACAGGCTGAGCCCTAGCATATTTTTACTGTGCATTATGATAGTTTATAGACATATTTAGTTGGAGAAAGATTCAATTATGATCACTGTTAACATAGAAAACTTTATCTATCTGAAATTTCTATTGAAAATACCATTTGGAGCTATAGAAAATAAGATTATTATCTTAACAATACAATTAGATATATAAAAATCAAATAGCTTTCAGAGTAAGTGGGAGATGTATGCCAGATTACATGTAACCCCAAATTCATTCTACTGGAGTTTGACTTTCTTGAGGGGAGAGAAGTAACATGTTCTGGGAATAGTTGACTGCAAAGCCACTGTGATGTCTTTCTTTCATGCTATCTGGCTTTCCTAAGCATTGTCTCTCTCATCTGGGTCTTCTCCCCCAACATAACAACAGAGCACAACACACAATATGTCCTTCATGTAGACTTGAGGATCTTGGGCCTCCACCATGCTAAATATCCTATCACTGAGGCACTGGGTATTTGTCCATGAACTAATTATCCACTGCTATGCCATAATTTAGCCCCAGAATGTAATGGCTTAACCTAACTTTTGTTATTTCAGAATTTTTCTCAGTCAGGAGTCAGGGTGGAGCATAACTGGGTCCTCTGGACTAAAGCCACTCAAAATCATGCTATAGTCAAGAGGAGTTGTAATCATCACCAAAGCTTAGTAGGAAAGGGTCTGCTTCCCAGATGACCTGGAACACAGTTGGCAGCAGGTTATCTACAGTCATAGGTAGTAGATAACACCAGAACACAAGAAGGTGGGGATCATTGAGGCCACCTGAGGGTACCATACTATGGATTTCTGCATTACACACACACACACACACACACACACACACACACACACACACACACTCTCATCTTTCCTCCTTGACATTCTCCTATACTGGGGCATCTAACACCCTGAGTGCCAAGGGCCTCTCCTCCCCCTGATGGCTAACAAGGCCCTCCTCTGCCACATATGTGGCCAGGACCATGGGTCCCTCCATGTGTATCCTTTGGTTGGTGATCCAGTCTCCGGGAGCATCTGGCGGTCAGGCCAGCTGAAGACATTGTTGCTCCCTCCATGGGGCTGCAAACTCCCTCAGCTCCTTCAATCCCTTCTCCAACTCCTCCATCTGGGACCTCACGCACAGTCCAATGGTTTCTGTGAAGTGAATCTTGGATATTCTGAACTTTTGGGCTAATAACCACTTATCAGTGAATACATATTGTGTTCATTCTTTTGTGACTGGGTTACCTTGCTCAGGATGATATTTTCAAGTTCCATCCATTTGGTTGCGAATTTCATGAAGTCATTGTTTTTAATAGCTGAGTAGTATTCCATTGTGTAAATGTACTGCATTTTCTGTATCCATTCCTCTGTTGAGGGACATCTGGGTTGTTTCCAGCTTCTGAATATTATAAATATGGCTGCTATAAACATAGTGAAGCATGTGTCTTTATTACATGCTGGAGCATCTTCTGGGTATATGCCCAGGGATGGAATAGATGGGTCCTCAGGTAGTATTATGTTCATTTTTCTGAGGGTCCGCCACACTGATTTCCAGGTGGTTGTACCAGCTTGCAATCCCACCAGCAATGGAGAAGTGTTCCTCTTTCTCCACATCCTCGCCAGCATCTGCTGTCACCTGAGTTTTTGATCTTAACCATTCTAACTGGTGTGAGGTAGAATATCAGGGTTGTTTTGATGTGCATTTCCCTGATGACTAAGGATGTTGAACATTTCTTTAAGTGCTTCTCAGCCCTACGAGTTTCCTCAGTTGAGAATTCTGTTTAGCGCTGTTCCCCATTTTTTGATAGGGTTATTTGGATCTCTAGAGTCTAAGTTCTTTGTATATATTGGATATTAGCCCTCTATCGGACATAGGCTTGGTTAAGATCTTTTCCCAATCTGTTGGTTGCCGTTTTGTCCTATTGACAGTGTCCATTGCCTTACAGAAGCTTTGTAATTTCATGAGGTCCCAATTTTCGGTTCTTGATCTAAGAGCATAAGTCATGGGTGTTCTGTTCAGGAACTTTCCCCCTGTGCCCATGTGTTCGAGACTTTTCCCCACTTTCTCTTCTATTAGATTCAGTGTATCTGGTTTTATGTGGAGGTCCTTGATCCACTTGGACTTGAGCTTTGTACAGGGAGATAGGAATGGATCAATTTGCATTCTTCTACAGGTAGACCACCAGTTGAATCAGCACCATTTGTTGAAAATGCTGTCTTTTTTCCACTGGATGGTTTTAGCTCCTTTGTCAAAGATCAAGCGACCATAATTGTGTGGATTCATTTCTGGGTCTTCAATTCTATTCCATTGATCTACCTGCCTGTCACTGTACCAATACCATGCAGGTTTTATCACTAGTGCTCGGTAGTACAGCTTAAGGTCAGGGATGCTGATTCCCCCAGAAGTCCTTTTATTGTTGAGAAAAGTTTTTGCTATCCTCGGTGTTTTGTTATCCCATATGAAATTGAGAATTGCTCTTTCTAAGTCTATGAAGAATTGAGTTGGAATTTTGATGGAGATTGCATTGAATCTGTAGATTGCTTTTGGCAGGATGGACATTTTAACTATATTAATCCTTCCAATCCATGAGCATGAGAGATCTTTCCATCTTTTGAGGTCTTCTTTGATTTCTTTCTTCAGAGACTTGAAGTTCTTGTCATACAGATCTTTCACTTGTTTGGTTAGGGTCACACCAAGATACTTTATATTATTTGTAACAATTGTGAAGGGTGTCATTTCCCTAATTTCTTTCTCAGCCTGTTTATCCTTTGAGTATAGGAAGGCTACTGATTTGTTTGAGTTAATTTTATATCCCGCCATTTTGCTGAAGTTGTTTATCAGCTGTAGCAGATCTCTGGTAGAGTTTTTCGGGTCACTTAAGTATATCATCATATCATCTGCAAATAGTGATATCTTGATTTCTTCCTTTCCAATTTGTATCCCGTTGACATCCTTTTGTTGTCTAATTGCTCTAGCTAGAACTTCAATTACTATATTGAATAGGTAGGGAGAGAGAGGGCAGCCTTGTCTAGTTCCTGATCTTAGTAGGATTGCTTCAAGTTTCTCTCCCTTTAGTTTGATGTTGGACACTGGTTTGCTGTATACTGCTTTTACTATGTTTAGCTATGGTCCTTGAATTCCTGATCTTCTCAAGACTTTTATCATGAAGGGATGTTGAATTTTGTCAAATGCTTTTCCAGCATCTAATGAAATGACCATGTGGTTTTTTCTTTGAGTTTGTTTATGTAGTGGGTTACATTGCTGGATTTCCAGGTATTGAACCATCCCTGCATCCCTGGGATGAAGCCTACTTGATTATGGTGAATGATCGCTTTGATGTGTTCTTGGATTCAGTTTGCGAGAATTTTATTGAGTGTTTTTGCATCGATATTCATAAGGGAAATTGGTCTGAAGTTTTCTTTCTTTGTTGGGTCTTTGTGAGGTTTTGGTATCAGTGTAACTGTGACCTCATAGAAGGAATTGGGTAGTGTTCCTTCTGTTTCTATTTTGTGGAATAGATTGAAGAGTATTGGTATTAGGTCTTCTTTGAAGGTCTGATAGAATTCTGCACTGAACCCATCTGATCCTGAGCTTTTTTTGGTTGGGAGACTTTTAATGACTGCTTCTATTTCTTTAGGCATTATGCGATTGTTTAGATGGTTTATCTGATCCTGACTTAACTTTGGTATTTG
>CM052704.1:32968274-32990779 GCA_028551405.1 Uromys caudimaculatus
TTCTTTTTGGAGGCACTCAAAGCTATGAGTTTTCCTCTTAACATTGCTTTCAATGTGTCCCATAAGTTTGGGTATGTTGTACTTTCATTTTCATTCAATTCTAGGAAGTCTTAATTTCTTTCTTTATTTCTTCCTTGTCCAAGTTATCATTAAGTAGAGTGTTGTTCAGCTTCCATGTGTATGTGGGCTTTCTGTTGTTGTTGTTGCCATGGAAGACCAGCCTTAATCCATAGTGATCTGATAGGAGGCATGGGATTATTTCAATCTTCTTGTATCTGTTAAGGTTTGTTTTGTGACCAATTGTATGATCAATTTTGGAGAAGGTATAATGAAGTGCTGAGAAGGTATATTCTTTTGATTTAGGATGAAATGTTCTATAGATATCTGTTAAATCCATTTGGTTCATAACATCTGTTAGCTTCACTGTGTCTCTGTTTAGTTTGTGTTTCCAAGATATGTCCTTTGACAATAGTGGGGTGTCGAAGTCTCCCACTATTATGGTGTGAGCTGCAATATGTGTTTTGAGCTTTAGTAAAGTTTCTTTTATGAATGTGGGTACCCTTTTATTCGGGGCATAGATGTTCAGAATTGAGAGTTCTTCTTGGTAGATTTTTCCTTTGATGAGTATGAAGTGTCCTTCCTTATCTTTTTTGATGACTTTTGGTTGAAAGTTGATTTTATCCGATATTAGAATGGCTACTCCGGCCTGTTTCTTGGGACCATTTTCCTGGAAAATTATTTTCTAGTCCTTTACTCTGAGGTAGTGTTTGTCTTTAACATGGAGGTGCATTTCCTGGATGCAGCAAAATGCTGGGTCCTGTTTATGGATCCAGTTTGTCAGTCTATGTCTTTTTATTGGGGATTGAGTCCATTGATGTTAAGAGATATTAAGGAATAGTGATTGTTGCTTCCTGTTATTTTTGATGTTATTTTTATGTTTGTGTGACTATCTTCTTTTGAGTTTGTTGAAAGATTACTTTCTTGCTTTTTCTAGGGTGTAGTTTCCCCCCTTGAGTTGGCGTTTTCCATCTATTATTCTTTGTATGGCTGGGTTTGTGGAAACATATTGTGCAAATTTGGTTTTGTCATAGAATATTTTGGTTTCACCATCTATGATAATTGAGAGTTTTGCTGGGTATAGCAGCCTGGGATGGCATTTGTGTTCTCTTAGGGTCCATATGAGATCTGCCCAGAATCTTCTAGCTTTCATAGTCCCTGGTGAGAAGTCTGGTGTAATTCTGATAGGTCTGCCTTTATGTTACTTGACCTTTTTCCCTTACTGCTTTTAATATTCTTTCCTTGTTTTGTGTATTTGGTGTTTTGACTATAATGTGATGGGAGGAATTTCTTTTCTGGTCCAATCTATTTGGAGTTATATTCTGTAGGCTTCTTGTATATTTATGTTCATCTCTTTCTTTAGGTTAGGGAAGTTTTCTTCTATAATTTTGTTGTAGATATTTACTGGTCCTTTAAGTTGGGAATATTCACTCTCTTCTATACCTATTACCCTCAGGATCTGTCTTCTCATTGTATTCTGGATATCCTGGATGTTTTGGGTTAGGAGCTTTTCGCATTTTGCATTTTCTTTGACTGTTATGTCAATGTTTTCTATGGCATCTTCCGCACCTGAGATTCTCTCTTCTATCGCTTGTATTCTGTTGGTGATGCTTGCATCTATGACTCCTGATCTCTTTCCTAGGTTTTCTATCTCCAGGGTTGTCTCCCTTTGTGATTTCTTTATTGTTTCTATTTCTATTTTTAGTTCCTGGATGGTTTTGTTCATTTCCTTCATCTGTTAGATTGTGTTTTCCTGTAATTCTTTAAGGGATTTTTGTGTTTCCTCTTTAAGGGCTTCTAGTTGTTTACCTGTGTTCTCTTGCATTTCTTTAAGGGAGTTATTTATTTCCTTCTTAAAATCTTCTATCATTATCATGAGATGTGAT
Source organism: Uromys caudimaculatus (assembly GCA_028551405.1). Lineage (NCBI taxonomy): Eukaryota > Metazoa > Chordata > Mammalia > Rodentia > Muridae > Uromys > Uromys caudimaculatus. The sequence goes on from CM052704.1 coordinate 32,970,218, forward strand.
TTTAAATCTCAGTCTTCCTTTTCTGGTGTGTTGGGGTATCCAGGGCTTGCTGTCGTGGGAGATCTGGGTTCTGATGATGCCAAGTAGTCTTGGTTTCTGTTTCTTATGTTCTTGCCCTTGCCTTTAGCCATCTGGTTATCTCTGGTGTTAGCTGGTCTTACTCTCTCTGACTGTGACTTGTCCTTCCTGCAAGCCTCAGTGTCAATACTCCTTGAAGACCAGTTCTCACTTAGAGGAATTTGTGTTTGTAGAGTTGTGGTACAGGGTCAGCTCTGGGGTGCAGACAGAAACCAGAAGGATATATATAGTTCCCAGCTCTCCCTTGGTTCCTGTGTCCTAATGGCTCTGCAAGGGTACCTCTTGATCCAATGAATTTGAACAGAAGTGGTGGTCTTGCCTGTGCTTGCAGGTGTATCGGCACTCCTGGGATACCAGCTCTCTCCTGGCACTATTTGAGTATGGAGCCCTGTGTCACAGGATCTGCTCCCCAGCCACCAAAAGAAACCAGAATACCACTCCTCAGTATCTGTGTCCTGGGGATTCCAGGTGGGGCCCTCTGAGCAGACAGGTTTGCCCACACTCCTAAGAATCTAGCTTTCTCCTGGTATTATTTAGCTATGGAGCCCTGGTGGCCCAGGCAGAGGTCTCCAGCCACAGATGGAAACCAGAAGGCTCCTTCCCCAGGCTGTTCCTCAGTCCCTGTGTCCCTAGGATTCCAGGTGAGTCCGACTAAGCAGTGGTGCTCGTCTTACCCCCTCTCACAGGCTTCCCCACACTCCTGGGAGGCTAGCTTTCTCCCAGAGCTATTTGCCTATGGAGCCTTGGTGACCCAGACAGAGGTCTCCCACCACCGATTACACTTATCTCTTAAAGTGTCATAGTGAATTTTCAAATAACCGTAAGAGAATCAGTAAGATCACTCAAGGAACCATGAAAGTCTCACCAGTTGTGACTTGAAGGAAGTCAACAAGGGAAGGTGGCAAGGCTCTGTGTAAAGGACCACAGAGCCTTACCTGTGATAATAGCATCAACTTATCTTATCTTATGCAGACTGATTTTCAAAAATCACTCTCAAATCTACCGTTGAGAAAAGGGGAGACAGAAACTTAGGAGACTAGGGGTGTAGATCAATGGAGGAGAATTTATCCAGAATGCATGACACCCTGTGATCTCTCCCCCCACACACACTCATTCAAGCTTGTGTAAAATAGGACCACGGTGTCTTATGCTGTGTGAATATGTATGTTTCAAGAATAAGGTCTGCATTCCACATGTGTGTCCATGGGAAGACCAAATCAAGACTTTTCAAAGAACACTATGGTCAAAGTGAGCTATTCCATCAGATTTCACAAGCATTTCAAGGCTGGTTTAAAAAAAAAGTTATTGTTAAAATGTTTTCCTACTCTGCCCTAGTAACACACGCACTTGTACAGCATGCACATATGTGATTGTGTGGGAACTGTAGAAAGTCTGGGATCAAAGACCATCTCATCTCTTTATGGGAACAATTCAAGCTACCGAGCCTGCAAAGAGTCAATATCAGGACTAAGGACTCCTTATTGCAGTAATAACTTACTTCTGAAGATGGCCTTGATCTGAGAGTGCCATGCAGCATTTCTGCAAATGTCGTGGCACATATATTCATTCAAAATGCTTTATTTTATTTTTATATTTAGCATGTGTGTATGTGTGTACATGTGTGTGCATGTGTGCATATGTGTGTTTGTGCCTATGTGTTGGTGTAGGTGTGTGTATGTGAATATATGTGTGTGTATTTGTGTGCATGTATGTGTATGTGTGTGTGTGTGTGTGTGTGTGTGTATGTGTGTGTGTGTGCACGTGTTCATGTGCGCGCACACACCCTCATGAACTTACAAAGATCAGAAGAGGCTATCAGGTGTCTAGTTCCATCACTCTCCACTTAATTATTTGAGATGGTGTCTTACCCTGAACATGAAGTTCATGATTTTGACTAATGTGGCAGCAAGGAAGGCCTATATATCCATCATCATGGACACATGACTCTTACATGGCTGATCTGAACTCAGGTCCTCATGCTTAAGCAGGCAGAGCTCTTACCCTCTGAGCAATATATCTAATGCTTATCAAAAGAATCCTAGTAGAGCAAAACCTTTCCTCACTGGCAGTCACTTCTAAGGTAGTGTTCCTTGTCTCTGCATGTTCTGTGCTTGCTGTTTCCCAATACACAGCCACTTAGAGCATCTCCAGGTTAGCAATCTGCGACAGGATGAACTACAGAAGGCATATTTCCATTTCTGAGTCATCAGGGAGAAGATGAAGAAAAATAGGAAGTCCATTTTTTCCCCTCCAAAATTTGTGTCTCTGATGGATTAGCTGCTGATATAGTAGAGAAAAATTCCCTTCCATGAAGGTTTCAAAGCATCGCTTGTGCATTTGAAAAACAGAAAGTCATTCTGAGTCAATGGTTGCAACTCAATGCAGCAAGCACTGACTTAACTGAGAGAAGAGAAGGAGGAACTAACACTTTCTTCTCTTTACTTATAAGACAATGGCTTTTCAATCTTGGGATCAAATTAGAAGTGATTAGGCCCTGTGATTGTGCTAACTGTGTTGTCAGAGAGCTGAAACCCATGTGTGTGCACTATTGGTTTTTCAAGGTGCCACAAGTGCCACCTCAACCTGGAAATTTTAGCCACAGGAATTTATTGTCTTTCCATTCTAAAGGCTATATGCCTGAAGTCTTGTATCGAGCCTGCATGGCCACATCTATTACAGGTCTCTTTCCTAAGCTTGTGGGCTGTGTTCTCCTTGTAGTTTCATGTTGCCTCTTTGTATATGCTTGTATCTAAATTGCCCTTCTCATAAGAATGTCACCATGGTGGATTAAGTTCCATCCTTCTGAACTACTTTAACTCAATTACCTATGGTACCCTAAACCCTCCTTCACCAAATAAGGTCACATGAGGTTTTCCACACATAAACTTAAGAAGAACACAGTTCAAACTACAGGAGACTTTTGCTATTGTTTTCAATGTTTTATTCTTGAGACAGGAGTCTCATGTAACTTCAGTTGGTCTCTAACTTTATTTTGTGGCTAAGGAGGACCATGAAGTTCTGATCCTCCTGCATCTTCATGCCAAGAATTTATGGGCGTATGTCACATTGGCTTAAATACTGTAGATGGAACCTAGGGCTCTGTGCATGCTAGACAAGCACTCTACTACCTAAGTGGCATGCTAAGCCCCCATAGAATAGCTCTAATCTATAACAAAACACCACAAACTGTATGATGTTTCAGAAAAACAATTATGCCTGGAAAAACCAGAGTCAATGTACTGGTAGACTCAGTGGTCTGGTACACGTCTCCTCCAGAGAAGGCTGTCATGCCATCAGGTCCTCACATGACAAAAAGTACAAAGGGCACTCATGGTTCCTCTTTGCAAGGGAATTAATCTCATCCATGCCAGAAAGCATTACAATACTAATAATAAGTATTTTCAAGTTTCTGAAGGACTTGGCTAGAAAAGGAGAATGTGATTTTTCAGGGATATTCTAAATTACAAAACAAAACTAAGCATATGTAGTCTTGGAAATAAAAATTTACATTTAATATAGAAAATGTGTTGAGACTGTAGTAATATAAATAATATCAAATCTTGTCATTAGTAGTAACTGCCTGATGGAGCTTGAAGCTTTCTTCCATCTGTCTCTCTCTTTCACTATCATCTCACAGTATAAGAGAGTAATAGCAACTATTTCCATGGCTTCTATAGGAGCTAAACGAGATTATGAACATTCAACCTCCAGCACTGTGCTCAGGAATGCCAGTTACTAAGATCATTTCTATTAATTCTTGCAGTTTTCCGATTACTGTATGATATTGAGATCATTCTTGCAATCAAAACAGTGGCTATCAGGCCACTCTCCCCAGATATTATAGGAAATTTTACACTGCTGGAAGAAGATTTTTAAAGTGAGTACTCTACTATTTCAGAAACACAGAGGAAGCTGAAGGCAGGTCGAGTGGCTCAGGTTTGTGTCTTCTAATCCCAGCAAAATCAGAGCTGCTATTGCTCCATTGTATCACTCCTCAAACACTTAGTGTCATAAGCTGCGGTGGTGTTTTCCCTTGTCATGTGTTTGATTGATGTTGAAAATACCTGTGCAAACACCAACATCAATTTTAATGTAATCTTCATTGTCAAATATTATCCCCAAAACAGCAAATGTTTATTGCATTCTCTCTCTCTCTCTCTCTCTCTCTCTCTCTCTCTCTCTCTCTCTCTCTCTCTCTGTGTGTGTGTGTGTGTGTGTGTGTGCGTGTGTGTGTGTGTGTGTGTGTTACAAGCACACTACAGCATACCCACTGAGTTCAGAGGACAATTTGGATTGGTTCTCATCTTCCATAATGTGAGTCCTAGAGGTCATACACAAATGATCGTGCTTGCCAGCAAGAGCCTCCACCCACGGAGCCTTCTCACCCGTCCTTAATGCGTATCTTTCACTGCAGATCCCTCGTAGACTTATTGCAAGAACCACAAATCAACTCCTTCCTCGTGTGAAGAAGTATAGACAATAATAATCCTCCGTCCACTTATGACTTTCTAAGTCATCAAGGCATCCCCAGGGAACCCTGTTACATGATCAGAGGGCAATTTGCAGTAAGAATACAAAAGTAACAAGGCAGGTAGCCTCCCATCATTCACCTCCTGGTTTCCTACTGAACACACAAGTAGATATTTATCTTCTGAAGTGTATGAACTATGATAGACAAGCACAGGCTATTGAAGCAATAAGTAGATGGGCTCCTAACCACAGGTTCAGTACAAGAGCCCAGAAATGGAAGGGTTTCTAAGCTTAGCACTGGAAGTCAGTAGACAGTGACAGGAGAAAGGGTGAGGGAGATGACTATAGAAGAGATAAAGATGAAAGTGTGATGATTAGAGAGAGAAAGGTCACACATAAGAGGAAGAAGTCAAGAAGGCCATCCGGGAGAGAGGAGAGGCCCTTGGGCCTGAGGGTGTTAGAGGCCCCAGTAAAGGGAAATGTCAAAGTGGGAATATGGGGATGGGTGGGCGGGTGGGTGGGAGGTGGAATTCCCTCATAGAGGCGGGGATGGGGAGGGGATAGGGGGTTTCCAAAGAGGAGACCCAGAAAAGGGGAAACATTGGAAATGTAAATAAAGCATCAAAAATAAAAAAAAATTAAAAAAATAAAAATAGGAGTTGAAAAAATTAAAGTTACATATAGTTCTAAAAAAAATAATCTCTCAAAGAGAGTAATAACTTGTGTGATGTTAGCCAATTAGGAAGTAGGGATTTGTAGTATTATTTCACCTTCCATTGTATGGGAAAATATGTGTGTTTATTTTTTAAAATACAGCTGTTTGGTTTTTTTCCACATAATTTACAAAATCCTGGAAATATCCAATAAAATATTATATATTTAAAAAAAAAAAAGAATTCACTTGAATTCAGAAGGAGTGAGGTCTGCAGGAACATCTCATGAGCTACAAGAATGCTAACTGATGCCTGAAGTCTTACACATGAATGCAAAATGTCCTGTGTACCATTTAAAATGGTAGCCAGTGTTAGACGAGTCCACACACTAAGGTCTTTTACTCAAACAAATAAATCTAAGACATCATAATGCACCCTTACAATAAGGCGAAAATCCAAATTTCTTTATGTTGTTCTTCTAAAAGCCAATCTCCTTATTCCCTTTTCTTTGCAGTAAGTACACTGCCCTGCACTGTAGAAATGTGTATCCCTGAATCAAGACACACTTCTGCCTTTAAAAGAAATGAAGGATGGTGTTTTTCAGCACAGGTTGGTTTTTCCAATGGCAACATGAATAGAAATGGACTTGCTTTATTAAGGAGAAAAATGAGCTCTCTGTGGTTCTCTGGAGAACATCCCAGACAGAAGTGTGGGAATTTGACAGACACTCAAATTTTGTTGACAGATTCAAGTCTGTACCCCACTTCCTGCTCCTTCCCTGTGTTTCCAAGGCGTTTCTTCATGCCGATAAACACAGCCTAAATGCATCAATTCATTTCACGTCCGTGTGCCTTTGTTATCCATCCTCCCTTTGCCTCAAAAGTCCTTGCCCTTGACATCCAATGCCCTGTTTCCCAGGTAACTGCCCACACATACTTCAAGACTCATCGCTTTTAAATTTCTCTCATGCCCCCTGGTTCACACTTGGTCACTCATTTCTCCGGGTTCTTATTTTAACCCTTACCTGCTGTACAATCTGCTGCAAATTTAAAAACACAGTTCTTTCTCCCATTACAGATATTTGATACAATTGGCTGGGGATGGATGAGTGCATGAATATACAAATGAATGAGACCTAGTTCTGAGCTTTAAAGCATGGATTCATAAGTTAGAGCTGCCTGTTTCAAACCTTTTCTGCACTCTACCAGATGTGTGAAATCTTGGAAGTAACACTATGACTCCATCGAAGTTTTTCAATTTTAAAAATAGAAGTCATAATAATACTACATGAAAACTCATAATGAAAGTGCATGCTTAATACATGCCATGGCAGCCCTGGTTTTTCATCTGTGTGTGTGTGTGTGTGTGTGTGTGTGTGTGTGTGTGTGTGTGTGTGTGTGTCTAGGTATATACACATACATATAAACTCCAGTTAATATGGTTTTATTAAACATTATCACCAGTACCTAAATAACCTGGCTCAACTTTCCATAACCAGAGTGTATTCTCTGTAACTTCCTCATGTAAAAATATCAAAAATAGCTTAAAGTCCAGGTGTACCACCAACTCCTTTTTCAGACTTTCAAAATCATTTTTTTAAGAACAATTATTGTAAAGAACTTTACATGAAAACAGTCAAATTGTCCCATGTGGGGGTAGATAAGGGGTCAGTTTCAGGGGTCAGGGTGGAGCAAGACCTGGTTCCCCTACTGCAGACAGAAGTATCAGACTTCCCCCTTCCAGATCCCAGTGTTTCCAGCAAGCTAAGCATCACTGCCAGTTGAGTCTTAGCTATAGCTACACTCACTGTATTGGTCTCTCCCTGTCACCTAGCAGCTTGCCTGTCCCTGCCCCAACCACTCCAGACCTCCACTTCCTGTTCTTCTCAAAGGTTTGCAGCCTGCCCTGCTGGTGATGAGACAAGGAAAAAGCTCCAGAGTCCCTTTAAAGACCATTTTGCCTCACCTTGACACCCTCTGGGACCACGGCTGCTGGTGCTTTTGCCCCAGCCTGCCCTCTCCTGTGGCCTCCTCAAACTTCCACAAAGCTGCAGGGCCTCCATGTTCCCAGTCAGAGACTCACCTGGCAAGCAGTGCTGGGTTCCTGTGAGGCCTGAAGGAAAAGGCCGGGGGGGCGGGGGGGGGGGGACTTGGACTGGGAGCAGCCTCTGCTTCTTGAAGGCCCCACGGAGCAGGTGGTTTGCATGCTGAGGGTCAATGTGACTGTCTCCATCCCTTCCCCCCAATCCCTTTTGTCCTTCCCTCAGGGCACTTTGATAAAGCACTTGTTCAGGAATAGGTTGTGGCAAATGAAATTCTGCCAGGTGGGATCTGCAGGGCAGAAGCAGCAGAGGTTGTCCATGATCACTTGTAGATGGCTAACAGAATGATCCCGGTGGCCTTGCTAGCTTGTCTGACCATGAAGAAGGTGAAGTTGGAGAAAGAGTAGAGCAGCTTGGGTGCCTGAGTGCCGAGCATTCAGGAGGCTGAGGCAAGTGGATCTCTGTGTGAGGCCAGCCTGGTCTACATAGAGAGACCCTGTCTCAGAACAAAACAAAACAAACAAAGCAATAACAACAACAAAACACCTGAGTTGTACCCAAATACTGTCATACAACTAACAATGTTTATCATCTCAGGACATGGTCATTATCCCCTCTAAGTATGAGTGCACTTGCAACATTTTATTCTGTCTCCAGAGGATTTTAGCATGAAACTTCATCTGGCTGGTCATTTTCTTCAGGATATCTTCAACGCCTTCTTTACATTTATGTAGATTTCTTCTAGTGAATGCCCTGGGATTCATACTTAGCACCCCTCATGTGACTACACTGCCCATCTTTCCCTGGTTAGCTATCTCCTCATGTCCCCAGTCAGCACCATGCCTTTGCATTTCTTTGCTACTCTTGCATCTACTAGACCATTACTTCTCTCTTCGCATCTTGTAAAACATCATACACATTTATCACAGGAAGACACATGGCAACACACTTGCACAGGTTGCTGTTTGTGACTCCCGTAAAACATGGGTACTGTTTGCATGGTAATTTCTGGACAGAAATGCTACCTGGGAAGTCTGTCCTTAATGACAGGTGTTGTTTTTCCATCATGCTAAATGATAGAAGTCATTCCGTCAGATGCCACCCAGAGACGTGTCTTACCCTGTCCCCCTTTCCTTCTCTTTTCCCGCATCCCTCTCCATCAGCCGTGCTCACTCCTTCCTGTCTTCTCTCCCCATTTTATATTTACTTATCCTCTTCACAATCCCAGTCACATCCTAATGGGATCTCAACTTGCCTGAAGCCACAGGGATTGTCTTTTCTGACAAACACCCATTCTGAAGAGATGGGGAAGGGTCCACAGTGATCCTGTAGATTCTGGAGTCCCCGCTCTTCTGTGGTCTCCAGTTCTTAATAACTATAAGAAAAGTCTCCTGTTGTTAACATTAATTCTCTCCTATAATGTAACTGGCTATGCAGTACTTTCATGATTTCTTATTATGATAACAGAAAAGAAAACAGATGTTCAACTATCATAATTTTTGGATTGTAATAATTAGTCATTCTAGGAAATACCAAAAATTAAGGATTTAGGACTGTTATGAAAAATACTTATTTTCCCAAACACTTTCTCCCATGACTGACTTTCCAGTAAATCATTACTAAAGACTGTGGGAGAGAGATAATCTGGGCCAGTGTCTCACAGTTGGTTTCCAGGGAACTTCTTCAGAAGCAGATCCCTGGTTCTCACTTCAAATCTACCACATGGAAACAAATGTGGGGATACATAGACACAAAATGGCACTGAGAAATTGTATTTTTTAACAGGTTATCTAGATGATGCTAATGAGCTCTGATATTTGGGTACCACCGCTGGCTATCTTCTTCCAGTTCTGAGATGGAACATCTCAAGTCTGGCCAGTGCCCCTCTGCCGCTGCTTTCTTTCTGACACAGGCTCAAGTGAGCCTTTTGCTTTTGGCTAGCTCCTAAGAGAAAATTCTCAGTGCTCCTAGAGTCTGCACTGGAAAAAACAAACAAATAAACAAACAAAATAACAAACAAACAAACAAAAAAACAGCTAGACTGTGTAAGCACCTGAGAACTTGGCACTATTTTTGAAGATAAGAACACACATGGTATGCACTCACTGATAAGTGGATATTAGCCCAAAAGCTCGGAATACACAAAGTACAATTCACAGATCACATGAAGTTCAAGAAGAAGGAAGACCAAAGTGTGGATGCTTCGGTCCTGCTTAGAAGGGGGAACAAAATACGGGAGGAAATACGGAGACAAAATGTGGAGCAGAGACTGAAGGAAAGGCCATCCAGAGACTGCCCCACCTGGGGATCCATCCCATATATAGACACCAAACCCAGACACTATTGTGGATACCAAGAAGTGATTGCTGACAGGAACCGGATAGAGCTGTCTCCTGAGAGGCTCTGCCAGAGCCTGACAAATACAGAGGTGGATGCTCGCAGCCAACCATTGGACTGAGCACAGGGTCTCCAATGGAGGACTTAGAGAAAGGACTGAAGGAGCTGAAGGGGTTTGCAACCCTATAGAAAGAACAACCAACCAGATCCCCCCCCTCCCCGAGCTCCCAGGGACTAAACCACCAACTAAGGAGTAGACATGGAGGGACCCATGGATCCAGCCGCATATGTAGCAGAGTTTGGCCTTGTCGGACATCAATGGAAGGAGAGGCCCTTGGCCCTGTGAAGGCTAGATGCCCCAATGTAGGGGAATGCCAGGCCAGGGAGGAGTGGGTGGGTGGGGGAGCACCCTCATAGAAGCAGGGGGAGGGGGTTTCCGGGGGGAAAACCAGGAAAGGGGATAACATTTGAAGTGTAAATAAAGAAAATATCCAATAAAAAAAAAAAAGAAAAATTGGAGGAAAAAAAAGGAGATAAAATAACCTGAATGGTTCTCTTTCTTATAACTAAAATAATGGTAGGTATGGCCAAATAAAAGCAGTGACCTTTGTTATATCTAAGGTAGTAGTAAGCACACCAGCCAATTCCAAAGAAGAGCAATGACTCATGTATAAACCAATCTCCCTGCCATGCCCCCATTCCATATTTCCCAAAGATGACTACTCTGTCTCCAGGGCCATTCAAGGAGGGATTATTTGTCTGGCTCTCTAAACATACCTGCAGATGAGCACTTAAAAGCACATTTTCAAATATATCTAATCCTTCTCAAGATTCTCCCTCATGACTTTACATAAATCATCTTCTGGTCTTCCATGACAACAGAACAAGATAAAATATCATTAATAATCTACAGTTGTTTCACTAGACAACATGGTGCTGTTCAGAACTCCTATTTAAGATTTAAAAACCAAATTCTCTTTAAATGTTCCCTTTTGCAATGTTGTCCATGAGTCCTTCCCAAAAACACTTTGTTGGGAGACTTAATTCACAGTGAAAAGTGTTGAGTTGTAGAGCCCAATGGCATCAACAAGACCAGAAGTGCTCTGCCCTTATAAGTGGATAAATGCTGATTCTGCTAGTTTTGAGATTGTGAGAATCAGTTCTATATCTTGTTATCTCTCCTTTCTCTTTACTGTGGGATAACACATTCTTATGGAGACCTTCACCAGATGTCTGCTTCTTGATCTTGGTGTTCCTAGACACCAGAGGCAGCGGAGAAACAGTAAACCATCTTGCTATAAATTACAGAATGCAGCATTCTGTTAAAGTAATTGCTACATAGCAATTTCTCCTGAATTGAACTATTCCTTCCAGGAAAGTTGGGGAGAGGAGGGGGAGCAGTTCTTGAGATGTAGGAATTAAACAAGCCTCACATTTCTGAGAAAACTGAAGTCTAAAAGATTCACAGAGCCTTTCTCCACAGTTATCGACTCAGTAAACAACTACTGACCAGCTGACTACATGAGACTCGGAGACTTGATCATCTGCTTAAAGCCATGCAGAGAGCTCAGGGTTGCAATTTCTTTCTCTTCTCCTCCTAATCCTCCTCCTCCTCTTTTTTCTCTTTTTCTTCTCTCTCTCTGTCTGTCTCTGTCTGTCTGTCTCTTTCTCTGTCTGTCTCTGTCTGTCTTTGTCTCTCTCTCTGTCTCTCCCTCTTGTCATTGCCAGTGTTGGCATGGGCTATTGGATAATACAGCTGATTTTGAGTTCTACCTGCTCCTCCTGGAAATAGTCTGTCACCTACTATCTTGCTCATAACCCCAGTAAACTCATTGGTTCACACTGGTATAACTGTTACACTGGTCTGTGGCAGGTTGCCTTTCTAGCATGAGTACATTCATGTGTTATGTAAGGGAAAAGCCCATATAATAGTAATATAGTACAGCTGAAGACACATCAGTTAGTATTGTATTATGTGGACCTTAAATAATTACATAAATTAGTATAGTAAATGCTATATGAACCGTGAGTCTTACAAAAGGAAACAAATGTCCGACTTGCTGCCCAGTCATCTGAGTACATAAAAATGTATGCAAATTAAAAATAAATCAAGAAGATACTGCAGCCAATAATATGTTGAAAATGTACATATAAATCCATTCTGTATCTATGCAACATGTAAGTTATGTGTTCAATAAAACAATGGTACTTATGCTTTTTGATTCACTTGGCATCCCCATATAATATAAAAACAGATACCTTTGTTTAATAATTAAAAACCAGCACCCTCTCTCTTGGTATAATTGGAGCTATGTCATTTGGCACAAGATACTTTAAAATGGTATGAGGCTACTTTTAATGCCCAAGCATTATTAAATACAGTTTCCAACTGCATTTGAAGTTGAAGTAGCTAACACCAATCAGGTCTCTCATTGGCATTTTAAGTATAGATAAAGGATATTTCCATATGAAGTAGAGCTATTTATAAGCCAGGAATAGCCACCAGACTAACCCAAATATCCCTTTGCATTATGGCTCAAGTCAACTGAGTCAAAAGAGATCACAGCGGCCCCTCACAGTACTGAACTTAAAAAGCCATGATACTGCCCCCACTATTTATGTGTGACTGTTCCAGTATCTCTACATCTCCCTAAAACTTGTAAAACAAACATGAGCTAAAATCCCCCAACATTCCTTCACTGGGAATAGTTTTCCAGCACGAACAATAACTAAGACACTGTTAAAGGAGGATTTCTTTTCCCTCTCCTCCCCTAGCTGTAAGAGTAAAGACATCCTGAAAAGCTGAGGAGCGCCTGACCTGGTATTGACACTTCCCAGAACACCTCCAAAGGCTGTCACAGGATTTTATAAAACCAGGGAATATTTTAGAACTCCCCTTACACACACACACACACACACACACACACACACACACACACACACACACTGGCTATAGGTTAGCTTATATACCCATTATCTCAGACGTATACCTGAACAAATACCAGAGATTCATAGTGTTAACATATCAGCCTTAATTCATCAACTAATAGTCATGACCAGCAGCAAGAAGCTTATGATCAGCCGGGCAGTGGTGGTGCACACCTTTAATTCCAGCACTCAGGAGGCAGAGGCAGGTGGATTTCTGAGTTCGAGGCCAGCCTGGTCTACAGAGTGAGTTCCAGGACAGCCAGGGCTACACAGAGAAACCCTGTCTGAAAACCCAAAAAGAAGAAGGAGGAGGAGGAGGAGGAGGGGGGAGAGGAGGAGGAGGAGGAGGAGGAGGAGGAGGAGGAGGAGGAGGAGGAGGAGGTTTATGATCATTCTATGGGGACACAAATATCCCTGGTCTCTCAGGGATTCGCTTACTTGTAGTATACTGTCTTATATCAGTTTCTTCCCCACCATACTTTCAAAATATATGACCATAATAATAATGCCATTTAGTCTGGTTAAGGCATTTGTTCATTAAAAAGCCAACTTGCAGCTAAATGAAGAGCCAAAGATCATTAGAGGTGACAGAGCATGGAATGGCTGAAACGAGTGCCTCCCACAAGGCCTCAAATATCACCTTGGCCATTTATGAGTCTCTTGGTGTCTATTTTATACACCATTTATTTAAAACAGCTTTGAGAGAAGGTCATTCAGGTATTTGGATGTGGGTTAACTTCTAAAATGAACCATGGTTTATTATTCTCCTTATTGTCCATTTACTAAGGATAGTACAGTAGATGGTTGAAGTCTATGGCCTCATTTGAGAAACTGCTAAACCAGCACTTTAATGCCAGTCATATTGGAATGAATATCTTGATATTTAAGGCTCTAACCCTGTAGGAAAGAGAGCTGATTTTGTGCATATAAATACATCTGTGCCACATCTTTCTAACTCGGGAGCATAATATTCTAACTCAGGCAGAGGAGAGCCGCCACAAAAGAGCATTAGTGTCTGCAGCAATGTTCTCTTTAAATGAGTTGGATCTATAAGACAATCTTATCAGGCTTGTTTTCATGTAAGTGGCAGCTTTATGTCGAAGCCCAAGAGCAGGTAGTGAAGGGTATCATGCTGCATCATAAACCTGCAGGAATGTTACAAGCCAAGATAGATGCTGCGATAATGAGAACACAGTCACTTGTCAGGAGCTGCGATGTCAAAACCAGACTTTTCCATGAAGTTTCAAGATGTAGTCTCCACAATGTTCTCTTTTTAATACATTGACAACACAGGAGCGCCCAACAGCATCTCATGATGCCCAGAAAGGTGTGTAAATTAATATGAAAATGAAGCATCTGCCTCTGGTTGTCAGGAATGCCTGTGGGTAATTTAAGAGTCACTTTAAATGCTGATTTATTTTTAAACCGTAATGTTTGCAAACTCTCTCAAGTTTGTTCCCTTCATGCTGAAACTAATTGGAGAGGCATATTTAGACTAAAAAGTAATTGATGCATGGTTCTAAGTAATATTTTTGTCTTTATTCAATTTTCTTTGGTTTTTTTTGTTTTGTTTTGTTTAATTTTGTCCAAGCAGGAACTCTAGTCATCTAAAATGGCCTCCAACTCTTTATGTAGGCAAAGATGACCCTAAACTCCGGACTGTCCTGCTCCTTCCTCTCAAGTGATAGAATTACAGGCACAGAGTGTGTTATGCCCTGCTTTGAGAAGAATTTTTATGACATTTCCCCACAAGTGAGAATTCAGGAACTGTAGTAACCAAAGGTCAAAAGATGAAGGCCCATCACTCAAACATCTCTGAAGTGAGCTAAGAAGAGTTAAATGTATATGGCTCCGAATGTAAAGAAATTGATAGGGGAGCATGGGACACACCGGATTCAGTTGAAAACTGTAAATGTGGAATGAATTTATTAACCTAGAAAATGAAGGACTTATAAATTTAAATGTATACATGTTGCAGAAGTGTTAAGAGATTTAAGGAAGGAAAGACCTGTGAGAGTTGCCAGTGGCCATCTGGTTTTTTCTCATGATGCCCTCTAGGTGATGGACAGAATCATGCATGACAGAAACACTTCTCACTGGAACCACCGTTAAAGTTTCTAACCATAGAAAATACTTAAGATTCTAAAAGGACTGCATAGGGTTGGGGGCAGGAAACATTCAAGTTAGGACTTGAAGAACTCGAGAAAGAAATGCTTCAGTGGTCTGTTAATCACTGATAACCATGGTCATTGAATATGGTGAAAATAATCTATCCAGTACATATTTAGAATAGAAAATAATAATCTGGAAAGATCTAACTGGCTTATAAAGTTAAAACTAAAGAAGAAATACACTTTTTAATCACAGTGTATAAATAGTGGTACGAGCATATGGTGAGCACCATTTATATTTTAGTTTGATAAGCAAAGTGGGCACAATTTTATTTAAAAATATAGATGGTTTAAGGCATTGCATCCTATTATTTCCCCCAAGACCAGTACACCCAGCTGCTCCAAATGGTGCAGAAAAATGAAATTAGCCAATTCCCTGGAAAGTCTGTAGCATTCAGCTTCTGGGCTTTGTTAATTCTCCTTCTCTTGGGGTTCCAAGGGAGGCCTGAGAGCAGAGTGAGGAGGAAGAGAGAAGAGAGGAATGAACAAGCTTTCTAACAGATTGCTACCCCTACATCTTCCAAGGGAATTGGTTAATTTCACTTTGTGCCTCCATTCAGATCAGCTCAAGTTTGAAGGAAGCACCAATTAAATAGCTGGAGAAGGGAGACAAAGGCAGTTGGGTGGAATAGGGAAGGATGGATAGAATTTAAATGAGTAGCCACCGTTTTAGGTATTCCCCCACAACGCTCAAGCACAAGTATTTAATGTTTGGTTTTTTGCTTTGTTTTGTTTTGTTTGTTTTTTGTTTTTTGTTTTCTTTGAAAATCCAGTTAGGACAGATTTTATTTTTGTTAACTTTTATAATCACTCTTAATTTTGATAAAACTGTTACTCTTCTTTAGGATCCGGATGAAGCTCCAGATTCCCATTGTCTAATGTAGCTGACTCCAGGAGCTGGCCGCTGTCTGACCTACACAATACTCGTGTGTACTCTTCCTAACTCCACCCGCTACTAACAAGTGTTTTAAGGTCGAAACTGAGGAATCTGTTCCTCGAGAGAAACATTGCCTCAAGTGACAAAATCATGATAGATAGGAATAGGGAAACTAGAAGGCTGATCAGTGCAAGGGGACAAAAGGAGACTATGACACTAGTAAGTACACAGAACTTCCCAAATGACAATGGCCAGCGGACCTTTAACGATAACAGGAAAGCACACTGGTGCACACATTCGCTTGTGTCACTAGATTGTAGGCAAATGCTCATCATGACCCCAGTACAGGAAAGCTCACTGAAACAAACATATTGGTGCTCTATGAAATACTGAGATCTTAAAATCCCCTAAGAATGTCTCTTCTTGGTCCTCTTAGATAGAACTTAGAGGATCACTTCTTATTATCATGTTTCTACAAATGTGACCCAAGTCAACCAATATTATAAAAACCTGAGGATGTACAGGGTATTGTTGACAGCTATCTCAATGAAATTGTAAAAGCACCACTTTTGTACTGGACCACAAATAAAACTTAAGTCCATGGCTGTCTAGGTGGATTCTTTATGTGACCTTAGAAAATTACTAGACTAAGAAAGAAATGACAACTTTCTTGGGTTAAAGAATGCAACTCCATTTCATAAACTAAGTGACTGATAAGATAAATGTTTCCTGTCAATCAAACAATACAACCTGTACAGAGTTTTATAAAAGTAGAGATTTGGGAATCTTATCTCAAACTTACTTGATCAGAGTCTCTGTGAATGGCATCCAGAAAATTACTTCTGAATCACCAGGTATTTTTTTCATTAGTGATATTTTAGATTGGTTAAGTCACTTGCCAATAGCATACAATGGAGTATCGAACCTTGAGTCCTAGTGTGTCTGGATGAATTCTACCCCGTTATCTCCATGGTCATCCAGCATCAAACTTAGGAATATGTCTTTATTATTATTTATTATTATGGTTATTATTATTGTTGTTATTTGATATTCCAATTATGTATCCTTAATATATTCCACTGTTTTCTTTTAAACTCTGATTCTTTCTGGAAGACAACATGGAAACAAAAAGTTTATCCACACTCCATGGACTCCTAATGTTAATCTGTTACTGTTTGGTATACCGACATAGACCTGAATGAAGAACCCAGATGTACAAACTTCCATGTAAATACACCAAAAAAAAGTATTAAGCCCAGATGTAAGTGTGAGCTTTTAAGCAAAAAAAAAAAAAGAAAAAGAAAAAAAAAGAAAAAAGAAAGAAAGAAAAAAAAGAAAATCAAAAAAGAACAAAAAAGAGTAGCAAGCAACAGATTTACCTTCCTGTCTGAAAGAACTGGAAATAGGTTGTATAAAACAAGAATCTGAGAACACAGGGCAGCAAAGGCCAGCAGTTCCTGCAAGAAAAAGTAGGAGAAAATGCCCCTAAAGCTGCAGCTCATTCCCTAAGGAGCTTCCAGGCCATCATGGAGAGCAGAGATCCTGACAGTAAAGAGGGGTCAGCCCAAAAGAAGATCTTATCTTGCTACGCTGGAATTAACTTAGAAATCAACACTATTTGAGGTCCCTGAAAAAGTCCCCAAATATTTGGAAAGGAAATAATCCTCTCTTAAATAAACTGTCAGTCAGTGAAGAGGTTTCAAATGAAACAAGAAATGTTTTGAGCTGCTCTGGCATGGCTCTTAAGTGGTCTCCAAAGTTCATGAGTCAAAGATCTAGTTCCCCAGTACAGCAGTGTTGAGCAGTAGGACCTTTGTGGGTGGGGAAATCATGAGAGCTGTGTTCTCAAAAATGGATTAATACATTTATAGACTCATGTCCTAATGGTTTGGGAGAAATTATTTTTTATAAAAGCAATCTTTTTCTCTCTATCCTCCTCCCTTTCCTCTTTCCTTCCCAGACATTATAAGGTAAGCAGGGTGCCTTCAGAGCACACTTACACCATTGTACGGCTGGTTCACCACAGGCTCAGGGGACAAGGCCAAGAGGCTGTGGATTGAAATCTCTGAAACCATGAACTGAGATTAATCTTTCCTTTTTTTCTATTTTTTGTTACAAGCCTAGCCTTTAGCAGTTGAGCATCTCTCCTGCCCATAATATTTCCTTTTTAAAGACAATTTTCTCAGAGATGGAAAGACAAGTAAGTGAGGGATGATGGCCTGACTCACGTCAGACATCATAGCCCTTGTGAGTTTTGCTTGCTCCCACGGGTCTTCAGGAGATCCCTCAGTGGTCCCAGACATGACGAAAACACCTCTATGCAGTGTCCTTCTTCCTATGGAGAGTTTGAGAATCCCTCCCTTGTAGCTGGGGTCAAAGGAAACCACCTCCTTTGTGCTCAATACTCATTTCTTAAGACCTGTGTAGATGGCTCTACACCTCTTTTTAGAACATAGATATTGTTGGTATCTGTTTTATCAGAATATAGCTAAAATAACCAGTGTCTGTCTGTCAGTCTATCATCTGTTTTTACTTCAGTTTGAAGAGAAGACTAGTCCTTGAAAGCAAACACATATCAACCACATCTTTAATCAGAAAATCCATCCTCAAGAGATTAAAGTAGCCAATGTTGAAAGAAGAGCATGCCTTCTTTGCTTTCTCATCAGTATGGGCAAGCCAGATGATTTCTAATACAAAAATCATATGGTGTTATTGGCTCATAAATATGTAATATACTTATCAATGAACCTAAAACTTTAATAGCCAAAGTCATCAAGTTATACAGAAATCTGTAATTAGCTTGTGGCCTAAGTGTGCTTTTTGTTAAATAAATAACAAAATCAATTAATTTGTAAAATCAGTTAATTTAATGACTTTTGCCTAATTGGCTCGTGGGTAAAATTCGGATGAGAATAAAAGGGCCAAAAACAAATAGAAAATAGAAAAATGGGATAAAATTTTCTTAAACAATAGAAATCATTTAAATGTTTAACATATGCTTTAAGAATTATTGGGTACCTCTAAAAATTTTACAAGTGATTCATGAAAAAGAATCTACCTATTGTTATACCTATATTTATAAGAAAATGATTAGCTTCACACAGCAAAAATAAAATGCTAGAATGGCTGTGTCTGCAGTCATTCAAGGCGGAGACTTCTCATGAACACACACTTGACACACATTACTACCCACTGAGTAACTCCTGGTCCCCTGACATAACTCATCTGCTTGGCGCTAAGTGAGGTACGAACTCTACTTAAGAGAGGAATGAGAACTCCTTTGTCTTTTGAAAATCCTGCCAGATAACACCTTCCATTTTTCTTTGCCAACATAAAGCCATACCATCTCCTATAGTGGAATTGTATGTGTCCAAAACAGAGCATCGAGTCTAAAAACTGTGTTTTCACAATTAACCAAAAGAGAGAAAACAACAAATCACAGTATTTTGACTCCATAAGGAGCACTGTTTAAATTAATGTCATGATTTAATTAGAAGAAATCAGTTTAATGGAGTCAACACATATTTACATTCAACCAAAATCATAGATGTCTACTTCAAACACTTAAAAATCTTAAGAATTTTTAAAATGTATTTTAGGGGGTAACTATTTATTAAAAGTGGGAAAAATATTTCTGTAGGAAAGTAAGGTTTTGAGTATACACAATGCTGATTTTATATCTACATTCCCTCCAAATCTCTAACTTCCAAAGGGTATGCCACCCTCTTGCAATAGCAAAATGGTACAACCTAAAAGTCAGCAAGAGCCGGGCAGTGGTGGCGCAAGCCTTTAATCCCAGCACTTGGGAGGCAGAGGCAGGTGGATTTCTGAGTTCGAGGCCAGCCTGGTCTACAAAGTGAGTTCCAGGACAGCCAGGGCTACACAGAGAAACCCTGTCTCGAAAAAACAAACAAAAACAACAAAAAGTCAGCAAGGGACTTGCTAAATACAACTGAACAGAGTAATGATTAAAATAACGATTGCACAACTTTCTTTTTAAAAGTTTACATTAAAATACTGTTTGAGAATCTCATATGTATTTGGAAGGCAGCTACGCTCCCACTACACTACCAATGCCACGTTAGTCCAATGCATTTTGAACATATCCGCGTCATTTCCCTGTCAAGTTTTCAGGTCCTACTCTTTTCTTGACCTTCCTATCCCTTCCCATTCAGCCTGTGCTTTCCTCTTCATCCTCCCTGTCTCTCTCCCAACCTCTACACTTCCTCACTTCCTGCTGCTTCTCCTCCTTCTTCTTATATTTCTTCCCCCATTTGTGTCCAGCCTGTGTTGCCCAGTTAGTTTTAGGAGTGGGCCCCGACCTGGTACCCTTGGATATAGAAAACCTTCCCGGGATCTTGAGCTTAAAGAAAACTGATTCTCCCTTTCCCAACAGTGATTTTTACCAGCTGCTCCTCAGAAGGTGATTGGATTTCCTGTTCATCTTGCTCAGCTCTGTGCTGGGATTTTGTCTGAGTGGAGTTTGGTTAGGTCTTGTGTCTGCTGCTACAATCACAGTGCATTCAGAAGCTGGAAACAACCCAGATGTCCCTCATCAGAGGAATGGATACAGAAAATGTGGTACATTTACACAATGGAGTACTACTCAGCTATAAAAACAATGACTTAATGAAATTTGCAGGCAAATGGATGGAACTTGAAAATATCATCCTGAGCGAGGTAACTCAGTCTCAAAAGAACGAACATGGTATGTACTCACTGATAAGCGGATATTAGCCCACAAGTTCAGAATATCTAAGTTTCACTTAACAATAACCGCGGGACTGAGAGTGAGGTACCAGATGGAAGGGTTGGAGAAAAGTCTGAAGGAGCGGAGGGAATTGGCAGCCCCATGGAGGGAGCAAGAGCGTCAATGGGCCTGACCCTCCCCCTGGTCGTCCTCTAGTTCAGACCACTAACCAAAGAATACACATCTATTGACCCATGATTTGGACTACATATGAGGCAGAAGAATCACCTCGATGGCCACCAGGGAGAAAGGAGAGG
>CM052704.1:32990879-33048111 GCA_028551405.1 Uromys caudimaculatus
AGGAGGGGGAGGGGACACGGGGTTTCCAAAGAAAAGGGGAATCATCGGAAATGTAAATAAAAAAAAATAATAAAATAAAATAAAATAAAAAAAAAGAAGAAGTTCACTTGCCCAGTCGTCCTTAGAAACATTGTTTCATTGATGTAACCGACCACCTCTGCCCTTAGACATTTTCTGCCCCTTGCAGTGAAGCTCCTTGCTCCCTGGTGGAAAGGGTAGTGATATAAGTGTCCCATGTGGGGCTTACCACCAGACAGTTGTTTATTCTCTTACTGTTAAAATTGTCCACCTCAGCCGGGCAGTGGTGGCACACGCTTTTAATCCCAGCACTTGGGAGGCAGAGGCAGGCGGATTTCTGAGTTCGAGGCCAGCCTGGTCTACAGAGTGAGTTCCAGGACAGCCAGGGCTATACAGAGAAACTCTGTTTTCGATAAAAACCAAAAAAAAAAAAAAAAAAAAAAAATTGTCCACCTCACTGTCCAGTTACACATGCTTGATGCTCTGATGAGGCCCTTACTCTCAACCTCATTCCTTGCTTAGTACTTATACACAAACCAGACCAACTTTGGGGACTTCCTGTTGCACATGGTTAAAATTCGTATTCTCCCAAAAACTCAGGGTGACAGTTACTCCTACAGTTCACCCACCCAGCCACTGCCTCTGTGAGCCTCTGGTCTCTCACAGAATCTTATATCAACAGGTTCTGTTTAGTTTTCATTTTGTAGGTGAAAGTTATCAAACCTCTATTTTAGCTTTAACTCCGTTGTTCCAAACTCTGTCACTTTTAATGGACTTTCAGAACACATGCAGCATTTAGGGAACAAAGACACCAAGCAATTTAGAGTTCATCGACATAGAACTTAAACTATCAGGACAGTTGAGAGTAAAAATTGCTTTCACTCCTGTCCGTCTGGATCTCCCTTTTCTGAATGTGGTTCTCTCCTTCTTGTTCCACTTCCCCTACCACCAAAGGCTCCTGTGTCCAGCCCTCTGAGACTGAATTAAGGTCAGTGTGAAGCTGAAATTTGAGAACTGGAGGGGGCTTAGTTACAGCTTCCTTTGCACTGCATTTCCCTTATTCATTTGCTTGTTCAACTAAATGGTTTTGTTGGTATGCTGTTTTGAAATGCTAACGATTGAATCCTGGGTCTTGTGCATGCTAAACAGACCCTCCACAGCTGGCATACTCTTCCCACGTTCTTAATTTTTTCTGGTTTATTCCAGCTCGTTCTGCACCAATATTACCGGAACATTTGTCTGTTGCTCTCTATATATTCGCACCTTTCAGGAAGAAACTCAAGGTTATTATGGGTACTACTGAACCACATACGCGACTGAATGTAATAGTTATGGAATTTAGGATGCTCAGATTCTTGTGCTACAATTAAGGGAAACAATACGCTGGATTGTAAGGGACTTTTCCAATATCATACATTTGGCCACTGGGAAATACCAAATGAACCACTAACCTTTAGTTCTTTCTGTGGGATGCGTCTAATACACATTTGAATCTTTGGCATTGATATTGAAAGATGACTGGTTTACATTTTAATGTGTGGTGTTTTAAAGGCATTCAGCTACTATCCATGCTGGTTCAGGAGGGTTTTTATGACCAAGTGCAGTGAGGTATGACAGGGTCCGCGACAGAAACAATCTTCTCATGCTCTTACACTCCCAGTACAAGAGTCATCTTAAAGGGAGTAACAGAAATCTGAATAAAGAGGTTCTTGGGATGCTACAAGCCTTCTTCTCAAATCTTTGAATACAGAAAATAAGTAAGTCATTTGTTTGTGTCTTCTGAAACAAAAATCAACAAAAAACAGATGTAAGAATAAATCAACCACTGTGTTTAATTGTACTTCACTACCAACCAGTTACACACCCAGGCAGCTCCTTTTCTTTCTGTCACTGAGGGCATCTGACATCCAGGGCAGCCTTCTGTACCCTGATCATTCACAAGAACAAGTGCTGTTCTATTGTTTTTAAAGGAGCAGGCACAGTTCATTCACCAAAGACATGCCCTCCACTACCAAGAAGAGACAACTCTAGCGGAATACCTCCACCATCGTGTCTTAAGGCATCAAGATCATGACCAACACATGGTCAACGTTTATTCCCTAATTACATTGATTTTTAATTGTTACCTAAAGTCATTGAAACTACATACTTTGATGGGTACCACCTGATGTTTCAAGATATGTATACATTATATGATATTCAAACAGGGTTGAATATTTTTATCTCCTCAAATGTCTACCATTGTTTTATGATAACAGCCTTTCTGCTTGAAATACATGGTACATTCTTGCTTGATACTCCCCTGTATAAGAGACACTCTTTCTATTGTGTCTTACCTCCTCAACAGTCAACTCGTCTTCATACTGGCTTCTCATGGCTCCATACTCCTCAAGCTCTGATAACTACAAATCTACTCGCAATTTTTTCAAGCCTAACTTTTCTAGATCCTACACGTGACAACATGTAGTAGTCTCTTTCTCTACTTGCCTCCCTTCACATATAACAACTACCCCTTCCATTCATATTGTTACATGTGACAAGATTCCATCTGCCGTGTGGTTGAATATAATTCTATTGAAGTATGTGCAAATCCACTTGCCATTTGATGGACACATAAGATTATTTCCATTGCTTAACTACTGTGAACAATACTGCCTTAAACATGAAAGTGTGGGTTTCTCTGTAACAGGCTAATCTCTTTTGCTATGGGTTATAATTGCTGGCATTTATAATAGTTGTGATTTTAATGCAGGGAGGAATTGATAAATTCTCACTTATATTAATTACTTTTCTTATTACCGTGACAAAATGGATCACAAAAGCAGATTCAATGCTAGAAGATACTGTACAGAAGCAGATTCGATGCTAGAGGATTTTTGCAGACCCATGGTTTCACAGCCTCTCAGGTCATCACGGGGGAAAAGATATGGCAATAACCACAGCTTACAGCATCACAGTCGTAGACAGAAACCAGAATGCGAACAGAACCTACAGCAGCTATAATCTTCAATGACTCATTTCCACCGGCTGGAGGCTCGCATCCCAAAGTTTCCACACGCACCAAGAACAGCACCACTGGCTTGGATCAGTGTGCTCCAACACATGCTGCTCTGGAGAACACTACATCTTCAACAGGTACCTTGAGTCGAGAGTGTGCAAGGGTCCTGTTAGCACTTGTCATATTGAGCCATTTTTAATAATAGTGATTTTTACTGGGGTATAGTGTGGATTTTCATTTCCCTGGTTATTAGTGAAGTATTAGTGGTATTTTCTTTTGGGAAGTATCTAGTTAAGTCTTTTGGCTTTGATTTTTTTCTATTTAGTTTCTGCAATTCCTATATCGAATGTGTTAATCGCTTGAACAATGTCTAGCCTGGAAGCGTTTTGTCAGGGGTTATCAGTTGTCTACTTTAATGAGTCCTTCCTTGACTGTGTAGCAACATTTTAGTTTGATGGCATCTTTCCTGTTTTTGTTTTATTTCTTGAACTTTTAGGCTCTTGCCCCCCTAAAGGCCTTCTCCATTCTGTTTCTAGGCAACATTTCTCCTGAGGTTTTTTGTTGTTGTTTTGCTTTGTTTTTCTTGTCCTTTTTTAAAACAGCAATGTCATAGACTCCCAGTCTAATATTTATGTCTGTAATTCAGTCAAGATTGCATTTTGGAAATGGTAAAAATCTGAGTCTGGTTTTATTCTGAATTAACCAAAAAGATTTTTTATATTTTAATGGGAAGTGGGTTGGCTGTTGATGTGGGACCTGACTTCTAGACTCTCTGTTCTGTTTTACTAATTAATGCTGTCTCTTTCCTTCTGACAATATTGTGTTCTTTGGATCACTACAGCTTCATACTATATCCTGAAGTCAAATAATATAATATAGAATCTTGTGCTTTGTTATATTTTTGCTCAAAATTGCATCAACAACTTGATCTTTCTGTGATCCAATGAAATATTTAGGAATGTTCCCCAGTTCTTTGAAGAATATCATCAGCATTTTGACAAGGATTGCATTTAATCTGTAGATTATTTTGAATAATATGGACATTGAAAACCTCCTGAGCCTGGGGCTGGTGAGATGATTCAGTGGGTAAAGATTCTTACCACAAATTTTGGATGGGGTTTGATTTAAGGAAACCACAGATTAAAAGGAAAGAAAAGACTCCCGTAAGTTCTCTGACCCCACGGTGTATGGCATGGCACGTGGACACATGCACACAATAAAATATGTACAATAAATAGATCTAATTTTAAACTTTACAAAACATATTGAACCTTTCATGAACATAGGATATCTTTTCTTTTTTGTTTTGGTTTTGTTTGTTTGTTTTATTTTTTGTTTCTTATTCAATACCCCACATCCAAGGTTTTCATTATAGAGATCTTTTATGTGTTTGGTTAAACTTTTTCCTTGTTAATATTTCCATATTTGTTGTGAGGTTGCTTTCTTGATTTCAATTTTAGATAATTTGGTATTGGCATATAGAAGGGCTGAGTTTTATATAGTGGTTTTATATCTTTTAATATGGCAAATTTATTAGTTCTAACAATTTTTATTAGAATCTTTCGAGTTATATGTTTTCCATAGTTTGGATGTTGCCCATTATCCCCAGATGTTTGTATGATAAAGGTTTGCTTACCCGGGTGGTGCTATTGTAGTAGTAAAATATTTAGGAAATAGAGTCTAATGGGAGGGATATATGTCACTTGAGATATGCCCTTGAAAGGAACAATTGAGGCTGGGTCTCTACCTTTATGTTTTTTGTTCCTCTGCTGTGATGTACTAGTGCAGACTCAAAGCAACTGGGTTGAGTAATCCTGGACTAAAATTTTAAAACTGAGTCAACACAAGCATTAGCTTTTCCCACTGTTTATTACAATAATAAGAAACTGACTCTTGTAGAGTCTTCATCTAATCCTCTCTTCCTGCCTCTCACTTGAAGTAAGGCTGGTAAGTACAGGTAGCCCCCAAATTCAGTAGACATGTCTCCCCGAAGTCACGGGGTATATGATAAGCAAACCCAATTTGAAACCGTGCAAGTCTACACCCTGATTTGTAATATTTTGTCATTCAAATTTGGGTCTCTGAAGAAAGACAGACAGAATTTCCATTGAGTACAATGTAGCTTAAATAGTTCTTAAACTTGGATCAGCTTAAAAAATGCAAAGGTCAACCTCTAAACAAGTGGTTTATGAACAGGCTAGATCTTGATTCTAGCTTATCAGAATCCAATTGGTACATCAACATAGATTGAGAAAGCCATGATCCCTAAAAGCTCTTTTAGCTTTTAAAATCTAATAGTCCACAGGCCT
The DNA here is from genome assembly GCA_028551405.1 of Uromys caudimaculatus. NCBI lineage: Eukaryota > Metazoa > Chordata > Mammalia > Rodentia > Muridae > Uromys > Uromys caudimaculatus. The sequence goes on from CM052704.1 coordinate 32,996,205, forward strand.
CCTACGTATCAGCTGACAGAGATTTCCTCCATCTTCACAAACAGAAACAGGACAATATGATGCAATTCAATAAATATTTTCACATGGTATTTGGATATTATTTGATCTCTTTCCTTTTGTTTGAACTGGTGCATCATGACAGTGCACAGCTTGCTATTTTAATGGTAACACAAAAGCTCTGAAGGAATAAAAGAAGTATTCTGAATTCAAATAAATCAAGTATATAGACACCATAAGACTTAGAAAATATAACAATACGAGCACTAGAAAAATCAGGAAATGTGGAGATAGCATCACTCTCTTTTAAGAAAACTACTAGTAATTATAATAAAAGCGATTAACAAAATTTTACTGTCTACTTCTTTTCCTTTAGAGTCTTTCATTTCAATTGCTCTTATATGTCTTATTTCTTGGGCCAGATATCATAGAACATAACTAGGGTCATTTTTTCTCCTGGAAATTTGTTTTAATTTGAATGCTTCCTCAGTTACTGGGGAAAAAAAGTATTTTAGATTCTAGATTAGCTCTTCCCTAACCCTCTTGCTCGTCAGTCTATCCTCATGTACATTTATTGATCTCTCTGAGGAAATTTGGGCTCAGAACTCATTTTTCCTCTGAGTCAGTCTGAACATACACATCATGCACATGTATGGTTAAGGGAGTAAGGTACCTATCCTAATACTTGTATGAGGAAGATGGATGATCTAGGTAACATTTTACAATGCACATTGAACAGCATCAAAAAATATCATGGCCTCTACCACCCCTCTTCAGCTAACCCTCCACTGACGGTTTTCTTTTACTTTCCTCAGCGCCCTGACACTGTGCATGTCTCTGCTCTCTCAGGGGTAGTTCATTTAACAACAGCTCCTAAATTCTTGAGAATACAGTTTAAACATGCCTGAGTACTAGAACAGGCTCATTACGGCTTCCTGCTCATCTTTGGCTGTATCACAATAATCTTCTGTATGAGACGCTCTCCTTTCTTTCAATATACAATCTCATGAAATGAGGTACAATTTGCACTCTGATTATTTCCCTGTGCTGTTCATTAGACTCAAATTCAAATTCCTTATTAGCCATAATAGTTGCATTCAATCAAGTGACCCAAATACAGGGCACGGCACTGGCGGGGAATGGAATGAATGGTGTCACCACTTGCCTGTAAAAGTGGGTGAGTCAACGGGCCCGAGGACTTGGCTAGAAGGTAGCCTTGCTTTCCAGAGCCCACATGTTTCCCAGCTCTGAGAAGCACATTCCACAGCACTCTTTTTATTTCAAACCAAACATCTACAAACTTGCTGAGGTAGAAACGATGACCATAGGGATCCAGATAATTATATCTTGGATTTACAGGGCCCTTTTCTGAGGAGCTTGGAATGTGTCTGTGGCTCTAAGACTTCCCATCACCTCCCTTCCCTGAGTCCCATAATCTAAACAGAAGAGATTATAATTGTAAAGCATCTAAGGGTTATCTTAGATAGAGTCCTGGAACACTCTCCCTGTAACTGACTCTGGGAGGAAGGAAGAGCAAGCTGGCAGTGAGCTCTGCTTCCTGTGGTGGTTGCAATGTAGTTTGCTCTCTGCCTGAGTAAAGTGTTAAGACATGTGTCAAGTATTGTTAGAGATGGTGTTCAGCAACTGTCAGCCCCCGAATAATTACAGACCGCAGGCTTCTCAGATGTGCGGCCCACTTTTCTGAGGGCTGAAATTGCATTCCACCATTGTGCAGTCAGCACTACAGAGCAGGAATGTGACGGACGGTCCTCGCTCACCTGCAGCTAAGAATTACACTGTGACTCTTCTGTGCCATGTACACATCTGAATGGTTTGTATTGTTAAGGGAAACCCTTAGAGGAAAAGACAGTAGTCAGTGCAGATTAAAGTCACTGTAGACTTCCTCTCTCTCTCTCTCTCTCTCTCTCTCTCTCTCTCTCTCTGTCTCTTTCTCTCTCCATCCCTCCTTCCTCTTCCCCCTCCCCTTTCCCCCTCTGTGTGTGTGTATGTGTGTATATGTTTGTGTGTGTGATCAACATCCTGCAGTAGCTTTAAGTTAATATAGAAAAGGAAACATGACATAAATATGACTCCAGTCAAAATCTTCTTTTCAAATATTTGCTCAACGATGGAAGGAAGGATGCCCTTGATTGGGTAACACAGATGGCCACTGGGGTTGTCAGCATCATGTGGCTGCATTAATTTCAATCCATAGTTTGAAAATGAACACCCAGAAAACTACACATCCAGAGCCTTCACTGACACTTCTTAAATATTGCCTTCATTCAGAAGGGGGTTGGTCTTCATGTGGCTAAGAGGCCATCATTTTAGCCCAGTAAAGCTGCTTCTGGAGCAGAGAAAACAAAAGTCCTTTGAAGATTAGTGTGTTTGCTGGTCTTCATTCAATTTTTTGCAAGGGCACAACCATGCTGTTTTCTGCACTGTTGCAATTTAAGAAGAGCAAGTATCAGCTTCACATGAAAGAAATGAATCATGGGACAGAGTCTCCAGACTGCCCTGAATTTGTCCAGCCTCCCTCTGTGCCCCCACTCGTTCTGTTGCTATTCAGCTCCTCCAGAGACTTCTATGAGTTAAATCTAAATCTTGCAGCAAATATGAAAACACATGAAGAGGTTAGACCTTTTGTGTCACCCACCGGCATGTTTTGGCTAGCCTGCAAGAACATTTTGAAATAGCATTTGGGGGTCCTCTGGAATACTTCTTTAGACAAGTGTAGTGCACAGAACATTGTATTTTCCAATGTGCATTTCTACCATGGCCCAGGCCCCTGTATGGGAAAACAAAGCTGTCCTTTTGTAGCTTCCTGCCAGTGTCCCTAATGAGACTTTGCTTTGTTAATCTCTGATTCCTATAAGTGGCTTTAAAAAAAAAATACTGTATTTGAGCTTACAGCTACATGGCTTCAGTGCTGGGATTCTTTCTTATAAGCTTTGTCTAAAGGCAATCCATTTGATCAAAGAGTTCTACTCTCTGACTTCATCTTTTATCATTCCCCAGTCAGACTTAGGATATGGATGGAATCCTGCAGTTATTTTATTTAACATAAAAATGATTTCATTTTCCTGCCAGAAGCTGGCCTTACTGATCATGTTGCTTGCTACCTAAAAGCCTGGAGAATCATGGCTTTTACATAACTTCCAGTCGTGGGAAATGGCAGATCATTCTAATTAAGGAGAAACATGGACAGGGCGAAAGACTACAATATCGAACAGGAAGAGGAGCAACTCCACTGAAGTCATTATTTCCATAGTCTGAGAGACAGAGAAACTGTCAAGGCAGCAGGAAGTACTTTCAAGGGCAGACTCTGCTCCAAGACTATATGCAGCTGCATGCACTTGGTCTCCCGCTCTCATTCTGCACTTCAAGTGAGGATTTCAATTTAATCCAGTGCCACAATACCATCAGCTCAGTAGAAAGCATTGTGAATTCAGAAGGGGAAATCATCTTACTATTGCAGTCACCACATTTGGGTTCAGAAGGTCTGAATATATTTCCCCCTAGGTATTCTTTCTTCTTTTTCCCAATTTCAAACCACCAGTCAGTCATCTTCTAGTTGAAAACTTAAGAGTTGATATAGAAAAGGGCAATGCCGCAGTGCCCTGGCTGCTTTAGATGCAGCCTCGTGTGTTAACTAGGGTTTCTAACTGTTACCAAATGGTTGGGATGCATCAATTACAGCCCTAGGTCATGGAAATGGGCATCCTCTATGGTACCATGGCATGAGTGCTAACTTGGAATGTAGGCATCTAGAAAATACAAGATTGTCAGCAAACTGGAATCTGTGTTATATATGCCTTGTCCATAACAGATATTCTATGTTCTATGTACAGGCTTAAAAAAATAAAAGGACAACTACAACAACAACAGCAACAACAAAACCAGTCTCTAGAACCACAAAAACACAGCCTTGGCATCAGATGGGCATACATGTATAAACACATAAAGAAGCAGTACTGATGAGGATTTCATATTATCACCAACTGGGTGGCCTCCAACTGCAGTGAGCAGCTGAACAGCCCATATCTAAAGGCAGCCATGGAAAAGCTTCTGGCCAGTAGATATCAAACATGAAGAACCGCTCATCCTGACACACTACGTAAATACTCTTTAAAATCAAGAAACTACAGAGTTGTTATAAAGTCTAAAAGATTTGCATAAGCGGGTGCTACTTTTCTTTCAAGTGAAGAGGGAGGAGATCTGAGTTTTTGTTTTCACCAGAAAGAAATAGAGAAATAATTTCAATATAATGGTTGTTGTTTTGTTGCCTATCAGTCTCTCTCTCTCTCTCTCTCTCTCTCTCTCTCTCTCTCTCTCTCTCTCTGCATGTGTGTGTGTCTGTCTCTCTCTCTTTCTGTGTGTGTGTGTCGTGTGTGTCAGTATAAGTATTTGTGTCTGTCTGTGTGTTTCTATCTATCATCACAGTGAAGATCTTATAACCTTTTTAGATGAAGAAATGGTAATACACACATTCATAATCATGATTTTTATTCAGATTCTACTTTTACCATTTGGGGGAAAGTTTATCAATTTCTCTACTAAGTCCTTGAAATGCATAAACCCATATAAAACTGCCCAGAAAAAGATATTTTGTCCTAATTTTAGGAAAAAATAAATTGAAATGTGCAAAGCTGGAATAATTTTTCCAAGTCAACATGGCAAAACTATAAGGAAAAGATTAAGACCCAATCCCTTCTACAAGGACATGATAACCAAGCCGCTCAGCTATGATAAGCTTTGCTGGCTAGAAATCTTAACAGTTCTAATTTGTAGGTCAAGTGAAATAGGGCAGACTGCTAAATCACCACTAGCTATGCAATGCCCCAAAGCTGAGAGCATTCACAAGGAAAATAACCACATTTAAGGCATGAAATCTACTACTAGGTATTTGGAGTCTAGCCCTGGTATACTAGAGGAAGTACTGCATTCATTTGTGTCTACTTTAGTACAGTAAATAAAAGGTTTGACCATATGATTTCCATGAACTTATAAGCAAGAAACTTCATAGCAATGTGAACATTGCTTTTTGTATGAATAAATACATTCTTAGATGATTTTTCTTCATAATTGAGCTTGTGCATAATTAAAAAGTTCATTTACCTTACCTCTTATTTTTGTGGGGGTTTTTGTTTGGTTTGTTTGCTTGTTTTTGTCTTTGTTTTAGTCAGAATTGCTTCCAATTTGAAAACTCTGAGACCCTTGAAGATTTTGTCAAACCAGATCATATGGTTTTTGGGTTTTGATAATGATTGACCCAGAAAAATCACGAGATATCTTAAGACACAGACAAAAGATGCATTGCATAGAAGAAGTTAGCATGCCCATTAACAAAGATAGAAGAGGCCCTGGAGCCTAAAACATGAATAAAGCCTTGTCACCTATTTTGTGGCACATAAACACTGTTATTTCATTTTTTAAAAAAATGAGAAGTGAAAGATACACAAAGGAGCTTGTGACAATATTTACAAATATGCTCTTTTTGTCTTCAGAGGCCCTAACAGGCTTTCAAAGGAAGTTGTTTAACCATCCTTCTTCATGCGCAAGTTAAAACCTATGTGACTTTTTACTGGGTGTATGAGGGATCCGGGTACTGGAGAAAATAGAAAATATCAGTGTGTACCCTTGTACTGTCCAGTGTCCTATAGTTACCAGACCATTTGACTGTAACCAGATTTAAACCTCTCTCCTGTCAGGTCCCCATACTAAGGCATATTCTAAACCCAGACCGCTGTGCTTGTGTTTCTGGAAGTGCAGGTTTCTGAAATAGTAAAGTCTAGTAATAAAAGTGTTTCTGTTCTATCAGTAGCTACTGAAAGCTAAAGCTATGGTTATGGTTATTATTTGAAAGGCTCACATGTAAGAAGAGTAGCTACTGGTGCCATTTGGGGGAGTTTGTGTAATCTTTAGGAAGAAGGGCCCAGCTGGTGGAAGTGGATCCCTGGGAACTGGGTTATGATGAGAGTTATATTTCCTCCTCCTTGCCCCCTGAGTTCTCTCTGCCATTTGGTGTGTAGCATATGAAAAGGGCAGTTGCCCATGCTTCTGTCATCATTGCTATGGCTTCCTACTTCTAAGCCTTCTCGGTCCTGAAAGACTATAGCTTGAACTGTCAGCCACAATAAATCGTCTCTCCCTGAAGTTGCAGTTGTATGTAAAGTATTTGGTCACTGTGATGACAAAAGCAGGTAATACAGCCACACAGCTATGACAGTCCGTGTAAGCTCTGATGGCAATGAACCTGGGTTAGACACAGAGAATTCTTTCAGTAGCCATCAGCCTTAATTTTAGGAGCTTGGATCTACCAAGTGTTTTATGAAGTTTCTATGGAGAGATTAACATAATGAACTTAAGTGGACAGCAGCTACCAACCTCTTTATACAGATTTGAATCTGGAGACTACAAACTAGTATGTTTATCTGTTAGAGCAAAAATTGAGTCAAATATGTGTTTTATAATAATATTCCCATATTATTATTATATATGCATCATCATACTATATATGTATTCATATGTATATGTCATATAAACACACACTTCTCCCTGTCCATATGTTAGTTCAGTGAAAGTGTAGAAAGAATATGGTCTTTTATATGCCTGTTTCCAAGGTAATAAAAAGTCTATTAAAACATCCTTGACATTTCACCTGACCCTAGTCTGAATGGCAGTCACCAAGACAATAAATAACAACCAAGGATGGCAGTGGTGTGGATAAAGGTGAAAGGTGAGCCTTAAACAGTGCTGGAGAGAAGGAAAACTGGCCAAACCACTTTGGAAATCAGTATGCAGTTTTTCTCATAAAACTAAAGATACAAAGAACTCAAGAAGTTAGATTCCAAAAAAAAAATAACCCCATCAAAAAATGGGGAACAGAGCTAAACAGAGAATTATCAACTGAGGAAATTCACAAGGCTGAGAAGCACCTAAAGAAATGCTCAACATCCTTAGTCATCAGGGAAATGCAAATCAAAACAAGTCTGAGATTCCACCTCACATCAGTCAGAATGGCTAAGATCAAAAACTCAGGTGACAGCAGATGCTGGCGAGGATGTGGAGAAAGAGGAACACTCCTCCACTGTTGGTGGGATTGCAAGCTGGTACAACCACTCTGGAAATCAGTGTGGTGGACCCTCAGAAAAATGGACATAATACTACCTGAGGACCCAGCTATACCTCTCCTGGGCATATGCTCAGAAGATGCTCCAACATGCAATAAAGACACATGCTCACTATGTTCATAGCAGCCATATTTATAATAGCCAGAAGCTGGAAACAACCCAGATGTCCCTCATCAGAGGAATGGATACAGAAAATGTAGTACATTTACACAATGGAGTACTACTCAGCTATTAAAAACAATGACTTTATGAAATTTGCAGGCAAATGGATGAAACTTGAAAATATCATCCTGAGCGAGGTAACTCAGTCACAAAAGAACGAACAGGGTATGTACTCACTGATAAGTGGATATTAGCCCAAAAGTTCAGAATTCCCAAGTTTCACTTTACAGTAACCGCTGGACTGAGAGTGAGGTCCCAGATGGAGGAGTTGGAGAAAGGTCTGAAGGAGCTGAGGGAGTTTGCAGCCACATGGAGGGAGCAACAGCATCAACAGGCCTGACCCTCCCCACCCCCCGTTCGTCCTGGAGTTTGAACCACCAACCAAAGAATATGCATCTATGGACCCATGGTTCAGATCACATATGTGGCAGAGGATGGCCTCATTGGCCATCGGGGAGAGAGGAGAGGCCCTTGGGTCTGAGGGTGTCAGAGGCCCCAGTAAAGGGGAATGTCAAGGTGGGAATATGGGAATGGGTGGGCAGGTGGGTGGGAGGTGGAATTCCCTCATAGAGGCGGGGAGGGAGAGGGGAAGAGGATGGGGGATTTCCAAAGAGGAGACCTAGAAAAGGGGAAACATTGGAAATGTAAATAAAGTATCAAAAATAAAAAATAAAAAATTAAAAAACCTAAAGATAGAGCTATCATGTGACCATGCTGGATAAGATCTTGGCACTTACTCAAAAGACTTCAAGTCAACATACCACATTACTGCAATGAAAATATGTAACCAGCCAAGGTATCTAACAACTGAGGAATGGATAAAGAAAATGTGGTGAGTGTGCCCAATAGAGTGTTTTTACTCATGAAAAGTGAAGTTATATTTTTGGTTGTGAGCCTAGCCTTTAACAGCTGAGCCATACTTATGGAAGCAAATACTGAGACAAAGTATGGAGCAGAGACTGAAAGAAAGTCCATCCAGAGACTGCCCCACCTGGGGCATCCATCCCGTATACAGTCACCAAACCCAGACACTATTGTGGCTGCCAAGAAGTACTTGCTGAAAGGAGCCTGATATAGCTGTCTCCTGAGAGACCTTGCCAGAGCCTGACAAATACAGAGGCGGATGCTCACAGCCAACCATCAGACTGATCATGGGGTCCCCAATGGAGGAGTTAGAGAAAGGACTGAAGGAGCTGAAGGGGGTTGCAACCCCATAGGAAGAATAACAATATCAACCAATCAGAGCTCCCAAGGACTAAAATACCAACCAAGCAGTACACATGGAGGGACTCATGGCTCCAGCTGCATATGTAGCTGAGGATGGCCTTGTCGGGCATCAATGGGAGAAGAGGCCCTTGATCCCATGAAGGCCCAATGACCCAGTGTAGGGGAATGTGAGAGTGGGGAGGTGGGAGTGGATGGATGGGGGCACACCCTCATAGAATCAGGGGGAGGGGAGGGGATAGAGGGTTTCTGGGGAGAGGCAATCTGGAAAGGGGATAACATTTGAAAAGTTAATAAAGAAAATATCCAATAAAAAAAAGTGAAGTTATGTCACTTGCAGGAAATGCATGTTACCAGTAACAATCACACTAAGTGAATTAAGTTAGTCTTAGAAAAGCAAATATTGTACATATGCTCTCATTTCTGGTTCTAAGATGTTTAATCATGACATAAAATCAGATATGTATTTATGATGTGAAAATAGAAAGGAAGCAGTCTAGGGGACCAAAGGAGTCTAATGGGAATAAAGAAAGATAAGAAAAGAGAAGGTGGGGGTACAGAAAAGGCATGCTCACATGTAATATATACTTGCATGGAAGTGTCCTCATGTAGCACAATGCCATGTACAATGAAAATATACAATGAAATTTTCAAAGGAGAAGACAAGAAAAAAAGTGCTGTAAAACACAAGACTTTAGTTCATCATTTGGTGTTCACAGCAGACTCCTTTCAGTATTTCTTCTCCTTGGGGAAACAGAACAGAAGATTCAGTCATGTAGAATCATGAGCTGACAAGCCCACAGAGTTAGCTCAGTTTAGCTTCTTATATAGGAAAGCATAGACCTATAGAATTTCAATTTGAGACCCAACATGATGGCCTCTGCACATTATTATTAAGCAAGCATGAGATTTTCCCAAGATAGAAAGCTATTATACTGATTTATTGATCTTCCAGAAGCCCCTCCATACTCAACTGAATTAGAGAGCCAAAGAGTTCATTCAAACAATGGTGGGTTCCAAATCAAACCACAGGAAGTAAGGGTTACAGTGACAGCTAACACAAGAAATTCAATGAAATGCTACATGACTAACCTGGTTGAAATAAGCTATATACTAATAAGAAAGTATTGAATTGACTGAGCTCTAGTAGTCTGTGCTAGTCATCCTTGTTCTTAGGAAACTGAGATGTTAGGGTCAAGGCCAGCTTGGGATCCATAACAAGACCTTGTCGGGGGCTGGAGAGATGGCTCAGCGGTTAAGAGCACTCACTGCTCTTCCAGAGGTCCTGAGTTCAAATCCCAGCAACCACATGGTGGATCATAACCATCTGTAATGAGATCTGATGCCCTCTTCTGGTGCGTCTGAAGACAGCTACAGTATTCTTACATAAAAAAATAATAAATAAATAAATCTTTAAAAAAAAAAAAAAAAAAAAGCCGGGCGGTGGTGGCACACGCCTTTAATCCCAGCACTTGGGAGGCAGAGGCAGGCGGATTTCTGAGTTCGAGGCCAGCCTGGTCTACAGAGTGAGTTCCAGGACAGCCAGGGCTACACAGAGAAACCCTGTCTCGAAAAAGCCAAAAAAAAAAAAAAAAAAAAAAAAAAAAAAAAGACCTTGTCAAAGAAAGCAATAAAGAAAAACAAGGAGGGAGAGAGAAAGGTGAATAGGAAGAGAGGGGGTAAAGGAAATGAAAAGGTTAGGAAGAGAGAGGTCTATAGGGAAGGGAAGAAGAAAGTAAGCAAAAAAAGTAAAGACAGAAAGCAGTCCTCTAAGGCTGCCATACTAAATGCTCAGCCTGTTAGAGATCTAGTGAGATTGATGCAAAAGAGGGGTCTGAATTCAGAGGCAAGATATAGTCTAGTATTGAGCTTATTTATATACCTGAGCCAGGATTCCAGGCCTAGGTAACATTTACATTTCAGATGCCCACATTGGTTCATCTTTGAGACCCAATTATCTTCTTGCAACCTTTCTGTCCACAAAAGGTTTCCTAGTCAATGCTTCATCATCTTCTATTTTACTTTTCCTTGTTAATGACTTATTTGCTTGGCCTTTCTGAATTCTAGAAATATAATTTCAAAGAGTGTGGGTTGAAAGTTGAAAATGTACCTGTGACTCTCCCTGAAACTTTTCTTTTGTGTATGGTACAACAGGAGGATTCAAGGAAATTGAGACAGGTATCCCAGTTTGTCTTAGTCACTCTTCTATCACTGTGAAGAGACATAAAGACCAAGGCAACTTTTACAAAAGAAACCATTTAATTGAGGCTTACCTATAGTGTCAGAGGCATAGTCCATTATCACCATGGCAGGGAGTACAGCAGGGAGCACGGCAGTGCTCAAGAAGACATGATGCTGGAAAGTAAATGAAAACCTAACTTCCTCGCCCTGGAAGAGAAGGAAGAGAGAGCAAGGCACCTGGCCTGTTGTGGTCTTCTGAAAGTTCAAAGCCCACCCCCAGGGACACACTACCTACAACAAGGCTGTACCTCTGAACCCTCCCTGACAGCTCTTCAGCTGGGGACTAAGCCTGTAGATACATGAGTCTATGGGGGACAATCTGATTCAATCCACTGCACAGGTTAATTCTCTGTAAGAGAGGACAGAAAGTTGGACGTCTCATGACAATGACAAGATACTGTCCTAATAGACCTCAAAGTTGTCAGCCATCAAGAAAAGCAAGATCCAATATGCATGTTTGGTTGGTAACCTTGGGAGGCCTGCATTTTTCTGAAGGGAAATGGAGGAAGAGGAAAAGGAAGAGGAGGAGGGGAGGAGGAGGAGGAGGAGGAAGAAGAGGAAGAGGAGGGGAGGAGGAAATGAGGGCACTTGGGGGAGAAGGGAAGTGTGGGGGAAAGACTAGATGTCAGGCGGGAGTGAAAATTGTAGTCAATGATATAATATATATCAAAAATAAATAAAAAGAAAAAGGAGGGAGCAAGATCCAAAAATGAGGGTAGTGCCAGGTCCTCCCAAACTTAAGTATGAGCTGTGTAGCCCACTAATCAGTTCTGCCAAGTATGATTGCCCTCCTTCAGCTGGATTTGACCTTGGCCCCTGCAGGGCTAAGACCTTTCCTCTATCACATGCTAATGCTTGTTTATTCCTTCAATGATAAGAATTTTATTCAAAGTTCATGGTAGGAATCTATCTCTTGGTAAATGTTCCAACAATGAGTTTTTGTTTTTTAACTACAGTTTCTCCTCCCAGCCTAGTCCAAGAAAATCCAGGACTGCTCCCACGATTCTAGCCTGCTGCCAGGAGTCCTCATCCACCCAGTCCTTGGTTGCCTTCCGGAGCATTGCTTTGTGGTGCACAGCTGGGTTCTACCTTCTATTTGCTAAGACCATTTAACCATGTTCTGCTCTAGGTACTCAGTCTTAGAAGAGTCTGTAGAAGAATCATTTTATCACAAATGCTGTACAATTTAGCCTAGGTCGTGGAATTCTTGGGCAACTTGTGCATTGGATATGTACAGATTCCTGCTATGAAGGACAAGTAGCCACTGATTCTAAGAAGAGAGACACAAGAAGACTTGTGTCTTAGGATTCTCTTGGTTTTTCTGTGGGAAATAGAGAGAGACTAACTGCCAAGACTTTAAACATGAGAAAGGGTTGGGATGTAATGCAGTTTTCATAATGAACAATGATAGGCACCTGAACTAAGACGTGGCAAAGGATGCCAAAAAAGGATGCTCGGGAGATATGTAAGACAGTAACGAAGCATGACGACAAACTGGATCCTTATACCTGTCAAGTAAGAGCCTATACTGGCTCTTTATTCTGCCACTTGTAATAGGCTGAATAAAAGTGCCATAAAGATGGCTACATTGTAATCCTAGAAACCAAACATTAGGTTACACCGGAAATGGTATTGGATGCCATACAGAATTGGATTGCTAACCAGCAGCCCCTGAAATAGTGAGAGTTCCTTAGATTGTCCAGATGGGCTTGATATGATCACAAGGGCTCTTCAAATGTAAAAGATAGACTCAGAGGAACCAGGGTTATGAGAGCTATGAGCCAGAGGCTGCTGGCTTTGAAAGTGTAAGACAGCTGGGAACATGAGAGAGTTCTGCAGCCTTGAAAGTCAAAGAAGCAATGATACGTTCTTTTTCTCATAGCTTCCGGAAAGAAAGACTGCCCTGCATGTACCTTTGTGCTACCCTCCCAAGACCCATGACTACGACTGTAGGATGATTTCTGAAGCCATGAACTTTGTGGAAATTTGATCCAGTAGGCACAGGGTGAAAAGAAATACATTTACCATCTGGGCTTTGGTAACAGAACCATGCTCTCTCAGATTCATTTATATCGCTAACATTTCACCTTACATATGCTTTACAGGGTTCTTAGCTCAGTGCTGGTAGTTGATTTAGAATCTAAATTTTAGATAGTAGGCACAAGCTCAATAGGCCTAGCACTGTGTGACTATCGCTCCAGTACTCTAAACTATTAGGTGCATTTCCTGTGAACAGGAAGCCCATCAAATTACCTCCTTATAGACTTGAAGGCAAAGAACATCCTGTGAGGCAGTCTCATTTCTCCTAGCTTATCTAATCTTTAGTCAGCTAATGTAGTTCTCAAACAATAAATAATTTAGTGATAAAATTTAGGCAACTTTCTGTCACAAGATATATTTGTTTTGCTGTTGAATTAATTAATATTTGGGAAATGCCATGTAAATGTTAGCTCTTATCCTTTCCTTATTTGTAATAAGTCAATAATTTACACTTAATTCTCTACACTAGGAAATGCCATGATGTATAAGTTCTAAATTCGAATGATGAAGAAATATTCTTTGCCCCCATCACCTTCTCTGTAACCTACATATAATATTCAGAACTTGAAATGATGGAGATAATATCTTCAGACCTTGCTTGGCTCAACACTCATGAAACATAGATTGAATGATTTTGGCTCACAGCCTTTTAAAAATGGAGCTTCCTACAGTGTCTATATAGCTTTCAAAAGAGGAATGAGGCAGAGATGAGGAGGTAAGACATTGTTCATGTGGTGTCTTGAGGGCAATTAAAAATTGTGTGTTTACTTAAGGCCCAAAATTGCATTTGAAAATCAAGTTTTAAAAGATACTATTTTAACTCTGTTTTAAGGTCTCAAAGAATCTAACATGGGGTTTGTGGAAGTGCTCTTCCCTTGGGAGATAGATTACAAACAACTGAAGAGTGTTTTATGTTCACTGGGCTTTGCCAGATGTTTTTAAAGGTCAACAGAAAAGACAATGGCATTGAAAAGATAAGGATCCTATCATTCTTTGCAGGAATAGAGGTGCTGGGAATATTATGTTCTTCCTTAAACACAGAGCCAGCCAGGCAAGTGAGCAAAGAATCTCTAGGCTAGTGCTAGTTATTATACAACCATCCTAAGGACAAAAGATCTTCAGGTGGATCTGTAACAGGTGTATAAGGCATTCCCATGGAATTGATGCTTACTTTCAGGCAGAAAATCAGCTAGAGATACCCTTTCATAGAATCCAAGACTCTTTAGTCTATGCCATTAAGCCATAGAGACACAAAAGCCAATATGATACTGGGTACTGTCACTTGATTAATGTTGAGGTGACATGATTTTAAGTTACAGACAAAATAATAACTATTCCAAATATTTATAAATTGTTTGTATTTCTGACAATTAGACCGTAAGCCATAAATCTCAATGTGCAGGGTAATTGCCTCACTGTGGCGAGTCTGTTTATAGAGTAATCCTGTATTTGAGCATCTCTGGAGGGCAAAGGTGTAATCTGCCATGGCTGTGCAATTGAGAAGGATCTGGTGCACAGGAGTGTATGAGTAATTTGCAAGAAGCAGAGCTCGGTATTTTTCTCTCAGAATGAAAGGGTAAAGTTTCTGGGTTCTAGTTGTATTCCTCCCTCAGAGTGCTACAGAATCACCTCACAAATGCTACAACAACGTTGCATATGCGTGAAGCAGGGTCTGAGCTAGACAATGCAAGTGTAGTTCGCCTCAAGTATGTAATTTTAAAGCAATTTTTAAACACATTAAGAAGAATCCATTTGAGCCCAGGTACACTGTGTATTCTTCCTGGGAATGTTGGCTTAAGTGAGTTTTACAGTAAGTAAATATCCTGAAATATATCAACCACATTTTTCCATTAACTTCTCCTATTAGATACTGAAACTAAGCAATTCACACTATATTCAAGAGAAGTTTATGCCTGTATATTCGTAGGTGGTTCCAGTTATCATCTAGGCTCTGCTGTAATAGCATATTCTCAGAAACTTCCACAGCCTTTGTTCCATGAAAGACATTCTACTTCATTAACTTGAGTGTAGTTGTCCTGTCTCTGAGTTTTTCTGCATGAATTTCTACCAAGTATCCTCAAGAGAGTTGGATTTCTGGCCTCTCTTTTAGTAAAGGTTACATTTACAAAAGCAAGCTGTAGGTCATATGTAGACATAAGCTACACACAAATCATTCAATAGTTATGTCCCAAATCCTTCTCTCATCTATGAGAAACTGGCTGAAGAAAAGACCACAGGATCTCAAATAACTACTAACGAGCTCCTAACTTCCTGTGTGTCCCTTTCAAAGCACCATATCGTCTGCATAACTTGGAACAAGGAAGACTCTGATCCAAAAAAATAGACCTTGGGCTGTGCTTGGAGTCACTAGCAGAGAATGCAGCTCACTTCAGAAAGTTCCTCCAAATCAGGACTTATCTGAACAGACAGCTTTTCTAAGAACATGGGTTTTAGAGGACAGCCAAGGGGACGAAAGAGAGAGAAGTGACAAGCCGGCCTCACATCAGCCGCAATCAGTGAGCAAGGAGGCATATTTCACAGAGGTAGCATGGGAACAGTTCTCCTTGGTTTCCCAGTGTAAACTCTACTCCTTATTGTTACACAGTGTTTCTGGCTTGGCATATGGCATAATTATTAGTGGCACTATAATGAATATATTAGAATTAACTCATATAAAACCAGTTTGTGAGATTCTTTCTGATAGAGATAAACTCTGAAGGAGGGACATCATTTTTGCCTGACTTGAATGAGCATTCTCGTATAGAACACTGGCCTCTATGGATGACATGCCAATAGCCTCTTGAACTCTCAGTAGCTGTGATTACCCCCAAGGGGGACCTGTACAAGACTGAGACTTCGCCCACTAATGTGTCTGTCACAGAGAGGGACAGGGTCTCACTCTGCTCCCCCTCCTCAAAGATATCTAGTTAATAGGTCGCTGGAAGAAAGAAACTTTTCCTGGGTGTTGTAACCACTGGTAAATTGACCATGCCCCTGTCACTAACCCCTCATCTCCATACTGTGTGAATGACCCTAATTAGACTCACTGGTCCACCAAATCAACTTGAGTAGAGTCATTTCTTTGGTCTGTGGTTGTTTACCTGATGTGGGGTGAGTTGATGGTTACTCAACATTTTTCAAAAATAAATAAATAAAGGCTCGTGAAACACTTGGCAGACAGTAAATGTCAAAGAAGAATTTATTAATTTGTCTTTCAAACCTGTAGCAGAGATATCTTA
This sequence comes from Uromys caudimaculatus, assembly GCA_028551405.1. NCBI lineage: Eukaryota > Metazoa > Chordata > Mammalia > Rodentia > Muridae > Uromys > Uromys caudimaculatus. Next base: position 33,012,241 of record CM052704.1, read on the forward strand.
CCTTTCCTAGCAGGAATGTTTTCTAAATCCAGTGAACTGAATGAACCATCATGAAATAAATATTTAAGATAATAACCATACATGGACACCGTGTGACTCATTAGATAGATGAGAGGAAGTGCCATAAACAGACCTATTTGGACTTTAGAGGTTTTTAAGAACATGAAAGTCCCAAATAGCCTAGGACAATTACTGCCATTTGTGTGCAATGTGAAATACGGGAAATCGTTATGAATCTCATTCAAGAGTTTATTGTGACTACTCAACAAATATCAAGTGGCTGACTGGTAAATGGAGATTTGGGGACATACTGGAAATAAAGAATGAATTAACAATGAAAATAAATTCTGACCAACCCAAGGAAAGTACCTTTACTATTAAATTCTGTGCAGACACAGTGGCGCCCAGATGGCCCCACCACCACCACCACAGATTGCTTCTGTTCCAGTAGGTAGCTCCAGAAACAGGGAAGAAGTACCAAGTGTGTCACATGATTCTCAGAATCCTTCATATTTCCTTTCTCATTTTGTAAAGCAAAAGAACCAGTGACATGTAAGAGCTTGGTTTACACACTTCACTTCCCTAACCTCTGCAGTTCCTCATACAGAAGCAGCTTACGGTTTCTGTCCCTCCCGACCAACTGTACAGGGGTGGGGAACTCGATGGGATGATCTGGATGAGAACCCGGACCTTGCATCTCGAGGCTCACTCTGCAACTCGATACAGTGGTCAGGGGTCTACAGTGAAACACCCTTGATCAGAAGCTTGGAAAAAAACTACACACAGATTTTCTACCATCAGCAGGAAAGGTTCTCTGTGTAAGTCTTTCCTAGGCCCCAGCTGACTGCCTTGCTCCTCAAGGTCTGATAGCAATACTCCATCATGACAAACATACTTTCTTCTTCTTTTTTTTTTTTTTTTTTTTGGTTTTTTGAGACAGGGTTTCTCTGTGTAGCCCTGGCTATCCTGGAACTCACCCTGTAGACCAGGCTGGCCTCGAACTCAGAAATCCACCTGCCTCTGCCTCCCAAGTGCTGAGATTAAAGGTGTGCACCACCACTGCTCAGCAATGAACATACTTTCTATGCTTTCAGTCAGACCTGGAAAAGTAGGGGGCTGAGGCTCAACCAGTAAATGTCTGACATTTAACAAGGACTGCAGTTTGGATTCCTACCACTCACCTTTTAAAAGCTGGGCATGACGAAACACGTTGGTCATCCTGGTAGAGGGGTGGAGGGAGACAGGAGGCACTTTGGACCTCACCTACTAGTGAGTCTAACTGATCAGCAGGAGTCAGGAGAGTGAGAGACTCTGTCTGAAGAAAAGGTGGAGATCAAAAGAAGACATCTGATGCTGACATCTGGCCTCAATATGTCTGTGTACATACACACACACAAAGGCAGGAATACACACAAGCACATACATTATACACACATACACACACACACACACACACACACACACACACACACACACAAAGCCTAAAACAAATAAACGAACTTCTTGTTGTGACTCTACCCTGTGTCCTGTGCAGGCAAGATGCCTACAGCCAAAGGCAAGGGAGAACTTCAGAGCCGAGACCAAGCATGCCGTTAATGCTTTTTCTCATCAAGGTTGATGCTTGACTTATGTAGATTCCCATGGCAGACAATGAGGCAGAGCTCATGGGATCATCATGCTTCCTATATTAAACACATGTATCTATACAACACACCTACTCAATGACCAAAGACAGCTGCCAGTCAACAAACAAACTCTTATGTAGAAAAGTTCCACCAAGATTTCCACATCTCACTGAAGACTCCTGTAAGTGCAGCAATCAATGTGCTTGAGGTCTCTGTAGATTGCAATAGTGCCAGGCACTGTGGGTCATGGCTTTGGAGAAACGCTGACCTAGGAGTCCTAGGGCAACATTCAATGTTCATATGGCTTCTACGAAAATCACATAACCTCTCATTGCCGCCACTGTTTTATCTCTAAAGGGAGACCACACTAATGCATCTACCTTACAAATATCTTTTTAAAGTAGCATGTTTGGAAGAGCACATCGAAGAAGAAGATGCTCCCTAAGCCCAGGCTGTGCCTAACTTGGCATCTGAGTAGAAGGTAAGAAGAAAAAGTTGGGGAAAAAACAGTGAGTAAGATCTGTGGTTTTGTTGGAAAAGGAAATATTTTCATTCAAAAATTATTTCAAAAAATGAAAGGTAGGAAAACCCTTGGGCACATAAAAGGGAGAGAAACTCAAGATTCAATTATTTGCAAGAAGAAAGGTCTCTGTACTAGGCAGTGAAGTTAAATGTGTTTTGAATGAACATTTTTAAATCCTGTGATTGAATCAGCCAACCATTAAATTTTAAATTAGGCAAAACCCTATAGAAAAGATAGACAGCTATCTAGGCAACAAAAATAGAGATTAAAAACCTTGTTAATTTGATTTTCACATGGCCTCTTTTATGATTAGTATAAATATCTGAAAAATAGAATGGCTTATCCAAAATTTCATATTAAAAATGGGCCTAGACTAGTTATTCCAAGTAAATTAAGCAAGTAATCTCTATAAAAATATATTATAGCTTTCATATACGAGCACTTGTAAATAGCTATTTCAAAACAAAGAGGAGAAAACAGAAAAAAAAAAGCATGCATCAAGGTATCAAATATTATTAGGCTAACTGGAATGTATTTGCATATTGACAACTGCATCGATGATAGAAAAAGGCCCTCATCGCCTTGTTGAGATTATGCAAAATATGATTGACTTTTAGAAACACTTGAAAGCATTGATCATCACCTCTCATTTCCAAGTCTTAAAACTAAGGCTAACAGAATAGAGTCAACTTTTTCAAAGTTATAGTTAAAGTGATTTGCTGACTTGTCTCAGAGAATGATAGCTGGTCCTCTTGTAACAAGAACAACACAATATTATATGGCCATAGAGTTGGTTTCCTAGAACTGCCATAACAATTGCCACAAACTAGATCGATACAGACCTAGTTAAGGTCTACGCAGGGCTATGTTTCCTCTGGGAGCCTCAGGGAAGCACATGTCTTCCATGCTTCCAGTGCTTTCCAGCTTCCAGCAGCAGCTGGTATCCACTGGTGTTCATCTGATATTTCTCAACCACATTTTCCCATCCATCAGTAACTCCTAATTTCCTCACTTAGAACACCCAAGGGACAATAAGAGATCCTTGGCTGATTATATTTGTCACATAAGGCGCTACCCATTCCTTTACTCTGTAAAGCAGTAGTCACAGGTCAAGATGTGGAAGTATCTGAGAGTGTAGGATAGAGAGGTAGCAAAAAGAACACAAAGCCTACCATAGGTTTTAGCACAGGCAAGCCTATGGGTGTATCTGAAATAGAGAAGGCACTGCTGAAAGGTTTCAGGGTAAAACCCTAAAAAAAGATTGTCCTTTGCCACTTGCTCAATAACTCATTCTACTTCATTAACTGAGACTTGATCACAGAACTCAGCTCCCCATTTTTATCTAGGTCTCAGGGCTGTACTCAACTTTGTCAAGAGAAGTCAAGTTTTAAAAAGTCAGAATGTGACCTGTACCCAGGAAGCTGACTCTGGGCTCTGGTTCTCCACGCGCTCTGATTATACCCAGAAGCAGCTTGACACTAGGAGTTCTGACACATCCAGGATCACAGGCTCACAGGAGGGACAGGCTCTAGTCAGAGATAGCAAGGCCAGTTAGGACCAGAGATAACCAGATGATGAGAGGCAAGCACAAGAACATAAGCAACAGAAACCTATGCTACTTGGCAATATCAGAACACAATGCTCCCACCAAAGCAAGCCCTAGGTACCCCAACACCTGAAAAGCAAGATTCTATAAGGCAAAGGACAGTGTCAATAGGACAAAATGGCAACCAACAGATTGGGAAAAGATCTTTACCAACCCTATATCTAATAGGGGGTTAATATCTAATATATACAAAGAACTCAAGAAGTTAGACTCCAGAGAACCAAATAACCCTATTAAAAATGGGGTACAGAGCTAAACAAAGAATTCTCAACTGAGGAATCTTGAATGGCTGAGAAGCACTTTAAGAAATGTTCAACATCCTTAGTCATCAGGGAAATGCAAATCAAAACAACCCTGAGATTCCACCTCACACCAATCAAAATGGCTAAGATCAAAAACTCAGGTGATAGCAGATGCTGGCAAGGATGTGGAGAAAGAGGAACACTCCTCCCTTGCTGGTAGGATTGCAAACTGATAAAACTACTATGGAAATCAGCCTGGAGGTTCCTCAGAAAATTGGAAATAGTTCTACCTGAAGACCCAGGTATACCACTACTGGGCATATACCCAAAAGATGCTCCAACATGTAATAAGGACACATACTACACTATGTTTATAGCAGCTTTATTTATAATAGCCAGAAGCTGGAAGCAACCTAGATGTCCCTCAACAGAGGAATGGATACAGAAAATGCGGTACACCATGGAATACTACTCATCTATTAAAATTAATGACTTCATGAAATTAGCAGGCAAATGAATGGAACCTGATAATATCATCCTGAGTGAGGTAACCCAGACACAAAAGAACACACATGGTATGCACTCACTGATAAGTGGATATTAGCCCAAAAGATCTACAATACAACCCACAAACCACATGGAACTTAAGAAGAAGTAAGACCAAAGGCAGATGCTTCAATCCTACATAGAATGGAAAACAACATAATCCCAGGAGGTAGAGGGAGGGAGGAATCTGGGAGGGACAGAGGAGGGGGATGCAAAAAGGGGGGGCAGGATGAGGTATTGAATGGGACAGAAGAAAAGTACAGAAGGTCAGGAAATGAATAGAAACAGGTAGCAGTGGAGACAGGGAAGTGAGAGGCTCCCAGTGGGATCCAACTGTGATGATTTTAGCTGAAATACCAAACAAAGAGGAGATGCAATCTATAGAGACCACCTCCAACAGATAGGCACAGCCCCCAGTTGAGGGATGAAGCCACACACACGTCTCAAAAATTTTAACCCAGAAATGTTCCTGTCCAAAGGAAAGACAGAGACAAAAAATGAAACAGAGACTGAAGGAAAGGCCATCCAGAGACTGCCCCACCTAGAGATCTATCCCATCTGCAGACACCAAACCCCGACACTATTGCTGATGCCAAGAAGTGCTTGCTGACAGGAGCCTGGTATAGCTGTCCCCGGAGAGGTTCTACCAGCACCTGACCAATACAGATGCAGATACTCACAGCCAATCATTGGACTGAGCCCAGGGCCTCCAATGAAAAAGCTAGGAGAAGGACTGAAGGAGCTGAAGGGGATTGCAGCCCCATAAGAACAATATCAACTAACTGGACCCCCCCAGAGCTCCCAGGGACTAAACCACCAACCAAAGAGTACACATGGATGGAGCCAGGACTCCAGATCCATATGTAGCAGAGGATGGCCTTATCTGACATCAATGGGAGGGGAGACCCTTCGTCCTGTGGAGGTTTGATGCCCCATCATAAGGGAATGCTAGAGCCGTGGGGCTGGAGTGGGTGAGTGGCTGGAGGAGTATCCTCATAGAGGCTCATAGAGGAGGGAGGGGAGGCTGGGATTGGGGGTTTGTAAAGGGTAACCAGGAAGGGGGATATCATTTGAAATGTAAACAAATAAAATGATTAATCAAAAAGATTTCAAAATTATTTAGAAGAACATCTTATCAGGGTGGAGGTCAGGGTATAGGGTATGGAACATGTCAAGTTCCAGAAAATGGGTCAAGACCTGATCAAACCCAAATTTTATAGAAAGAGGAATTAACTTATTTTGACTCTGTAACAAGATGGTTTTTAAACTTAAAATGGAGTTAGGTTGGTCCACCACAACCTAGAAATACTTTTCTACTAAAAACACATGTTTAGCTAATAAAACTTCATTTTCTTTCATAATAAAAAAATCAGAATGTACATATCCAATAATCTCTGCCTATTCTTAAAACTCCCCTAAGAAGACAGCTAAGGAACAAAACAAATCACACATTCTGGGAAAAGGTGCAAGAGAAAGAACTACATGAATTAAATTCTGATAAAGGGCAGGCTGATGGACTTAACACAGCAAACACCACAAACCTGGAGCTTGTAAAATGAGAAGGCAGTAAGATGAAGACAGATAGGACTGGAAAGATGGCTCAGCTGATAGGAGTGCTCGCTGCTCTCCCAGAAGACAGGGGTTCAGTTCCCAGCATGCACATCAGGAAGCTCACAGCTGCTTATGACTCAAGTTCCAGAGAATCAAATGCCTATGGCTTCCAACACACACACACACACACACACACACACACACACACACACACACACACACATACACATACACACACACACACACACACAGAGTAGTTATTTAAAAATCTGTGCATTAATTCACACTAAAACATTTAAGAAAAGCTAGGAAATAGGGGTATCATTATTTTCAAAGACCCAAGTGAGTCATCAAAATTTAATAATACTTTTCTATTTTTAATATTTTTTAACTTATTCACTTTACATCCCACTAACTGCCCCCTCCAAGTCACCCCTCCCACAACCCTTCCCCCACCCCATTCTAACACCTCTAAATGCAAAATTTCTGACAAGTAAAATTGTTTTAGAGATTTTTTTGTTTTGTTTTTTGGTGGCAAAATTTTACTTTATCCAAACTTGTTTGTTGTCAAAACATGATCTAAAGTATGTAAGGCTAATTTTAATCATTATTAATCCTCTCTTGGTAAGACTATTCATGTTCCACAGCAGGAAAAAAAATCGATGTATTTAATTATGGAAAGTACTACAGGTCCCATTAGGAGATACATCAATTACATACTTTTTTAAAAAAAAAAAATCTAAAACTTAATTCCAATTCTGAAACATATCTGGCCCTCTGGAGTTTGTAAAGGACATCATAGATCTATGTCGTGAGGTTTTCCTAGCACCAATTTCACCCCTTATCATTCCCCACCTCAACAAGAAGGGGCCTGCTCTCTGGAAAAGTGAGTTCTAGTCTCTCTGAGGCCTTAACACACCAAGGCTCACACATGGTACACATTCTGAAGTCTAAAGCAAGAGGAATAGAGCCTAGTTCCCCAATAGGCTCACAGATAGGAGCAATGGGCATGCGCTTGAATTAGTGAGCTTTGTACTTCTGTGACAAAATGTCCAAGATAATCAAGACCAAAGAAAGAAGATTTATTGTTGCCTTTGCTTTTGTTTGGTCTTTTTTGCTTAATTTTATTCTGGGAGATGAAAGGGGAGGGAAGGCACATGTTACTATAGGTGCGTGCCTGCAGATGTATGTTTTAAAGGATTTACATTCATGTAAAAATCAGAATTCCATGCCCAGTGTCCCTACAACCACTCCCACATGTTCCTTAGCTTGTTTGTTGTTGCTATTGTTGAGAGTCTCTCACTAAACCCAGAGCCTATTGATTCAGCTGGGCTGGCTGGCCAGTTAACATCAAGGATCTACTCTACCTATCTCACCCCTCCCCACCCCCAGGCAATAGATGTGCCTTCTGCTTTTTGCATAGGTTCTGGAGATCCAAACCTAGGTCCTCACTCTTGTATGGCAGACCGTCAAATCCTAAGCCATCTTCCCAGCTCCTAATCTTTGGTTTACAGACTTGTTCTGGGTTTGTGTTTATTGAGACAGAATCGTATGCTGCCTCCTGTCTACATTTCCCCAGGGAAGGATTATAGGCATGTACCCATTTCTTCTGGGTGATGTCAAATTTCTATTCTGTGGTTTCTTGTCACTGTTGCTTTGAGTCTGTAGTATCACAGCACACCATGCCAGAAAGACAGGACGAATAGCTGAGAAGCAAGAGAAAAAAGACAGGGTCCTGGAGTTTAAATATGCCCTTCAAAAGCATGTTCCTAGTCAACAGCTTGATTTCCTGAACGCTTTACCTCTCAAATGTTCTGTTACTTCCTGATGGTGCCATAGGGTGGGGACCAAGGATAGAGACTAAAGATGGTGACCAAGGTTGGGGACCAAGAATGGGGCTTTAAGGACATTCAAGATTCAAACCTATAGCGACAAAGGTGTGGGCGTTTTCCTCTGAGCTGTTCAAAAACCAAACATTTGACACTTTTGGAGATTCCGAGGAAGACTGTAGAAAGTCCATCATTTACCTTCCAGAGTACCTCACTTGAGTGTATAGAAGTCTAAATTGGACTGAATGAATGTCAAGGATCATTAGACATCTAAGGACACACACACACACACACTAGGTAAAACCAGTGAGAAAATGAACTCTTGATAAGAGCATGCTCCGAGCTATAATTATAGCCACAGAAAAATAAAAGTGTACATCCATGAAATGATTTTACCTGTAATTAGAAATAATGTTACCTTTAAAAGTCTTCAAAAAATAAACAATATAACCAGATTAAGAGTATGAAATATTTGTATTGAATGGAAATATTAGAAATTAAAATTGTCAAAACAACTGCCAGAGAATAAAGAAAAAAATACATGAAAAACGATAAAGAACTTCCCATATTACAGAATAGTGAAACTGAAGACTAACACAGAATTTTTAAAATGCTAAAATCTCCCAGATATAACAAGTGTGCTAATCACAAACTCTTCAAACAGTTGCATCACTGAGAGCAAGGGGATACTTAACCACTCTTCAAAATTCTAAGGCAAATTAGGCTCCAACTACACTTGTATGTCATGCATTAATTTAAGCAATAGTATATACATATTAATCTTTTAAAAATATTATATTCCAGGTGACATACTAGGCTATTGATAGTACATCATATTTCAAAAAAGCCAGATAAATAATAAAGAAAAAATTAAATAAAATACAGAGTCAATTCGAACAAAAAGAAGTTAGCATTTCAAAGATGATATGACATATATGTAACCATGTGCTGTCCTGAGTGCAGGCTTAGGTAGCGCCTGTTCTGAGTTGGAAGAGGATAAAGTGCCTAACCACATGAGAAAGGCCACAAGAACGAATCAACAAAGGAGGCAGTTAGCATAGCCAGCACAAAGCAAGGGGTACAAGAAGGCAAATATGGCAGTTCTAGTGACCTAGGTGGCTTAGCCATGCATCACACTTACACATCATAAATACAAGTATCAAACCAAAAGTGGTTAACATGGCTGCACTACAGCCAAGGGAAGAGTGATGGGGGAGTGGAAGGATGATGCGTTATCATGAGGCAGGAGAATGTTCATTATCCAGATTAAGGTCAAAGGGCAAGGGTTAAAGTTCAAAACTCAAGAATTTATGCTTGATACTTAGAGTAAGGAGGGAGAAGCAGGGAAGGCTGTGGGTTTGACTCAGAGATGCTGGACCTCTTAGTCTAGAGCAGACTCCAGGACCATTTGTTAAGACACACTGGCTTTTTAGAATATCTCACTATGATACAAATAAAATCTGATTTTACTAGTGACCTGTCGATTATTAGCAAATAATTCATAATTTTCTGTGAATGTTTACTATTTTCCTTATTTTCTATTTCCCATCACAACATATTTTTAAATTATTTTAAAACAGTGTTTTCTTTTTTAAAAAATGGCCAAATCAATCATTACAGGATTGCTCAGATGAGGGCTTGGCTTTAAGGACAGTGAGCGGTAAACTCCCTGAATGGGCATGTGCACTCTTCCTAGATTGTTTCCTACCTCCTTTCTTCTTACTTTGTAGGTAATTATGGAGCAGTAGCTATACAATCTAATGAAAGCATGGTTTATTCTGCTTCTTTGTTGTTCAAATATTGGTCATTCACAGGTCTTTTATTGGGGTCTTGTGTCCCCTTGACATCCTCCTTATCAGTTTTTTGACCTTTCTAGGTTTTTATTTTCATTTTTGGTTGGTTTTGTTTGAGCATTTCTTTAGTCTCTGCCACTGCAATATGGCTTATACTCTTGAAGTCTGCACATTAAATATGGGTAGGGTATTAACTCAGAGGCTAAAGGGCATCATCAGGACCCTCCACAATCAACACCGTGTTTACGGCGCTTCATTCGCATCTCATGTGGGCTGCACAGCTTCCAACCTACAGAATATGCTTAGGCTTCCCAAGCAAGAAGCCAGACTGAAGTAAAAGTGATTTCTTCTACCAAGATTCTATTTTATAGGGATGATTAACACTACCCCGGCTAAAGCTGGGTCACATGACAAGTCCTGACCCAATGATACTCAAAGAACACTATGGGCTAGCTTTGACAGATCATATCTTCTAGTACTGAATACAGTGCCTATCTACACACACACACACACACACACACACACACACACACACACACACACATAAACACACACACACACACACACGCACATACACACACACACACAGCACACTTATTAAAATAACTAGACAAACTAGTATGGAAAGCAGATGAAATGTCAAGTGGATGTGTATTGCTTCCAATAGCATGTCCATGTCAAAGATAACAATGCATGAGACTGCAGGGAATGGCAAAGCCTTCCCTGGGCCTGACCCAGGGAAATGGCAAGAGTTTCCCCTCTGAAGACAGATGGTGATGGACAGTTGACCATTACTTGAAAGCAGTACATGCAGAAAGTACCAACCAAAGTTCCTCATCCAGGATGAATGCTTTTCTGAGTCTGTCTTGAGACGCCTGTCAGGATTATCTAAACTGCTGCCTCCACTGCAGAATATAGTAAGTGAGCTGAGTGTCTGGACTAATGTGGGTGCATCTCCATCCAAGTCCACTAGATCCAAGCTTTATATTGCTAGTGTCTGTCTTCACTGTCTGTCTGGTTTACAGGCCCAGGTGGCTGGCATGGCACACTGGAATTTTGTTTGTTTGTTTGTTTCATTTTGTATTTCTGGTTTGTCGGGGTCATTCTTTTTCTCTGGCCTACAGTAAAGTTCTTAATGGAGTTTGCTCACAAGAGAAAGGAAAGCAGCTCTCTCTGTGGGTCTAAATGTTGCATGTGACTAGAAGGGAATCCTTTCCATTTTGCTTGGTTTTTAATGTAAAATCAGTTTGGAAGGCAAGACCTTGAATAGATTGATTTGCCATAACATTTGAGAGTGAATTTCTTGGTTTGTGACATGGGAGCTGCTGAAAACACACAAGCACACAATACAGTGAAACACAAAAGGTATGTTTTAGGCTCAAAGCTTTGAGAGTGGTGCATTTCAAGGGTTTGCTGTATGTGTTCCAATAAGGATTCTCAAAACTCAAATCTTGCAGGTGAACTTTCCGATTCTGCTTTGTTCTCGGTGTGTCAATGTGGGCTAAGCTGGACTGAAGTCCTGAGTTACTCAGTCAAATAACAATCCCAGGCATTGCTTGGAAGGCGTTCTGTAGACTAATAGAAGGCTCTCATCAGACAGCCTTCAGGTAGTTTATCTCTCATAATCTGGGTAGGCATGATCTGAGCAGCAGGAAAAATTGAAGAGCAAAGCTGAGTTTCAGGCAATGAGAGGAAACTCTCCCTGTGGATAGCTTCCACTAACATGAATATACTTGACCTGGCTGGTGAGTCTCTTTCTCCTATCATTCCCCATGGACTCGCTCAACTAAGTCTCACAGTGTGGAAGCCAAGCCTTTGCGATATATCTTCCTCCATCTCTTCTTCTTTCCTACCCTTTCTCACTTTTCATCCCCAGGTAGCTTCCTCTCATCCGTCCACTCACCTATCTATCTACTATAATACTTGTCATCCCTTTGACATCTGCCTGTCTAGCATCTATCATAGATTTATCTATTGTCCCTCGATCTATCATCTATCAAACATGTAGCGTCTCACTGATCCTGTTTCTCTGGTTGAACTGTGATTGATCTACTTAAACTACTTCAGACAGGACCATCTTCTGCTTTCATATTATTCCTTCCTCACTCTAATATTTCTTTTCAATTCTTATTTCTTGCTTTTACTCATTTATCTTGTGTGGGATGTGGGGTTGGCATGTGCCATATCCTCTATATGTGTGTGTGTGTGTGTGTGTGTGTGTGTGTGTGTGTGTGTGTGTGTGTGTGTGTGTGTCTGTGTGTCTGTGTGTCTGTGTGTGTGTGTGTGTGTGTCTGTCTGTCTGTCTGTCTGTGTGTCTGTGTGTATCTGTGTGTGTGCAGGTCAGAGGACAACTTAAAGGACTCAGTTCTCTCCTTCCACTAAGTGAGCTCTGGGGACCAACCTTAGAGCCTAAGCCTTGATGACAAGCACTTTTACCTATTGAACCATCATGCTGACAATACCGCAATATTTATATAATTCTTTTTCTCTTATACTCCACAATAGAGCATAAAAATTGTACTATACAATATAGATAAAGAATAATTGGCTTTGTGATTCAATATGCACACATCACAAGACACCAATTCTCTAGAAGGAAACTTCTTACAAGTCTGACTAGTATAGTAAATTAGAGAAAAATTGAGGAATGGTTGTCTTAGGGAGAAACTAGGACAGAGTTCAAAGGCCAAGATACACAGTCACAAAATGAAAATAATTCATGCTGACATTTTGACAAAATAAATACATCTCCAGCATCCACTGGTCCAGGGTGTTTTGAGTCCTGCATGAGGTTGTTGACACAGTGGAAGAAGTAAACAAGAGTCCAAGACTAACTAAATCTAGCTCTTGTCTTTCAACAGGGGCCAAAGCAATGCTTGTGTTTGTTTGAAAACTGAAGCTTAACTGTCTTAGATGTGACAAATTCCAGATCATTTTCTATGGCATTTCTTCAGCCTTTATTGCTCATTTGAAAGAAAATATAAAGAACCTCAGAAATTATCCTTTCTTATGAACTCATCTCTGGCAGTATTTTTAGACAAAAATCATCAAAGTCACACAGGTTTTTTTTTTGGGGGGGGGGTTGGGGGAGGATAAGATATCTGGAATTGAAAACAAATTTTATATAAGATTGCTCCCCTTCTCTCTTCTCTGTTTCTTTTTACTTTTATTTGCTGAATGTCATTTGTTAACCTCATCATTTTCCATCTCTTTAGTAGCATATAAGTTGTAGGAGGGCCAAGACGTTGTGTTTGAACTTTAGTGTATCATATCCCAGGAGTTGGCACAATGTCTGGCACATGGTAGATGTTATTAAACAATGCATCTATTGTTCCTGAGTCTATAATACAGGCATAATAATAGTACACAACTTTCTAGCTTATAATTATAGGAAGAAAGACTTTTTATGATATTCTCAAAATTCCTAGTCAACATGAACTCTATCTTTCCATGTGGGCATCAATATCTGCTTCCAAATACATTGTAGGTAATGTAGACAAATATAGGGCAGAAATAAAACATTAATCAGTTTTGCTTTCCTTCAGCCTTTTCTATAATGTTCTCAATGTATTGAGTTCCTTATTGGGGGATTGTCTTGGGTTGTGAGTTATTGAAGGACTATCTGTTCCAACCAAGTCCCACACCAAATAGGAACTGAACCTTTTGCTGGTTACCATTTAGACACAGCAGACAGCTGCTCAACAAATGGAATGATTATTGCCCTCCATGATGCTGGATGTGGTGAGATATTAAAAAACAGATATGGCATTTTAAGTGATTAGTAATAATACCAGCAAATATTTCAGATACGTAGCCCAAGCACTCCTTATCGGAGTTGGCAGCCCGCCCTCTTCTGTGATTGGCGGAATTGGAGAGGAACCGATATGTTTTTTGTAATCAAACACTGAATGGAACTTTCACATAAAGTCATTTGAGTATTCACCTTGGCCCCTGAGACCAAAGAACAGAAATTTGCCAGACCACATTCTTTAATACTCTGCCATGGGAAATGAATGATCCAAAGTTAAATAAAATATGATCATGTATCCAGTCCACAGAGACACCTACCGGGACCTCAGCACTGGCTCCATCTGAGCAACGGGCTCATCTGACCTGGTTGTTGGGTTGCCTGGTTCTGTGCAGTGATCATGCATTATTCATACCTGAATAATACAAAATAAAAGGGGTTTTGTTTCTTTGAAATAGTATTTTAGATCTTAGAGTTGATAGAAATTTTACAACTGCCTCCAGAGTCTTATTATCAACTAAAGAGAATGGAAGAAAAGATAGAAAGCAGAGAGGGGTTTGAAACTTAAAAATAGGTAAGTACGGGTCATACTAGAAATATAGAGTCAAAAGTCCAGTAAACAAACCCTTGGCAACCAAGTTAACTTACAGCATTTATAAGTAACTTCTCTTAGTCCTTCTGATATGTTTCTACAAATGCCAGGATATCATTGTTTTCGGGGACTGCCAAGGTACTGGCAGGGGACAAAACACAAAGCACATTTTTTACTAATAATATTTTACTTTAAAACACCATTGATCTTAAGCTGCCTCCCCAATTGCAAATTGGAGGCTTTTCACGTAATTTATAGAAGAAAACTATGAAGTTTATCTTTAAGATGAAATGAAATAATACCTGCACTTCCTACTTGGAGGAAATTTTATGTTAAATCATCTCTACAGGAAGAGATGACAAAAATATTGAGAAATATTTAGAGATTTCATTTCTCTTCCTGATAACGACAAGGTTGATTTTGTGCTCCCAGGGGGGAAATGAAAGCTGATTTACCATCAGCTGCCTCGGTGCCACCGGCCACATTTTACAGTCTTTAAACAGCCACAGCTCAGTGGTGCTCCTATCCTTCTGGTGGGGCTGATCAACTGCAAAGCGCCTGATGAGTCACGGGCCACTTCCGCATCTAAGCTACCTGTTCTTTATCGTGATAAAGCAAGGCAGCAAGAGGCAAACTATCATAATTTTATTGGAGAGAGAAGTTTGATTTACACCGCCTCTTTTCTCTGTACAGGAGCTAAAAGCTTTAGTGAACAGGGCAGCCTACAGCGAACTCTTTTCCATTCCTCTTGCTCTTCAGCTCTGCCTTTCCCAAGCAGAGGAATGGCTCACGGCTTGCTGTGACCCCGTCTGAGGAATACTTAGGTCAGATTTTTAAGGAAGCCCAAGAGAGCATAAGAAAAGTAACCCTGACTGGCCTTACTCAAACAACCCACAAATTTCTAATCTGATTATGACTGCCAAGCCGACTCACAGTGAGCTTAGGGGAAGCCTTAGCAAATGTCCCTCAGGAAGGAATTTAAATGTTCAGCCATTCCACAAAGCCAACAGGTGGAGCAATATGTTGGAGAAGAATTACTATTTAGAGGAAAGAATGTATTGTTTTCAGTTTTCTACTCCAGTTGGGTCTAAAAGTCATAGTGTAGGCTTTAAAGAAGGAAAAAACCGAATGAAAAACTAGGCTTATCCCTCCTGCCCACTCCTGTGTCTGCCCCAGTCAGCATTTCCGCTCATTTGAGTTTTTCTCTGTTGAAACTAATACTCAACGCTAAGATATGGAAACAAATGAGGAAGGCAAGACAATCTACTGCATTAGTGAAGACATACCAAGATAAAGGATGTAACCGCCCATTAGTGTTTCCCTCTTGGATAACTGAAGGCAATGTGTGAAAAATGTTTAAAGTACCAGGTTAGACACATAAGGAAATTCTGAATGTGTCACTTAAAAAGAAAATAGAAAAGTAGTGTGATAAATTCAAGTCATACTTAATTGCCCATTTCCCCTTTTCTGAAGCATTAGACTGTTTGAAACAGTTATGCCAAATTTGCTTTGCCTTGTCATTTAAAATGTCTCTCTTTAGAAGCATGCGTTTCTCAACCAACTGGACATCCCTGCCATCCATTAAAGACCCAACTAATTTACCTGGTTGTCTGCTGAGCAATTTAGTATTGTGGTGGGACCACCTCTGAGCTTAATATGTTAAAATCTGACTCTCTCTCCTCATCTCAGCATTCCTCCACACACAGAGCAAGGGTCAGCTACTCAGACGACCATGCTCTGCTCGGCACACAGAAAAACAAAACAGTAAAAAAGCTGTGTTGGTGTGTCTAGGCAAAATAAATGGACACTACAAAAAAAATGCTGCAATGTTGGGGGCTGCCAATCTACCATTGGCAGAAAGTACTAGAAGTAGATATTAAAAACAAATTGAAGCTGGAGAAATAGCTCAGCAGTTAAGAGTACTGACTGCTCTTCTAGAGGACCTGGGTTTGATTTCCAGCATCCATATGGCAGCCTACAACTGTCTGTAACTCTAAGATCTGATATTCTCACAGATATACATGCAGACAAAACACATAAAATAAGAACACATAAAATAAATGAAGGAGCTGGAGAGATGGCTCAGTGGTTACGAACACTAACTGCTCTTCCAGAGCATCTGTAATGGGATCTGATGCCCTCTTCTGGTGTGTCTGAAGACAGCTACAGTGTACTCATATATATAAAATAAATAAATCTTTCAAAAAAAAAAACCAAATTGAAGCATTCCCATTTTAAAATATGCAAAGAGGCCTTCAACGGATTTGACAGATTGATCATTGGATTCTTCTTGAGCCTTTAATACTTGGTTCATGTTTTTTTTCAAGTAGCCTGACTTTCTTTCTCTCATTAGTAGACCACAGCTCATGTAATGCCTTTCCCTCCTTCCCTTCGGTTTTCCATTTCTGAACTCCGCTCTTAACAACTAGTGTTCTCATGAAGATGCCACCAACCCGGTTGCTTACAGGAAAATGTTTGTCTATTATTTCTATTCTCCTTCTCTTTTTTCACCCCATCATCCCGGGCAGGTAGCTTCTAAAAGAGACCTTTATCTTACTGCACTGTGTCATTCTGAATGACAGGAAGCATAAGCCAACTGAACTTACACACAGAAATAAAGACTCCTTTGTGGAAGATGAGGTGGGAGACAGCAGCAAGGGCGAAGATAAAGGTTACGGAAAGAAATGAAAGGGACGAAGTAGCTGTGTTGAGAAGGAACCTGGGAAAAATGCTGAAATATTGAAAAGGAGCTAAGACTTTTGGCTGTGGGATGTGTCTTAACTGGCTTGTGTTTACAAGACCTTGCTGAATCCCATATTCATGGATGCTTCTGAAGCTGGTTTTGTATATGATAGGTTTCATGGGTTTTGTTTGTGTTCCTCTCTCTATGACTTTCAAAGACATGCTGATTTTGATCTATTTTCTCTGTAGAGAAAAAAACAAAACAACCACAGTATCACAATCTCTGGGTCCTGTAAGACCACATCCTCAGCTTCCTGCTAGAATGCTGTCTCTCTATATCTACCTCAGGCATCTCAAACCCAACCTACCCCTAAACTCAAAATTCTGAATCCCATCTCCCAATTCCCTCTCAAAAATGACAGCATCATCTACCTACTTGTATACATCATGAACCTTGAAGGGCAGCCCTTGTCTTTCTTTCTTAAGGTGGTCACCATGTTCTGGCTCCTTAATATCTATCTCTCAGGGTCTCTTATCTCTCTTTCTTTTTTATTACAGTCCTGCCTTAAACACTGTGGAACTCTTGCTAAAGCTCCTAGAACTTACCCTCCTTTCATGCAGAGCAATCTTTAAATGTGACAAACTCATAAGAGCAGCTCCTATCATTATTTTTAGAATAAAGTTCTAATTCCTCATTTCTACTGACCAAGGTTTTCAGACTTGCTTTCCACCTGCTTCCACAATCTTCCCTTCCTTCTTCTCTTATGCTCATGACTGACCCCTGTTTCATTTCTCCAAAGAGCTAGGTATTCTGCTATCCCCACTCATGCTGTTCATTGTAAGCAAAAGCCCAGCCCAGACTCAACCCCAGCCTATCTCACCTATCATTTCTTCTTCTTTTCGTTATCTTTAATTTTTTTTAAAGTCCAGTCGTTATCCCCCTCCCATTCCACCCTGTGATTGTTCCTCATCTCATTACTCCTCCTCTATCTCCAAGAGAATGTCCCCACCTCGTACCCCATCAGGCCTCCCAATTCCATGGGGCCTCAAGTCTATAGAAGGTTAGATGTGTCTTCTTTCACTGAGGCCAGACCAGGCAGTTCTCTGCTGTATATGTCAGGGCCTCATACCTAGTGTATGCTGCCTGGTTGGTGACTCAGTGTCTGAGAGACCTCTGGGGTCCAGGTTAGTTGAGACTGCTGGTCTTCCAATGGGGTCACCCTCCTCTACAACTTCTTCCAGCCTTTCTGTAATTCAACCATAGGGGTCCCTGGCTTCTATTCACTGGTTGGGTGTAAGTATCTGTGTCTCACTCTTTCAGCTGCTTGTTGGGCCTCTCAGAGGGCAGCCATGCTAGATTCCTATATGTTAAGCACACCATAGCATCAGTATTAGTGTCAGACCTTGGAGCCTCCCCTTGAGCTGGATCCCAATTTGGGCCATCACTGGACCTCCTTTCCCTCAATCTCTTCTCCATTTTTGTCCCTGCAGTTCTTTTAGACAGGAACAATTCTGAGTCAGTTTTTTACTGTGGGATGGCAGCCCCACTTGATGCCCTGTCTTTTTATTGGAGGTGGACTCTACAAGTTCCTTCTCCCCACTGTTGGACATTTCATCTAAGGTCCCTCCCTTTGAGTCCTGAGAGTCTCTCATCTCCCAGTTCTCTGGTACATCCTAGAAGGTCCCCCACCTCCTACGTCCTGAGGCTGCCTGTTTCCATTCATTCTGCTGGCCCTCAGGGCTTCACTCCTGCTCCCCAACTACCTGATCAAGTTCCCCTTTTCCCCTCCCTGTCCCCTCTCCCACCCAAGTCCCTCCCTCCCTCTGCACCCCATGATTGCTTTCTTCTCCCTCCCAAGTGGGATTGAAGCATATCACTTGGGGCCTTTGGCTTGTTAACCTTCTTGAGTTGTGTGGATTGTATCCTGGGTCTTCTGTACTTTTTTAGCTAATATCCACTTATTAGTGAGTCCATACCATGCCTGTCCTTTTGGGTCCGAGTTACCTCACTCAGGATGATATTTTCTAGCTCCATCCATTTCCCTGCCCTTCAGATATTCGGCTGGGAAGTCACCTCTTCAGGAAAGCTTCTGCCCTGATCCCCTTTCCTTCCCATCACCTGCTTGATTTGTCATTTCTCCCCATTATCACCTCTCCTAGTATAGTCTACATTTCCCTGATAGAATTTATTTCATTTATAATTAAATAACCTTTTCCATAATTATTAATGTCTGCTTCCATGACAGACTCTCAATTATATGATTTATATTGTTAATGTTAATATAATGCTGGTAATTGCTAATTGTTTAATGTTGTGCAGACAGTCGTTTCTGAGAGCTTCAGTGATAGAATCTTCTAGGGTGAAAACATTAAAAATTAAAACTTCTCTATGTAAATCATAGTTATAGTTGCTGTTTCTATTTCTCTATTTACCCTAGAAGAGAGATACCAAGACATCCAATAAAACTAGAAACTAAAATGGAGATGTAGATGAGACTGAAATAAAAATTCCAGGACTATCAAAGAAATGGTGCCGTTTCTTCAAAGGGCATGTCAATCACTTACAAGGACAAGATCTCACATCTCCAGACTCGGCAGTGGAACCTGTAGAGGGAAAGAAACCTTATCCATTTCAATTCAGACATCACCCTCACTGCTGAGAGAGCTCACAAGAGGAGTTCATTAGTGCCACATGGGATGACAGGGTTCTGGTTCCATCATCATAGCCCCTAATAAATGAGCTGATGAGTCAAATTCACCGAAATCTCTCTTCGCCTAGAATATATTGTAAAATACGAAAGTCTAAGTAATGATGCGCTTCATGGTCCTTCTGATGTAATAAAGCTTAAATCTCTCACTACAAAATGTAAAGTATGTGAAGGGAGATATTTTTTTTAACACAAAATATTTGGTGGGCTAATAACCCATGGCATTCTGCTCATCAACATGGATCAAGGAAAAAGACATTTTAAAGTCAACCTGACTCTATTATCCCCAGTACAGGCAGCTTTGCTGCCAAGAGGATTGGGACAAACAAGTATGGGCATAGGTATCCTATGCCTTACACTGGAAATCTACCTCAGTCCATTCCTCCATTCAATGGCCGCTATGTGTACTGTCTAATCTTTTCTTTGATAGTAATTTAATGTATGCTCAATAAATAGCCATGGCATATGTTGCTTCAGATTCTGTAGAAAACTGAATAGTCACCATCTTAAAACTACCTAGCAGGTTTGGTATGTATAACTTTCATACACACATCTATACAAAACTAATAGACAATTAAGTTTAAAATGTAGATTTCCAACATAGATATTATGGTGGGTATTAAGAGAATTTCAAAATAAAATAAAAGTCATGGGAAGATGAATGTCATAAAAGATGAGCTTACCTATACTCACACCTATACATAATTTAAATGGTTGGTCCAAGGGGAGTAGAAGAGAGCAGTTTGAAGAAGAGAGAGTGAAGAAGAGAGAGTGTTTGGAGCAGTCAGGGAAAATATTGGGAAAACAGAAGTATTTCATGTACCTGAATGAAAACATGTGAGCAATTTCAGCAGGGAGGAGGCAGGGCTATCTGCTTATGCTGACAGTTGGTAGAGTGAATCCCTACCACACGTAAAGCCCTGGGTTTGGGTTTGATCTCCAGCATGATTTAAACTGGACATGGTGGCATACATCTACAGCCCCAGCAGTAGGGAGGTAGAGGCAGGAAGATCGGAAGTTCAAGGTCATCCTCAGCTACAGAGTGTATCTGAAGACAGCCTGGGTTACATAAGGCCCTGTCTCAAAAAGTATCAGGGAATGCCATACTTTTAAGCAGAGCAACATAATTAAAATGATGCCGCAAAAGTTCATAGATTAAGGAATAGATTTGCCAAGGCTGGGAAAAAAAATTGTGATGTCTAAAATGATCACAGCATTGACTAGCTTATATAGACTGAGAATAAATAATAAAAGTAGCAAAGAATATTGACAAATGTACTGTGATGTTAGGAAAGACAGATTATGAAAAGAATATTAGTTGCATATGTTTATACTTAGAATTAAAAAGACTGACATTTTAGCTACAAATATTTTAGCTACAAAAAAAGGCATTAGGAGGCTTGATGATTAAGAGTGCTCACTGCTCTTGCAGAGAACCCACAGAACACACATGGTGGCTCACAACTACCTATACCTCCAGTACCATGGGCTCCAACATGCTCTTCTGACTTCATGAGCTCCTGCATGAACACAGATATACTTGGGCACACACATATACACTGTCTCTCTCTCTCTCTCTCTCTCTCTCTCTCTCTCTCTCTCTCTCTCTCTCTCTGTGTGTGTGTGTGTGTGTGTATTTAAATTGGAAGGACCTATCCACTGTCAAAATGTTTGAGGTGAGATGTCCCTAGTATCAATGGAATCAGTGTCCTCTGTAAAGTTCAGGAGTCATTTCTATTTTATTTCTATCACAGTTGAGAATAGTTTCTATGATGCTAGAAGTCCCTTCCAATATTGACTTGAGACTTAGCCTTCTGTAGCTTACATCTAAAAAGTCTATTTTTTCCTTTCTGGAGCAATGTTGGACAAAAATATGTTCAGAACTCTTTCACTTGACTAATCTTCAAAAACTCTTGAGTTATTGAATCATTTTATTGTTGCTTTTTAATAATCTACTATTTATAGCATATGAAGCTCATTAGCACAATTAATAAATGCCTGTGTTATTAATAGGCATTTCTAAGGCATTACAAATATCTCCCAAGGGTTTAGTGATGCTATTTCAGTCTTATGTTTAGATTTATGGCTTTGCCTTTGTCTTGGGGGATGGGGAGGGTAGACAGACGGCTTTCTTGCCCTGAGAGCAAAGAATATAAAAACTCTATTCTAAATCAAAATGTCCTGAGTTTAATGAAAACCAGTAACAGAAAGTCTGAGGATCTGTGGCTGGGCTTCTAACTTGAGAGAACAAATTAAAAAGCATCAGATTCAATTTTCCAAAAGATTATGATTTTCTATATGTATGGGCTGCAAATTTGGCAGGCTATACAGATTTAGAAAAAAATTATTATTATTTTTCCAATACTTTCAAAAATGTGTTTGCTTCTAAACCTTAGGGTGCATTCAGGTAAAAGAAAAAAATCTATTTACGTATCCATTATCTCTGAGTAGAAGCTGAGTTTGATGAACGCTCCACACAACTAACAAATGTTTGCCTGCCCAGATGGCTTTTGCTCCAGCATTATGCCTCAGAAAATAAATTATTGCGATTATTTATGCTCATCATAAACTATGCCTGCATAACAAGTTTCTCAGAGGAACTGAAACTAGTTTTTGCTGATTCTACAACGCGTCTCATTTGTAAAAGTCAGAAAACTGTACCTTTGTTGTTCCAAGTGAGGAAACGTGTTAAGGAAGTACACAGATGCACAGAAACACAAGTGAGTGTTCAGTTTACCCATGCGCAGAGACACTCATGAATCAACACTCTGGAATATGGAAAGCCATTAAGTGTCAGCCGTGCTTATAAAACAAAATTATTAGAAACTTTAAAACTACCAAGAACTGTATCTTCCTGCTGCAAACCCAAGATTGCATGGCATGGAAGAAAGACCCCATCCCCAGCGATGAGATCTCAAAATAAGAAATAACTTGGGACTCTTACAGGAGAGACTATAATGACTTTCTTAGAAAAGGTGGTTGCTAAATTATTGCATAAGAAATAGAGTTCTGTTTTATTCCCCCACTCTGCAACCAACTCAAAGCTAATTATTTATCCCACCTGTAAAATGCAATAAACCTGCACATGTCCCAGAAGGAGAGGCGAGGATTAATCTCCTGGAGGAGTCTGGAGTTTCACAAATGTTGTAGTGATATACAAATTGTGGTCCCTTTATTTTACTTTTATAACACGTTCCTGGTTAACACACTGGAGGGTACCTCAGCTGTCCAGGCAGTACATCACCATGCATTCCACACCCCTCCTCAGTACCTCCTGAGGATTAGCTGAACGCCAAGCTAAAAATACTGTTCAGTGATTGCACATTAAATCACATGAGGTTGAGATAGCCAAGGTCTCGATTTACTTTTGTAATACAAATTAACCTTGTAGGTGCGAAATTACAGTATTATTTTATAATTACAGCTGTGGTCTCTATATTTATGAGATACTACAAAATACCTGACCTTCCCAATAAAGGTTAGCTAATTATTTTGCATCCAGCTAGAACAAGTTCATCAAACTTGAATCTCAATGGAAATGTGGCTAATGCTTCATCTTACCAGATTCCATTGTCACTGACAGTGGTGTATTAAGTAAATTTAGTATTCAAGCATGAATTTAGAATCTAAAAGGCCTGACTAAGTGCACCCAAGTGACTATTTGTTTTTTACAACATCATATATGCAATGTAAAAGGCTATCAATAACTTAGTGTGTATCTGCATGTTGACATTTTACCTCCTTTACTAGACCTTAAGCTCATTCAGGGAAGGACAATTTAGGGCTTATTTTTCCACATGTGTTTCTAAACATAGCTCTTAAGGAAATACTTTGTAAATGAGTAGCAGATAGTATGTGTTGCTTGAAAAGTTTTAGGTTGTAATGAAGGATGCAGATTTTCCAGTCAGTTGTATTAGAGGATAAAGTGCTGTCATATTCTTATTTATATACATGTCAATCAATGATAAGCCTAAGACCTAAAGTCTTGTACAATAAAACTGTATTTATTTGCCCCTTAGATTTATAGTCACTTCTTAAAGATACATCACAATATACAAGTATGTGATGTTGTACAATATTTATTTAAAAAATTCAATCTTATCAAAGTGCATAGAGTTGAGGTGTGGTGTCCTAATTTCAGAAAGTTGGGGACAATATAGAAATCATCCTTTCTTACTCTTGAATTTCAAATATACATAATATTAAAAATCATTTCAATATTCAAATGTACAAAAAATT
Organism: Uromys caudimaculatus; assembly: GCA_028551405.1. NCBI lineage: Eukaryota > Metazoa > Chordata > Mammalia > Rodentia > Muridae > Uromys > Uromys caudimaculatus. The sequence continues at coordinate 33,035,925 of CM052704.1, forward strand.
ACCTAAATTAAAACTGATTGATGAAACATATTTTATAAGTGTAAAACTAAGAAAGTGATTTCTGGACTTTGCAATAGTCTTTTTGCAATTTTTCTCAGCCTGAAACTTCATATTTTCTTTATTATATAAAAATGCAAGAACCATTTGCTTGCTTTTCTCTCTCTCTCTCTCTCTCTCTCTCTCTCTCTCTCTCTCTTTCTCTCAAAGTAGAACTCACATCAAGCCTGTGTTATTAATATGAAAGTTTTAATTTAAGAATTTTTAATATACATCACAGAAATCCTTCTGATAAAGTAGGAAAATTCAGGGCTCACTTATTAAGACATGGCTATGAAATTAACTTCACTTATTCTGAAAGAATTTCCATCTTAACCATACATATTCCATATTCTTTCATAAAATTTATGCAGGGTCAATTTAACATTACTCAAGTGTGCTTCAATGCTAGTTTAATTTCCACTAAGAATAGTAGAGTAATATGTTTCATTTCTGCTAAGAATAGAAAAATATGAGACAGTGGTGGAAATGCAAATTAAAAACAAAAGTTGAACTCGGAGAGCTTAAAAGTAAACTTATAGAAAGTATACTCAGACACATAACCCAAGTAAGAACTATTAACAATAACAAATCAATACATACAAACCACAGATTACTGATTCTACTCATGGAATGTGCAAGTCCTTCAGATCAAAAGCCCTAAAAGCTAATGATTTTGTTTTCTGTCAGCAATGAACACACATAGGCTTTATGGGCTGCTGTACATCAGAATTGGTTTCAGTTTGTGTTCTCTGCACAGGCAATGATATAGGTATATATGTACATTGAAATACTGGATGGGTAAACACAAGAGGATACCAAAGATAAGGTTGTAAGAGTTGTCCCATATCCCACCATTGATCCTCTGAGCACTCATATATATTGAACCCTTGTATTGGTTAACTTTATATCATTGTGACAAAATAAACAAAGAAGAAAAGAGTGGTTTTGGCTTCCATCATCTGAGGATCTAGTTCAGTTTCACTTAGCACCATTGGGTTGGGCCCATGAAAGCTCAATGCCTGTAGGAACATGTGATAGCAGAGACTTGTTCCCCTTGGGGACAGCCATTTAGCCTAATAGAGAAGAAGGTTCCAAAGTCTTAATATCCACCTCCAGAACTCTCCTCCAGGGATCTAACGTCCTTTCATTAGGCTCTATCTCTTAAACCCCCTCTCAGTAGCACCATTAGAAGAGTAATAAATCTTTATATAAAGAAACACAGGCTTATGGGGGCACATTAAAACCATGGTGTTGTCCTTTGTTTCATACAATTCACTTGACCTCAGAGTAATAAAAATAAATTAATTATCAATAGGAAAACTAATAACCATAAGAACTTGGAACTCTACTTGAAAGATCAAAGGGCAAGACAACTGATTTTCTATACTATCTTCCTGCCTCAAGAGAAAAATATATGTTTCTATTATTTTATGCACAGTGAATACCACATTGATTTTGAGTTATTATGATCAGAGACCTTAACCAAGCTATATAATAAAAACAGGAAACAGGTTTGTTTCCTCATGGAAGTGATAGCACTTGTAGAGAGATAGTTGTGCTTTTCTCTTTATGTCTTCCAATTTGATGCTCAGTATTAATTTATTCACTTCTCTTGACGACATTGTTGTCCTTGGTGGAGCACCTTCCAGGGCTAGAAAAAAAATAACAAAATCAGAGACCACTGCTAAATAGAAGAAGTAAAATAAATAAAAGAGAGAAAAGGGCATGAAGCAGGCAAGATCCAGCAATTATAGCATCTAAAGCACAGCATTTCTCCAAGAAAGAATTTAAAGCAAAACTCTTTCTCAGGCATGAAATCAAGTTATCTCTCTAATAGTTTTTGTGTGGTGTCTATTTATTTTCATTGGTTATGTATTTCATTTTCATGATAACAATCTGAAAATAGCAGGGTAATGGAGGAAAGGCTTATTCTGGCTCTCAGTTTGAGGATGTACAGTCCATGGTGCTAGAAAAGGCACAGCAACAAGATCTGAGGTGGCTAGCCGAACATCCCCAGCTAGAAGGCTGAAAGAGAAAAGAAGAGTTGGATAGAAAGCTTCAAGCCCTCTTAACCCAGTGACCCACTTTCTCCAGCCAGACTCCACCTCCTAACATAGCCTTCAGAAATCAATAAGTAGCAGCTTGGAAACAAGTGAGCCTATAGGGGACACCCCATATTTAAACACTACTAAATCAATATGTGCAGGGACCTTAAGGGTTATTTTTCTAAATTAACTCCAGAAATAAATGGATACAAGTTTTAGTTGTGGCTGCTTTAGAACCATTGAAAGACTTGGTAAACATAATCTTGCAATGGCCCATCTCACAGGTGTGTTTTCAGTCTTAGAGAAAGCTGCCTAGGTGAGCTTTCAAGAATTATTTGTGTGCTTTTATGTGTATGAGTGTTTGCTTGCATATATGTATGTGTACTACTTCTTTATCTTGTACTTGCAGAAGCTAGAAGATATCATGCGGTCCACATGGAACCAGAAAGACAGATAATTGTCTGTCTTACAGGTGTTAGGAACCAAACCAGGGTCCTCTACAAGAGCAAGTGCTCTCAACCACTGGGTCATCTCTCCAACTCTGATATTTTGTTTTTAAATAAGGCAAAGCTGGATCTATTATTCATTGTAGGAGTACATTTAATAAATTCTGGGCTGAGAGAAGTAGACAAAAGAGATTGTTAAGAACTTAAATATCTTAAAGACATGTAATAGTGTACACCTCCTGAATCCTGCTTGGCCATGTGTAAAGGACAGTGTGACATGGTTCCTGGCCCTGGAACATAGCCATCAGGGTGTGGGCCTCCATGAGTGTCAATGGTTGCAGTGGGTGTAAGGCTTGTTTGTATAATAATGTACATATTTTCATGTTCATCCTTTGAGGAATGTCCTTTCTGCCAAGGTTAATGACTCCATGAAAATCAGAAACAATGTGAGTCCAGGAGTCAGTCGAGGGTGTGACTAATGTCTCAGCAAAATGGTAAATGCTGTGACCTTCAGGACAACCCTTAAGACTGTGAGAAAGGACTCTGAAAACATGAGTTCAAAAACATATAATTTCTTAATTATGCAAAATATAAGGATGCAATATGAATTATATAAGAAGTTTCACATATCTAAAGAGACAAAGACAGCTACACTATAAGCCAGCTTGTTAGAAAGACACTAAGAAAGGACTAAGGACTAAGTTTAAAGAGATTTATGGAGTGGTGATCACAGGGTAAGATCCCACCCAGCTAAATTTTTTTTTGTTTATGCTTACAAAGGCAGGCATATTCCTGAGTTCAAGATCAGCCTGGGATAAAGGGATTTTAGATTCAGGCCCAGGTATGGTAGGAATGGTGATTTCACAGCAGCAAGGTCCCAATCAGCTATCTTATTATTTGTGTTTGTGCTTGCTGTCTCTTTCTAAGAATCAAGGGCCTAAGGTCAGAGACTGCTGATTTGTGGGATGGTAAAGAGAGGACCTGGAATAAATGACTACATTGATATGTAAATAAAAGATCTGGCTTTTGGTCTTTATGAGATGAACTAACAGAACACCATAGGAGTTATTTTTTAGAATTATTTCTAGCAAAAGCTGAGCTGTCTGGAGATCTCTGGAGAGCGAACACAGCTTCTTTGGAATTTTTTTTTTCTAACAGGATTTCTGATTTTGGTCAGAAAAATCTATGGAGAGTGAATACATCTTTTTCAGAATTTTTTGTAGCTCTTTTTGAATTTTTTCTAACAGGATTTCTGAGCTTGGTCAGAAATCCCAAGAATTGCTTAGAGAGCTAATGCAGCTCTTTTAGAAATTTTTTCTAGCAGTTACCCAGAGAGAGGTTTTTGGAGAGTGAACATAGGCCTTTTAGATTTTTTTTTCTTAAAAAAAAAAATCAAGAATTTTTTATAGCAGCTTTTCTGACTGGTTGGAAAATCCATGATCTATCCAGTGAGCTTTTAGAATTTCTTTCTGACAAGAGAGAGCTGTCTCAGAGAGAGAGATGTATTGAGAGAGTTGTTTTAAGCAGAAAGCTGTCCTGAGCTATCTAGAGGGAGTTATCTAAGAGCCATCTCAAGCAGAACACAGGCCATCAGCTTGAACCCATGATTTGACTTTGAATCCTTTGTTTTGCTGCTCCCAGATACCCCTTCTCTCAGGACCCCTGACCAAGCCAAGCCTGGACTTTGACATACACACTTTTAATCCCAGCACTTGGAAAGCAGAGGCAGGTGGATGACTGCAAGTTCCAGGACAGCCAGGGCTACATACACAGAGAGAAAATGTCTCAAAAACAAAATTCAAAGACTCAAAATGTCTTGAAATGAGAAATTATATGAAACATGCAGTAATCCTTTTCAAATCCTTCTAAAATTATCTAATAAACACTTAGCAGATATAATATCTAACAGTAATTCCAGGTACCCAAGAAGGAATGTTATTAGCATAAAGAATGAACAGTATAAGAAAAAGAGCAATGCAGTGCTGAGAAATGGTTTTCACCACAGCCCTATCCAATATTGTTCCTTTATTCACTGTTTGCCTCTTCAAGAGAATATATATATGTATTATACACAGAGAATGCTTGGCCAAACTATGAGGAATGCTGTGTGGTAGAGAAAAGATGACTGCATACCCTGTATATAAATAAAAGTAAAAGTTAGAACTCCGGCTAAAACTATTCAACATAATATATTGTATATCCTTACACAGGAAAATAACAAATGAAGCAAAATAAAGGAGGAGGAGCTTATTTAGGCTCACAGTTTGAGGGTGAACAGTCCACTATAGCAAGGGAAACATGGCAACAGGAGCATGGGGTGGTTGTCAAAACTTGCATCACAACTTGGCAGGCTCAGTTCTAATTTGAAGTATGTGCACCCAAACTTTTCTGTGTAACATCTGAGGTACCACAAGAGCCAGACTCTATAACTGGAGACAGTCTCCTTCTCCTTCCAACCTCAGCTTTAACTGAATGTTTGGGTATTTGTCTGTATGCCACAAAACAAACAAACAAACAAACAAAAACTGTCATCTCTTGATGATTTTTAGGACTTACTGTGTGGACCCTAGTTTGTTCTGCATAAAAGGGAACTCTTTTGATCATGATGTCCATGACATGAAGAACAGGCTAGAGGGAGTTGTGAGGAGAGGACTCTGGAATCTCTGAAGTATGATCTGGAGGAGGAAGTGTGCATTAGTAGAGGCAATGTGCTCTTAAGAACTACTGCAGTGGTTCTCAGCCTTCCTAATGCTGTGATTCTTTTGTACAGTTCCTCATGTTGTACAGACTCCCAACCATAAAATTATTTTTGTTGATACTTTATGACTATAATTTTGCTCCTGTTTGAATCATAAATACTTTTGGAGATAGGATTTTGCAGAGGGGTCGTGACCCACAGGTTGAGAAAAACTGAGCTACAGCCTTTGCATCTCATAGGGATACTATGATGACAGGAACAGCATAAAGGGCATAAGGTGACAGACTTCTACTGAAGAAGTGTCATGGTTAATCTTTTTTTCTTAATTTTATTTTATTTATTTTATTTTTTGATACTTTATTTACATTTCCAATGTTTCCCCCTTTCTAGGTCTCCTCTTTGGAGACCACCTATCCCCTCCCCCTCCCCCATCTCTATGAGGGAATTCCAAACTTGACAGTATCTAGAAGCATCTAGGAGACAAACATCTGGGCATGCCTGAGCAAGAATTTCTAGTTTGGGTTAATTGACTTGGGAAGGCCCATTCAACATGGGCACCATTCAATAAAAAGAGAGAAAGGTAGCTGAACACAACATTCATCTCTCCCTGCTTCCTGACTGTGGATGCAATGTGACCAACTGCTCCATGCTCCTGCTGCTTGCTTCCCTGCTATAATGGACTGTGCACCCTCAAACTGTGAGCCTAAATAAGCTCCTCCTCCTCACACTGTTTTGTCAGCTATTTTGTCAGAGCAATTGAAAAGGTAACTAACACAGAGAGTAAATAATACATTCCACAACAGTGACCTGATTCTCCCTTCTTACATGTTTTCCATAGATATCACAAACACATTAAGATGTATTGCAAACAACTGATAGGGGAATATATTTATTTTTCCTCCTCAAGACAATTTTGCTTGTATTAAGGCTTCAATTAGAATTACTCTGATGGAAAAATGAAAGTACAAGTGAGTCTGTGGAAATGGGCATTGCTCACTGTCTACTTGGAATCCCTAAGGCAAGCATAGGTCAGCATAGGCATTAGGAAGCTTAAATTCTAGTTTCATTATTCCTACACTAAATTTTTTTTCATTTAAAATGAAATATGAACATATTTATTTATTAGGATGCTCAGTAATGAAGTGAAATCTCCATTCACCAAGAAGAAGATATTTCTTGCTAGCATTGTCTGTGCTGTAATTTCCGGCCAAATAGCCACGATTTCCCCAGAATCCCTTTGAATTGTTACTGCCTCTGATACCCTCACGAGCAGAGCTGGGATTAGAGTGAGACTATCAGGTCACATTCATCAAAAGCCCACAAAACATTAATAAATGGCACTTGGACATAGGCCTAACATTATCACACTTCTTCAAATGATGATGGGTAGGAGGGACTGCTGTCTAAAGAAAGTTCCTCGGTCATGCTGACATTTATGGAGCTCTTATATGCAAAGGCACAGGGACCAGTTTTACTGCCATCCTACCCTGTACAGTGAAGGAAGTTTAGAGATGAAAGTATACACTATCCCTGACTTAAGTTTCTCTTGGTTCTTCCTGCTGTTAAATGGTGACATTCTGACTCTTGCCTATCTTAGCTAGCAATTCCTTTTTACCCACAATACAACTCACGGACCATATGAAGCTCAAGAAGAAGGAAGACAAAAGTGTGGATGCTTCAGTCCTTCTTAGAAGGGAGAACATAATATTCACAAGAGGAAGAGGGTAGGAGGGGCTTGAGAGAAATGGGGGGGGGGGGAGGCGGGGAAGCAGGTGTGGGAGGAGATGGGGGTGATACATAGAGGGACAGGAAATTGAACAGAGGTGTGTAGCAATGGGGGATGGGGAACTGGGGATGGCCACTAGAAAATCCCAGATGCCAGGAAAACAAGAGACTCCCAGGACCCAACGGGGATGACATTAGCTGAAATGCCCAACAAAGGGGAAGGAGAACCTGTAGAGACCATATCCAGAAGTTAGGTAAGTCCCCGGTTGAGGGATGGGACCACACCTCTTCTTCAAAATTTTAACCCAGAATTGCTCCTGTGTAAAGGAAATATGGAGACAAAGAGTAGAGCAGAGACTGAAGGAAAGGCCATCCAGAGACTGCTCCACCTAGAGGTCCATCCCATATACAGACACCAAACCCAGACACTATTGAGGATGCAAAGAAGTGCTTGCTGACAGGACCCTGATACAGCTTTCTCCTGAGAGGCTCTGCCAGAGCCTGACAAATACAGAGGTGGATGCTTGCAGTCAACCATCAGAGGAGTTAGGGCAAGGACTAAAGGAGCTGAAGGGGTTTGCAACCCTATAGGAAGAACAACAATATCAACCAACCAGACCCCCCAGAGCTCTCAGGGACTAAACCACCAACCAAGGAGTACACATCGAGAGACCTATGGCTTCAGCTGCATATGTAGTAGAGGATGACCTTATCTGGCATCAGTGGAAGGGGAGGGCCTTGGTCGTGTAAAGGCTTGATGCCCCAGTGTAGGGGAATAGTAGGGCAGTGAGGTGGGAGTGTGTGGGTACGTGGGGGAGCAGCCTCATAGAAGCAAGGGGAGGGAGATGGGATAGGGGGGTTGTGGAGCAGAAACTAGAAAAGGAGATAACAGTTGAAATGTAAATAAATAAAATATCCAACAAAACAACCCTGTTAAGACAAATAAAAAATACAAAAACAAGACATAATAAAATATAATAGAAACTGGCTAAAAGGACTACATATTAACAGACAATACAATACACAAACAGGGTGGGAGTAGACAGAAAAGGGCAGAGGTTACAGACTACATAGACTGCTGAATGGACTAGATTTAGTTAAAGCCTTCTTTCCTGGTAACAGAACAGGCGATGGCAGGTCTAGAGACTCCTTCAGGCCCATTCTAAAACCTGCTTGGAGCACACAATACATAGGGGACATTCTTGTCTTCACACAAGCAGAGGGAGGTGCAGGATGATCTCCAAGGTCTCAGTGTCTGCTGCCATCACAATGAACTCAGAGATGAATCTGTTGAGGGTTTTGGTGGCTTCATTGGCTCCTTTCCAAAGCTACTTGTAGTTACACAACTGCTGAACAAGGTCCAGCAGCTTCTTAGTGAGGTGGTAATCTGCAAGGGGTTAGGCCTTTGGATTTACGTCAGCCTCTGTAATGGTAGCAATGCTCTGGCCTCACCTTGACTCCAGAACAGCCCACCTCAGACCGACTGAAATGCTGCAACAGAAAAGGAGCAGAAATCACTTCTAACTTTTACTTTTTAAAATCAAGACACCGTGGGGAAAAAATCACAACATCTCTAGCACTCATTTTTATGTTTTATTTTGTTTGTTTATTTGTTTGTTTGTTTAGTTTTCAAACCAACAAAATTAAACTAAATGAGAATTTTGAAACGGGTTCCTTGTTTATAGACATCACTTGAAAGCAGGTGACAGTGGTGAAGGCAATGGTAGTAATTTGATTACTATCCATAGTTAAATAAGTTTAATTCACATTGAGCCACACATGGTGAATTAATTTGAGTAGTCATAGACTGTATAGTGTTCCCTAAAGTTATTTTTAAAAGGAAATTACCAATTAGTGCTTCTCAGCCATGTTAGAAATATGGGTTGGAAAAGGCACGGGCTGTCTATTGCTATGTAACAAATTAGGCTAATTGTGATTACTATAAGTCAGGAATTCCAAAGAGGCTAAGCTTGGGAATTCTCACAGTCTTTAATACAGTCCAAGTCTCAATGTTAGCCAGGATAAGCCATGTGGAGCCTTGCCTGGAACTGTCAACATGCTCAACCACATGACTGGCTATTGATAGAAAGCTGTCTCTTCTCACAGGAACTAGGGATGTTTAAGGGTAACATAGCACTTAATTTTCTGTATCTGGAAAAAAACAAGATAACAGGTACAATGTTCTCAATGACAAATTCTCAGAATTCACACAATCACAAATCCACTGTATTCTGCCATGCCTGTGATTAGGAAGGGACTATGCAGGGCCTCAGTACCCAGAACTAGAAACTATTGGGAATACTGAGCACCACATGCAGCCCTCATGGACCCTTCCAGTTCTAATGTTTTATAATTATGAGAAATTTTACAATTACTACTAATGACACTGAAATACATCCATTGAAAATACTCCTCACGTTATACATATATAAAACACACTGCTTTCACAAACAGAATATTGGCTGTTTAAGGGATCTATCTCCTAATCTTTAGAACCCAGATTATATTACCTAATAAGGGAAAAGAGATTTTGAAGATACTAATAATTTAAAAACTTGAAATTTAAAGAATATTTTAGATTCTCTGAGTTGTCCGTTATACCAGAGATAAATTTAACAATATTTTTGGCTGTGGTCAAAGTTGGTCTTTTAAGGAAGGAAGAAAGTAAAGAAGATAAAAGAGAAGGATTTGACCCTCTGCACTGCCAGTTGTGAAGATGGAAGAATGAGCTTAAAGAAAGTTCTAGACACCAGGAAAGAGAAACAATCTCCCCTAGGTCTCAGAAAGTAACCTAGACTTCATGGACTTTGATTTTAGTTACCTCAAGACTAGGCTCATCCTAGAAGTCTAACCCACAGAACTACAAGAACCAATAAAATTTGTGTTCTTAGAAGCCACCAGTTATCCCACAGTGACTTAATTTTTAATATTTTATTATATTAAATTTTTGAATTATTTAATGGAACTGTACATTACCTAATAAGATTTTCAATCTGCAAGTCATGGGCATTGTATTTTATTTCTTTATATTAATACTCAAGTTTTGCCTTGGGTTCAAACTGACAAAAATCGAAATCCTCTGAGCCAGAAGACACCTTATTATGAAATTATTTTGAAGGACATGTCTCACCTCTTCAAGAGATTACAGTGGTTTTCATTTTTAATATCTCCTTGAAACTGTTAAAGGTGTTTAATATTTATAAATTTATAAATTTAAAATTTATTTGAGTGAGATTAAGATGGAAAATGTTCACATAATAGTTAATTCATGTAAAATTTGATTGTATTTATTTCAAAAGATTTAATTTGTACTAAAAATAATACCATTTTTGTTTAGATATAAATGCATATACAACTATTGATAATTTCTAATGCTTTTTCTGTGTACCTATAGCTATATACCACACTCAGTAGGCTTCAAAGAGTTAAAGATTTAATCACTAACCTCAGAGAATGCATATCCATATATGAATAAGAAACAATATATTAAAGATTAAACTACAGTTAAAATAAGCAAAAAAGTTAAAAATATAGAAAGTGACTGCTTCCCATACAAGTTATTCAGAAAAGTAAGCCACATGGGGCTTCAAATGAAAAGATATTATCACATGAGATGAGGAAAAACACTATAATGTAGATGTTATTTAACCTTAAAAAGTACACGATATTGTAGGGCATAAGGAATCAGGGTAGCTAGCTTAAATGGATGAAAACGTTTCTATTGTATAGAATTCACCCAATAATATTATTGATTTACAAATTTCAGAAGGACAAAAGAATGTCTTATACCTGTGCTCTAGCTTAATTAGAATCTCAAGCAATGAGTATGAACTCAAGATTCTGTCATGTATATTTAAGCTGTGCACCATGTTCTGATGTCTGCGTGTATAGTCAAATGATTGTTCTCACTGAGCAAGTTAGCATGCCCACCAGTTTGTAGTGACTTTTGTGTGTCTTTGTGCATATGTGTTTAGAGAACATAAAGTTACTCCAGCATTGTTTTTCAATATAAAATGGAGAGTGTTTGGCAGTCTTCCCACAACACTTTGAACCTCTGGACTTATCTTGTGTAGCTGAAAGAGTAAGCACTTTGAGTTAACATTTTCTGATTTAATCTATCCTCCAGATCTGATGGCCACCATTGTGTTTTTCTATGGGTTTGGCTTTGTAAAACTTCATATTTAAGTTGTATTATGCATGATTTGGCTTTCTGTGCATTGGTTCATTTAACAAGTGTATCTCGTTCATATATGATTATATCAAATTATATAATCTTATGTTTTAAGGCTAAATTGTGTGTGTGTGTGTGTGTGTGTGTGTACACATTCTTTGATTCTTTGTCAATGGGCTGTTAGACAGTTTGCAGTTTGCATGTCTTGTCTACATAATGTTGCAATGAGTTTGGAAACTCAGGCCTCTCTGAGGTAAGGTTTTAGTGTATTTTCCTTTGGGTCTTTACCACCAGATTCATTGCTGAATGGTATTTTACTACTCAATAGATGTTCAGTGGGAAAAAAGATAACATTGAAAGAAATGAAGTTATATAATGAGCAGAAAATATAGTTTCATAAAAAAATTTAAATACAAATGAATTTCTATCTTAAAAAGGACTCCAAAAAACTGTTAAAAACTAGTGTTAACTTTTTATAAAGAAGATAATTTTAAAAAGTAAATTGAGAGGGGTCAATAAGAAAAGAAAAAACATAGACATGTTAATAAAAATGACAGAATTTAATCAGATGATGTGGAAAAGACAGATTCTATATGAAGCTCAAGGTTTAGAGCCCAAATATCATAACTATGCTGCAATTCACAAGAATGAAAAGAAGAAGAAAGAATTAATGTTTCTCTGGCTTTTAGGACGTTGAATAAAGTATAAAGCACACAAGATATGGATTGGTAAATGGATGGATGGATGGATGGATGGGTGGACGGATGGATGGATGGATGGTCATTTTGTGGTGGGTGGTTGGATTGTATCTCAGGAGCAAAGAAATGATCTTGAGAGCTGTATAGCATAAACACAATGGTGCTGTGAGAAAGGATAGCCCTGGATTAGAGAATAGCAAATAATTATGTGATGGAATCAGCATCCCTGACCTCAAGCTGTACTACAGAGCAGTAGTGATAAAAACTGCATGGTATTGGTACAGCAACAGGCAGGTAGATCAATGTAATAGAATTGAGAACCCAGAAATGAACCCACACACATATGGTCACTTGATTTTCGACAA
>CM052704.1:33048611-33064574 GCA_028551405.1 Uromys caudimaculatus
TTTCTCCAACCCCTCCATCTGGTACCTCACTCTCAGTCCAGCGGTTATTGTTAAGTGAAACTTAGACATTCTGAACTTGTGGGCTAATATCCGCTTATCAGTGAGTACATACTATGTTCGTTCTTTTGAGACTGAGTTACCTCGCTCATGATGATATTTTCAAGTTCCATCCATTTGCCTGCAAATTTCATTAAGTCATTGTTTTTAATAGCTGAGTAGTACTCCATTGTGTAAATGTACCACATTTTCTGTATCCATTCCTCTGATGAGGGACAGTGTCCTTTGCCTTAATCAGTCGGCAGTTCCTCAGAAAAATGGACATAATACTACCTGAGGACCCAGCTATACCTCTCCTGGGCATATACCCAGAAGATGCTCCAACATGTAACAAGGTTACATGCTCCACTATGTTTATAGCCACCTTATTTATAATAGCCATAAGCTGGAAAGAACCCAGATGTCCTTCAACAGAGAAATGGATTCAGAAAATGTGGTACATTTACACAATGGAGTACTACTCAGGTTTGAAAACAATGAACTCATGAACTTCTTAGGCAAATGAATGGAATTAGAAAATATTATCCTGAGTGAGGTAACCCAGTCACAAAAGAACACACTTGGTATGCACTCATTGATAAGTGGATATTAGCCCCAAAGCTCCAAATATCCAAGAGACAACTCACAGACAACGTGAAGCTCAAGAAGAAGGAAGACCAAAGTGTGGATGCTTCAGTCCTTCTTAGAAGGGGGAACAAAATACTCATGGGAGGAAATACAAAGACAAAATGTGGATCAGGAAAGGCCATCCAGAGACTGCCCCACCTAGGGATCCATCCCATACCCAGACACTATTGCGGATACCAAGTATTTGCTGACAGGAGCCTGATATAGCTGTCTCCTGAGAGGCTCTGCCAGAGCCTGACAAATACAGATGCAGATGCTGGCAGCCAACCATTTACTGAGCACAGGGACCCCAATGGAGGAGTTAGAGAAAGGACTGAAGAAGCTCAAGGGTTTTGCAACCTATTGGAAGAACAACAATATCAACCAACCAAACACCCCAGAGCTCCCAGGGACTACACCACCAACCAAAGAGTACATGTATAGGGACCCATGGCTCCAGCAGCATAAGTAGCAGAGGATGGCCTTGTTGGACATCAATGAGATAAGAGGTCCTTGGTCCTGGGAAGGCTCAATGCCCCAGTGTAGGGGAATGCCAGGGCGGGGAGGTGGGAGTGGGTGGGTCGGTGGGTGAGCACCCTCATAGAAGCAGGGGGAGGGAGGACAGGATAAGGGGTTTCCAGAGGGGAATCCTGGAAAGGGGATAACATTTAAAAAGTAAATAAATAAAATATCCAGTTTAAAAAAAAAGTTAAAAGCTGTTGCTTGTACTTGGAGTAAGTTCTTTTGGCCTGGCTGCCTTGTCTGGTCTCAGTGGAAGAGGAAGTACCTAGCCTTGCAGAGACTTGAAGCACCAGGGTGGCAGGATGCCCACAGGGGGCTCACATGCTCAGGAGAGAAGAGGATGGGGAATGGGAGAAGCATTTGGGGAGGGGGTGACCGGGAGGGGGCAGTGAGCAAGATGTAAAGTGACTATGTTTTTAAAAAGTTCAACTAAATCATATGTGTGTGTGTGTGTGTGTGTGTGTGTGTGTATCAGCTATCCTCTTTCAGTGTCTTCAAGACCTAATGTTACTCTAAAAGTTTTAACATATAATACAATATTGGTTCTGTACCTTCAGGTACAAGAACTGCATGAATTTAAAGTTACTCACTTTTAACTAAATTATTGATCTTGCAAAGATGATTCTGGAAAGATATTTCTTCTCAGTGACCTGCAATATTGAGATTTTGTTTTAGTCAGGATAAACAACTTTCTAAAATTACTAGTACCTTTAAAATAATTGTTTCTCGTTCACTCAGTTATTCAGATCAGTTCTCTCATTCCCTCTACAAAAGATAGACTGGACAGCCTTAACTAGAAGGGTGGAAGAGATCACTGTGGAACATACATATACGCACACATGTGAATGCATATGTGAAGCCACACAAGAGACTGAGATACCTTGGATTGTTCCAGAACAATTTCAAAATATAAGTATGCAACTAAATATTGGCAAGTGAACAGCAAGCGAGAAATTAAAGCACCCTGGCCATGGTGCTCTGATATTCTTCCAGTCTCTAAGCAGCATTTGCATCAGCTTGACTACTCTGGGAGTGTTCAAGTGCCCTGAACCAAAGAGCAAAGTGATTGTGCCTGTATTTGCAAGTGTCCCCTCACCTTAAGAAAAGCCCTCCCTGGCTTCTCTGCCCTCTGCTTGGCTCCTGAAGCCCTGTGATTCCTGCTGCTGGAGCTCCTGTTTGCTCTCAGAACTGTTTGATCACTCAAGGACACAACAGAACAGCATGCAGCTCTTGCCTTTTTGGCACAGGCTTGAAGTTCAGCAGTAGGTGGTTTCTCACCAGTTTGGCTTGCTTTAGGACAATGAGTGACAAGATGTTAGTTCACACAGCATGACTTATGTAACTTACAAAAAGAAAAAGATCAAACTGGAGGTTTGTTCAGCAAATCAGCAAGATTTTGAAAACAAGAATAAAAGACTTTTCCCTGTGTCCCAAGATAAAGAGGATTTGGCCCAACTACTAAAGGGAGACTCATGCAAAAATGAGTGAATGTGGCGAATGCCCTTCTGAGATTAATGCCATTCAAAACAACCAGACCAGGTCCCCTGAAGAAGATGTCTTTTGTAAGAAGAGAGGTTGCAAGCAAGATATTATTAATCAAGATGTTGACTCACTAAAACAGTCATATGACTATAAGCAATTTAAATCTTAAAAAAAAAAAGTCTACCTTAGTACACCCGAAGCTACATGTAATAATTTTGTTGAATCCTGATGAAATTCACATAAATGTTTGCTTCTTGCTTAGAGAAAATGTTGGCTCCACAGAAAAATCATTGCCAGAAAGCCAAACACCACTTGACATGAGAGTCCATGGCTGTTCTTTGAACTTGGGAAAGAGTATTTTTGAGGTTCCCCTTGTGATTTATCAGTGTGTGTGGGAAGATGCATGACCATTGCTGAAACACAAGATCAAGATGTCTCAAGGAGCCATGACAATTTTGTTCATACTGAACTCTTCCTCTTTATTGCTTAGTCAGAATTGTCACACTGCAAATAAAGTTTCCAGAATTGTCCAATGTTTGGTGGGGTTTTTTTTTTTTTTTTTCAAAAGAGAAGCAAGAGGAGAAGGAGAGGGAGGAAGAGAGAGGAGAGGAGAAGGAAAAGGAGGAAGAAGAGGGAGAGGAGGAGGGAAAAGTGGCAGAGCCACAACAGGCTTTGTACGAGCCTGCAATGCTAATCTCAGTCTTCATACATATCGTGTCTGAGTCTGTTTCATCCAGCTTTAAGGAGCTAGGTTTCACCAAGCAGTTTTGTGCCTTTGCCCTCTACTCACCTGATACAATCACCTGCCAGTACAGCTATAAGCAGGCCAGATTATTTCACCCCTGTCTCTACAAATATTGAACATATCTATACATTTTTGAAAATGAGGTAAACACAATTTTATAATCTCATAGAAATAGGAGCAGAACCAAAGTCAACCAATCTTTGTCCAACTAAGACAGTGTACATGCTACATAGTGCAGGGTTCTAGGCTGTGGGTTGGTTTGGATTTTGAGACAGGGGTTCATTACATAGGCCTGACTTTCTATACAGACCAAGCCTCAATCTTATGACAGTCCTTCAGCTCTGATTCCCAAGAGCTGGGGTTACAGAAATGTGTCACTGTGCCTGGGTAAGAGGCTAGATATTTTATATATGAAAATATTAAAAAGGTTGACTATAGTCACCAAAGCATAGAAATTAGACTTTAATTGTGAGTTGTGGAGAACTATGTTTGCAACTAAAGAAATGGACAATCTCCGACTTGAGCATCTGAAACTCTGCATTATGATAGCTGCTGTCTACTTAACTGAGAAGTCGTAAAGTTCAGCTCATGCAATGATGATAAGAGTGTGTGGAAATTGTAATATACTCAGAGAAAGGTTAGATTCTGGGTATAAAGACAGGATGATGATTTTGTCAGGTTGATATGAAAGATGCCTGCCTCATTCATTCACTCCTACTTTCAATCTCTGTAAAGAATAACTTTCAAAAATTAAGTCATGATCTGCTCTAGAATCCTCACTTCTGTTCTGCACCCCTCTTATGTCGTATAATTTTATCCTTTCAGATATAAGGAGAACATTAACCAACTCACAGACACTAATGATAATTTTGTACACAAGGAAAGTAAAATACAGGTACATGACAACATGGCCAATATTGTTGCCCAGAAGTCTCCTTTGCAAGCTCAAGAAAATTGTAGGCATACAGCAGTAAGGATTTATCCTTAGTCTTCTGAGTTCTCTGTGGCCAAGAATACTTCTTAGGGTGATTAGCACCAGAGTCATCAATCTCTAATGGGTATCTGAATGCCCACAAGTTCAGGGAGTATTCTGACCATGAGAGTTAACAGTAGTGATCAGCTCTGGCCACCTGTATTATTTGTGTTTGAAAAGTGTCCATGTTGACTGAACAAACACTTTCAGGCACCACACACATCTGTGGTCTGCAGGGTTACTTTCATCACACTAAGCCTGTTCTTTGAGAGCGACCGGCTTCATGCTGAACTCAGCATGAGGACAACAGGGCAGGACACCAATTAGTGAAGGCATTTGCACTAGCCTGACAGGACCACTGTGCGGGGAAGTTCACTGGAGCCTATACAAGAGCGGAAGTATGTCCTTCGGCAGTAAATAATTAAACTGAAAGGGAAAGGCGTTATGCTTCATAGACGGAGATTTGATTTATGTTCAGGAAAATCTGCAGCCTTCAGAAATCTGATCAGTTACCAGTCCCACATGGTCTTGACAAAGCCACTAGGAACTGCACAGTTCCCTTGTACTATACTTTCTCTGTCAACTAAATTCAGGTTTTGACCTTCAGCAGGGCAGACATGAAAACACAGGTCAGGCTGTGAGCTAGCACAGCACTGAGCAGAAGTTGTCAGGAGCCCATCTCTACTTCTTGAAAACAATCACTCGCCATCATAATTTGCCCTCCTGGCCAGTGAACATGTCAGTTTTGTAGCTTCTAAGTTTTCATTTAACTATAATGATTAATTTTTCTATTTTCTAGATTTGTAGAGCAAAAAGTAAAGATAAGGTAACAAGCCAAGTACCAAATGTAATTTTCTCTAGCACAAAAATTTTGTCTTTAATCCAATCTATAGATCTAGTTGCCACTTGGTCTATTTCCATTCAGATTGTTCTAGAAAATACAAAGAAAAGATCACAAGCCAAGTCTCCTGTCTGATAATATTCTCAGAAACTTTAAACAGCTTTAAGAGATTTGGCCTCAAACCCAAACATTAACATGATCGCTCAATTTTAATGAGGTCAAGCAAGCTGCTGGGCATCTGGCTGGTGCTCAAGGTCCTGCCCTGAGTGGTGAGGGCCACCTTGTTCTTACCAAGAATATAAGAGGTAGTGACAGGTGATAATGTAATGCAGAAAGCTGTTGCCCCAGGTCACTTCATCTTTGAACCCCACTGGATTCCCAGAGGCAATGGCATAGGTTCTAGCTAGACACAAGCAGTTTTCTCATTATCTAAAGAGCTGAAGAAGACTTTTTGCAGAAAATGATTTTTTTAAAAAAATTAAGAGAACCCCTAATATGTATGGGTTTACCAGCCTGAGGAAGGAAGGAAGGAAGGAAGGAAGGAAGGAAGGAAGGAAGGAAGGAAGGAAGGAAGGAAGGAAGGAAGGAAGGAAGGAAAACACCTCTAGAAATTCTGAGCAGAGATATGGAGGTCATGCTGCAGTGAATATCTACATTACGCCATTTAAATCAAGGTAAACATATCTATGTACTCATTGCTCACCTATTTACTGTGAAAGCATTCAAACTCCTTCTAACCTCTTAAAAGATATAGTACATTACCATTATCTACAGCAACTCTACCATGCAACCACACACAAGAACTCTGTGTCCTCGTCATATAACTTAGCACCTGTGCATCAACTTTTGATTTGAACTTCAGCCATTGATCAACCTTTACCAGACACTCATCCACCTGAGAAAAGAATCGCAAGTGTTTGAAAAGTACTTTCCTGGGTAATAATGAGAGTGTAAATAAGATAACAGGTTCTTCAGCACTCCAGGATAAGTCCTCTTAACTCCCTGAATTGTTGAAAGCACTCAATAAGTGCACAGCCTTTGCAGTGGCCATTAGATTCACGTAGGCACTGAGTACGTGAGGCATGGGTGCTCTGACTAGGGAAACAGATTTTTCCTATTTAGTTTGAACAAACTTAAGGTTAAATTGTCACATTCATGAGGCCATTCGCTGTGGCTAATGGCTACTTGATTTGACAGGGTGGTTGCGAAAATAGACACACAAGAGCTAGAGAGATGCATAGCATTTATGAATACTTACAGAGTTTGCAGTGGTCCCGAGTGCACCCGCATCAGATGCCTCACAACTACTGACCCCCAGTTCCAGGGGATTCAATGCATTCTGATCCTGCAGACACCTGCACTTATATACACATGATGATGGGGTCATCTCACACACAAATACACATAATTTGGAATCATCAAAAAAGAAACTGTAGGCATAAATTTTTTTGCAACCTACTTTTAATAAGGGTTCAACCTCTCCCCTAGCCCACCACCCAGCAGAGGTAGTGGAAGAGAAAAGTTATTAGGATCTGGGGGCAGTGGACCTGTTCATCAATAGTTCTTTTGGGGCAAGCTTGATCTTCTTTGACAGCAGTTTGGTCCTGTAGCAAACACCAAATACGATTCAGCAGCTGCAGACCAGTCCTCTAGGTAGGCAGACACCAGGCACGAGCTAGTAGTTACAGCCCCATCCTTTCAGCAAGCAGACACCAGGCAGATGGAGTTCAATCCTAAAGAAACCACCAGGCTGACCAACTGACCTCAGTCGAGGCTGCAGAAGTGGCAAGCTGCTGCAGGAACCCTGAAAACAGTTTATGGATGAGTTTTTGTCAATGGCAATGCTATAACAAGTTGAGTTCAACAACGCTATGTAAGGCGAACCAATACATGCGCGTCATTAGCAAAGAATAATGAGGCAGAGCAAACCAAACCAAGGCTCAGTGCTTGTCTCCCGCTGTCCGTGGGGTCATATTTATACTCCTTCATCACAGGTTCTCTCACGTGTTTGCTATATCCAATTGTCCTTTTACCTGTGTCTGCTTCAGGAAAACAATCTTTCACGTGTTTGCTTCAGCCAGAAATCATTTCACCTGTGTGCCCCAGCAAAGCATCATTTGAAATAACTAACTTTCCAGAGAAACTAGAAGTTTCTTCTCCAGTAAACCTTTTCCTTTAAAGTCCATACAAAGCTCATGGGCTGAGAATCAGCCAGATCTGCTATAAGCATGAAGCAGTTTTTCTTCCATTGCCACCTTTTGTCAAGGTTTTTTTTCTTTTTACATTTTTCATTAATTAATTTATTTTACCACCCAAATGAAGCTTCTCCTCCCTCCTCTCCTCCCAGTCCTTCCCTTTCACCTCCTCTACCCCATGCACCACTCCCTTCTTCCATAGAAGCAAAGGTCTCCCATGAGTATCAACCACCTTCGCATATCAAGTTGCAATAGGATTAGGCACATCTTCCCCTACTGAGCCTAGACAAAGCAGCCTAGTTAGGGGAAAGGGTCCAAAGGACCGAGTTTTACATCTGTTACCTCTGTGTAGGGTACCTAGGTTCATCCCACGCATGCTCTCTGGTTGGTCGTTCCGTTTCTGTGAGTTCCTATGAGCCCAGGTTAGTTTATTCTGTAGGTCTTATTTAGTTGTACAACTACATCTGCTGAAGAAATTTTAAAAATGAGGGTAGAACATCTCACCCCTTACATGAGATTGTTGTTAATATACCTGGTGATAGAGAGGCTAGCCATCTTTACATACACCAGGGTGCAAAAAGGACATCACACAGTGCACTATGCAACTTTGCTAATTCCTAAAGCAAACTAGTCCACCAGAAACTACAAACAATCAGTTATTTAAGTTAATGAAAGAAGTATAAAGCCTAAGACTTCTTAGATTTATGGAAAGGTGCTTTTAAGCATCATCTATTTTCAATTGTAAGGCAGAAAGTCTAAGAAGAAACAGGCTGATGATACATCAAGAAAAATGTGGATTACATGCAAAGATCTTCCTTCCTACTTCAGTATTAAGGATGGGATGGATTTTCAAAGGGTGACTACAGAGTTGCTGACACAACATAGGACACTATGTGAACATGCCATCTGGTTTAACTTACTGGTACCAACGCTGTGTTATTTCTAGAGTGGTGTGTTTCATTTCAACTGAACTTGTTTGGCTGAGTATCTTACATAAAGGTCTTGCTATATCTTTCCCAGACTTTCAACTCCCACATCGTCTAGTATACATGCACAAGGATTTCCTTTAAAGTATATGTTCAGGCTAAAGGTTCAAAGGACTTAGCAATGTTGAGTTGTAAAACTGTGCCAAAGTGGTGGGCACCACGCCCAGGCAAAAAAGGTGCAGTCCTTAACCTAAGCACCTTATCCAAAACACAGTTGTGAACGACAAAGAGATGGTGGTGCTTTGATTATCTAAAACTTTAACTGGTAGGTAATAAATGGGTCCTAGAAGCATTATTGGAGCATATGGAATATTAAATTCAACCTTTAAAAACACAGAAAAAATGGCAAAGGAATAAAGAGAAAACAAATAGACACATATGGGCAAGAACTTTCAGTAATATGTTTGTTAGCTATTCATTAGCAGGAGACAATGAGTTCGGAGATTTAATTATTAACTGTTGTAGAAAATAAATTGCTGCAGTGGCTGCATTTGTTAAGTGCAGTTTTGACAGACAGTAATTATTTGATCTCAGAACTCCTCTTGAAGTTGTTTCTTATTTTCTAAGTTTTGGTTTTGTATAAGTTGGTTTGTGAAACAGTAACTTGCTTATGTGTACAGTGTGTGCATGTGAAGGCCTTAGGGCCATGTCAGGTGTCTTCCTCTATTGCTCATCACAGGATCTCTCTCTGAAGCTGTTGCTCATGAGTTCTGCTAGAATGGCTAGCTACCAAGCCCCTGGAAGCCATCTCTCTTTGATGCCTTCTCAAGCACTATTTTTACAGGTACCCACCACTATACCTAGCTCCTTCCAAGGGAGTTGGTGATCCAAGCCAAGTCTTTGTGCTTGTACCACAAACACTTTGCCATGGAGCCATCTCCCAATGCCCTTGGTTATTATTTTGAAGCTTTTCTATTCACCATTTCCCCAAATTACTCCTATAATACAATACCACAGACACCAATTTCTAGGTGGTCTTCATGCATAGTTCCTGACTTCTGTAAGCATTTGCTTACATTTTCAGGAACCAGAGAGTCTTGTCCACCTCTACTCTAGTCCACAGGCAATGTGCAAGATGGAAGATGATGTGATGCAAAAAGCTCAGAATGAGCATTCTGGGCCTTTCAAGATAGCACAGTCGGTGAAGTGCAATTATGAGACCAGAGTTCAATCTCTACCACTCACTTGAAAAGTCCTGGCATGATAGCAGACACTTATAATCCCAGCCACTGAAGAGTGGAGTCAAACAGATCCCTGGAGTATCCTGATGAGCCAGTTTAGTCTAATAGTGATAGGCTCTATCTCAACAAAGAAAGTTGTTGGCTCCTGAAGAATGATACTTTTAAAGAAATTTGACTTTTGCCTCCATATGCACACTTTGTGCATATCGGCGCGCACGCGCACACACACACACACACAGAGAGAGAGAGAGAGAGAGAGAGAGAGAGAGAGAGAGAGAGAGAAACTTCAGATAATGAACAAAAGTCATGTAGATCTGAGAGATGGCAGGTGACAAAGAATCAAATATTGGAGATATAGAAAGAGCAAGGGAGGTCAAGACTTCAGAAGCTTGTCTCCTAGCCTTGATCTGGCTGAAACTGTGCAGAAGTGCCATCAAGGCTTGTGACAGACATCTCTCTCTTGTGGTGTTTTCGATAAGACTCCCTCTACTGGCATCACAAAGACTACACCGAGGTCTGGGCTGAAAATGAGCTCCTCAGCCTCTAGCTGATATGACTGCCAACACCAGATTTGCCCAAGACAGCTGGATATTGTTTTAATGATGGGTGTCATCAGGTGACTCACTGGGTGTGATCTCAGACAGGTTAATAAGACTCCCCAGGACTCAGTTACCCAAACTATGACCGAGGACATGGCTACACTAATACAGCAACCTATGAGAGGTGGAGGAGGGGGACACAAAGATCAGAGAGTCTAGAGAACAGTGGCCAATTTTGTTCCACACACCCAGCAAACATAACTCACTGTTATTATTTGTAGTTTTCCTGCTGTGTTAGAACAGTTAAACTGTATTTCCTATAACAAGCAAAATCACTAATATTTAACTTAACAGATAGACATGGTTTTAGTGGCTATTGAATCTCATTAAATAGGTTCCTAATAGCCAACTATTGTTTAAGAGACATATTAATGGTCTTATTGCCTTTAAATTAAATCTTTCTTTCAACCTTTTAATATTGCTCATAACTTATACTTCCACCCTTTTAAAACAAGTACATAAAGCTTTTTAAAAAGCAAGTTAAGGTATCGGTTGCTTCTACTTCTTTCTTATTTAATCTTCAAAATGTGTGGGCAAAGACACTCCATTCTTTTAATTCTTCCGGGTCATATGTTGCTGTGTAGATTTCCACCTAACCACCAATGCAGGAAGCTGGGACCACTTCCTTTTTTATAGTGTGACAGTCTGACTAATGGGCTCTTGATGGCCAACTCATTCTCCTTTTGCTTTTGGAAACACAGCTTCTCCCTTTATAGTCTTCTTTATTTCCTTCTGCCTTTTTCTATTCTCAATGACTTTAAGCTCACCATTTCTGTTTCTGTGTACGTGCAATCTCAATATTATTTTGTTGTTATTTTCATGTACGTTCTATTCCAGTGCTTGCTAATGGGGAAGCTACTTCCTCAGAATGTTTTACTAACATGATGTGCAGGTCTGTTTATTTATCTCCTATTAGTCATACATTCAGCGACACTTGGTGACATTCATGGCATGCCACAAAGGGGAAAGGGACAGTCTGTTACTTCAAGGTATAGTTACCAATCAGACGGCAAAGAGTCACTGAGGTCTGCTCAAGTGTTTACCGGAAGTACTAAAGAAAAGAGTCACAGAAGCCCCTAGAAAAGTCACCTATCAACATCTGTCATCTTGTCAGCTGTGAACAACTTGCAGCATGCTAGAGGCCACACCTGGAGCAGGAAAACACTGTCTTGTAAAGCCTCTTTCATTTTCTGTCTCTGTTGTTCCAACTGTTGATGATATCCAGAACCTTCCATTTGCCACTTGGAGAAGGGGAGGACTAGAAGGTTTGATGAAGGCTCGTGGTCACTCAGAAGACCCACACTGCCAGACAGGAGGAAACTTCAACTTTAAAAGCAAGATAGTAACATGTGTTACTGATAGTCAAATTACATAACAGAGGTGGATTTCTATGACTTGACCTGTATTACCCAGAACTGACACAGAAGCTATTAAGTTTGCCTACCTTTGCCCATAGAAGTGAGAAGGACCAATCTTAGTCTATATTTAAAACAGAACAGACAAGAGTGAAACCATCTTGTGATTTTGTTTTGCAGGTCATCCCAACTGAATGGAATCGTCTACCTCACAAGAGGGGAAATGGCCATGTTAAAGGAAAATACAGCTTTCCTGGGAATAAAGATGCCATTGCCAGACAAAATCAGTGACATTCTTGAAACTATGGAGATCACCCTGAATTGGCAGATGACACTTGTCATCTCTGGATCAAGCATTATTGCTTATTGCTTCCTTTCCATTCCATATAGAACCAGATAGAAAGGCATGGACTGTACCCTTCTCCTTCTTTGCCCAAGATGCTCTGCAGGAATGACCTTGAAATGGCCCCTACCAGGGCCTGCCCTGGAGAGTCTTATGAGTCTATTATCAAAGCCCAGTGTGCTGAGGCAGGTTTTTAATCCCAGCACTGGGGAGGCAGAGGCAAAGGGAACATGGGCTACATATCAAGACCTTGACAAATAAAGGAAGAAAGAAGAAAGAGAGAAAGAAAGAAAGAAAATTAAAAGAAAGTCGATTTTTTAAAAGATTGTTCTTTTTAAACAGTGGCTCACATTTTAATGAATGCAAATCAAAAGAAGGAGGCAGTATCATTCCAGGAAAAGATTTGAAGGTTTATGCCCTGGAGAGTTTTGAAGTAATATCAAAACTCTACAACTGTATGCAAATCTCTGCAAAACAGCAAGTAAATACCTCCTTGACTTCTTAACAAAACCAAATGTCCTTGTTAATTTGCCTGTTTATACACGAGCTTTGTGGGTATTTGTCCTGCTTTTTTAAAAGTGAACCATCACCTCATTGCATTTTTCTTTGATGCCTTTAGGAATCACACCCCAAACACGGTGTGATGGAAAAAGGAAAACTGTCCTGGGAGCAATGGCCCTGACTATGACGAATAACACTATGATATTGCAGATAGACGAGGCGCTCGCTTCGCCACAGCTTTCTATCTTTGCAAACACAAAACGATACTAATCTAGTGTAATTCACAAGTTCCTTTTGGGACTCAGTAAGGCAGTGAACATGAAATGTATGAAGATGAAGTAATTTAAAATAACAGTGCGTTTTACGGCTTCTTCAAGGTTTTAATGAGGAAATTCCATCTCAGTAAGAGGAAGTGGGGATATATTGGAGGGTGAGAGGGAGGGGCAATCACGAGGGAGGGAGAACTGTGAGCAAGAAAGGAATGAGAAATAGAGATGCAGAGGGAAGGAGGGAGAGAGAAAGGCTGTCCTTGAACTCGTGATGCCCCTGCTTCTCAGTTGTGACAGGGAGGGATAGAGGGAAGGGACGTCATGGTAGAAGTGTGTGCCTAAACAACAAGTAACAGCTTAAAGAAGAAAGACTGTGTAGGGTTGAATCCCAAAGCCACCAGGCGAACCCTAAATTTGCTCCACAGAATGACCCACTATTTTTCACATGCCAAAGGGCAACTTGCTGGGCTTCTACCTGGAGCAAGTTGTTTCTGAGTATCTCTTCCTTTGTTCCTCCAAAGGAATGGTGACAGTTGGCTGTGAAATAACTTTTGTCATCTTCCAGATTCTCTGTTTTTCTCTCCTAAAGCAGTGACTTTTCGCTCCTCCATTTTAATCCCACATCAATATGAAACTAGAATATCCCCACCCTCCCCGTCTATGTCTGGAGTCCTGTCTTGGCCATTTGGGGCAGGAGTTCTTCATCTACGGCTTGATAATTTTTAACTTCTTTAGCAGTAATTTGCAATTTTGGAAGTCCCAACAGGGAAACAAAATTGTTTCTACAACTGTTTTTTTAATTTTATCTTCTAGATTTTGAAAACAATAGGGACATATTGCAAAGTATATTATACAGTATAAAGTTTTAAAAGGCAGGGGGGGAAACCCAATGTGCACAAAAGCAACAATAACTAAAACATGATATTTCTTTTATTTTTCAATTTTGCCATGTTGAAACACCAGTCTTTCTATATAGCCCAAGCTGTCCTTGAACTCACGTTGCTCCTGCCTCTCAGTCAGGAGAGGTGCAATTGCAGGTGTGTAACATCACACCTAGCTATTCTTGTTCTTTATAGAAGCTACCTTACCTTTTCACTTAACATTATATCACTGGCCTTTTCCTATACCAATTTTTTTGTGCCATAAGGTTTAATACTATTTTTAAATTGTTGTTTTGTGATGTTCAAATTCCAAATGTTCTATACTGGTTTCTAGTAAATAAAAAAATTAGTTTAGTCACTGTATCTTTGAATCTACTTATATTCTGTTTGCTTCTTAAACAACAGAAGCTTTTGTTCTTTGATTGAAGCAGATGTTTTCATAGAACGAATGCAGTATTTCTCATGTACCTATGAAATTATTTACTTCCCTTTTCCATCTTCTGTTTCACTACAAATTGAAGTAAACGTGGTAAAGATATATTGTTTTTCAGAACAACAGAATGGTCTTCAACTGTCTTTAGGAATACATTGCTTATAATATACATGGTTGTTGTTATTTAAAGCTTTGACTATAGAGAAAGATCCTAAAGATTATTTTTATTAACATAGAAGGAAACTTGCTGTTAAGTACAAATATGAAATTTCCCCACAGGCTGCCTTGCTGAATGCTTGGTCCACAGCCAGTGCTGCCATTTTTGGAAATGATGAGAATCTAAAGAGTAGATTCTAGTTCAGGAAGTAAATTCTGAGGATCTGAAAATGCTTTTGAAGTCAGGACACACTCCCTGGTTCCTCCTCTTCCATCAGCTTCCTGTCTTCCAGGACGTGTAAGGCTCTGACATCATCTCCTGCCTCAATGATGCTCTCTGCCTTACTGTAGGCCCGTAGTTAGCAGAGCCAGGAACTTGAAAATTCTGAGACTGTGCAACAAAATAAAGCCTTCCTTCTTTATGTTGTTAATGTTAGATGTTTTTTTCAGAGGCAAAGCTCTGGTTTCAATATTTGCACATCTATTTTTTTTTCTTGACCACTTCTCTATCTAATAATCGATATAGCCATGAGTGAATTGGTACATGTCAGGAGAATATATTACCATATTTCCTTCATTAGTAGTCATTGTCTAGGAAATAATTTAGTCACTGTTGGAAGGTGACAACCTACACTACTTACTATAGGTAGGAGAGCTAAAACCACTAAGGCCCAAACAGTCTCCAACGATTTTCCCCAGGATAATTTTTCTTGGTGAAGTTTACTCAAATATACCTCACACCTTAAACCCAATTAGGTTAATAAACGTTAGTGGAAAAGGATCATACCTTCAACCCCTAACAGAAGCAACCAAATGGTCCTGATGATCTTCATCTACATTATGTACACTGAGTTTACTCATCTTGTCTATGATGCTTAACAAACACTTGTCCCCGTGATATGTTTACGAACTATAACACATCTTGGAGCATGAGCTGGCTCCCCATATCTCTCCTCTCTGCCCTGCCCCCCAGCTCCTCACTTCTTGTTCACTATTCTCCAGCCTCTGGCTTCTTGCTGCTCTTCAAGCATGTCTAGTTACAGTTCTGTCTATCTCTGGATTGGCTGTTCTTTCAAATGCCTATACGTCCTTCCTCACTCCATTCCTGGCACAGGTCTCAGCCTGCAAAAAGGCCTCCTGGGCAGCCATTTACAGAACTCTGTATCCTTCAGCAGCTGATTCTGCCTTCTCACACAAGTCTCCATGCCCACAGGTTCACTTTCTGTGGTATCAGGGGTCAGAGGTCAGCAACAGTCTAAAGGTATTAACTAAAACTTTCTAGAGTTAAACAATTCACAAGTCTTACATGTTGTACCATTGTATGCTGTGATAAAAGTCTTAGGCTGCAAACACTGTGTCATTTTCAGAGTATAAATTATTCCTTTACCCAGTGTATCCACACTGAGTACACTGCCCAATGGTGAATCTCTTAGCAGGTTATCAGAGCAACTGTCATGGATTCATACTTCTGTTCTATAAACCATTATTTTACTTAATAATGGCCTACTCTATCATTTTGTTAGTAATTTTATTTTATTATTGGTTGTCACTGTTAATAACATGCCATTCTTAGCACAAGTTTTATCAGAGGTATGTGTGGTGGCTTTAGTATGTTTGGCACCTACAGATTCATGTGTTTGAATGTTTAACCCACAGGGAGTGGCACTATTAAGAGGTATGGCCTTGTTGCAGCAAATGTGGCCTTGTGGAAGGAAGTGTGTCACTGTGGGGGCATGACTTGAAGTCTCCAATGCTCAAGCTAAGCCAAGTGTGACACAGTCTCCTTCTGCTGCCTATGGATCAAAATGTAGAACTCTTGGCTCATCCAGCACCATATC
>CM052704.1:33064674-33087525 GCA_028551405.1 Uromys caudimaculatus
TATATTCACTTCAATATTGTACCTGCTGTTCCATCACCTCCTGAAGGTCTTGGCATATATCCTCTACAGATAAGAATGACAACTGTGATTCTCTTTGTCACAGTTCCAGCCACTTACTACATGCTTATGTATTTGTTTACCATCTCATCTGCTTTCACTGTAGTAAATTATGCACTCAGAAGCAAGGCAAAACTATTTTATCTCTACTTGTAAAGAGAATGTATGAGCCACATGGGATAGTAGTAAACAGTTGAGGCTTTAGAGCAAAATGCTTCTACTTAAAACCAATTCTTCTTGATAGAATTGTGTGACCTTGAGCAGGATACCTAGATGGACTTCTCCGGGCATAGGTTTCTAGGCAAAATGGAAGGTAGCAATTATTATTGGATATTTTGTGACAGGGTAAGACACTTGAGCCAGGTGAAGTGTCCACTGAGTTGCAAGTAGTCCGTGAGTTTACCCTGTGATGCTTTTGTATGCGTTAATGAAATTCAAACATTTCATCCAAGAAAGGCTGCAAACCTGGAGTCATCTGAATAAGAATATGAGGATAACTGAGATCTCAAAATGGCAGGGTTGTCCGTTGCTATTTAACTTCAGATTTTATCCTACTATGTTTAAGAGGGCACACTCTCTCAAACGGTAGAATTTCCATCCCATAATCTTGGTGCTGGTTTCATGCCAAATGTTCCCGATGCTGCTGAGATGAGTGGTTACTGAGTATTTTGTAATGTCTTGCAGGTTTCCTGGGAATGACTGGTGTTGGGTTTTACTGAGCACATTTGCATTGTGAACAATGCTTGAGTTGGGAATTGTTCCTTTCATTTCTAAAGCATTTACAAACCCAGTTTTCCTGACTAGGATCATTTTCTGGGCCATAAACCATACTAAATTTGGTTTACTAGGAGGCATCAGTGGAAGCCTTTGTCATGGAACCCACTTAGCAGAGCTTTCCTACAAACATGCCATCTCAATTTCTCTGAAATTTTAGAGAGTGGAACAGATGGTTCTGTGTTCTGATATTGGCCTTAATGGCCTCACAAAGCTTTTTACTTCATTTGTGAATTTTTAATCTTTAAGCAATGAATCATAGGCGTAGAGAGGAAAAGCGCTGAATATCCCTTTCAAATCCCTAACATTATTATCCACTGTGCCTATATGAGGTTAGCTCCAGGTTCAGAGCCACAAGCTCGTGATCTATGGGCCTCAAGATTTGGGCTAGGAAGGGAAGAAGCATGAAGATTCAAGACTGAAATGATGAATTTTTTCATTTACTCCAAGTTGCAGTATGAAACGGAACTACCAGCCAGAAGTCAGGCAAGTCCCACACCTGAGTCTTCCCGACATCAATTGCACGGCTCACTTTGATATGAGGGCAAGCCATAACCCCACCCCCTCTAAAAACTGCTTTGTGGTCCACAGGGGGGGGAAGGCCTTGTGACATTCAAATGGTCCCGGAACTTACTAAGTTAACAAACTTCAAAATGGATTATGAAAAGGGGGCTAATAACATCTATTGAAGAGAGGTCACCAAACCGTTTGAAGATCTGTAAAGGAGTCATGATCTTTGTTCAAGGAAGTAAAATATTAAGAAAAGTTTTGTTGGTAGAGCTCTGAACTGAACATGTGCTGTGAAGTTCTTCTGATCATGGGAACTGCTTCCCATTCAAAAATAAAATAAAACACTCTGATACACAAATGATAAGAATATCTGTTGGCATCAAATAAAATCTAAAAGCAAACTCTGCGAAACATCCCAGAACTTTTATTTGAGAACATTCTGTTCAAACTTCATGTCATGGTGGAATCTACCAGCCAATATTTATACAGATTTTTTTTTAAAGATTTTTATAAGCTTCTATTGTCCAGATTTACTTCATTGATGTCTATCAGATTTTTTTGTTAGTAATATTGTACCCTTGCCATAAGAAATTATTATTGGGTCACAAATATTATAATAGTAATATCAATAATAAGTAGAATCCAATGTCTGCTAGGCAGTAAGTCTCTACAACTGACTATGATGCGTCAACAGGTAGTCTCTGTTTACCAATCAGTTTAACCCCAACACCAAACTGAGCAAAGAACTGCATTTTCTGCCTGGCCAAGTAGAGACATTTCATTGGGAAACGCGCTTCAACTATTCAAGGAGGTCATCAGATTTTTTTCCATTTGATTTTGACCACATCATGACCACCACTTTTTCCTGATTTTTTTTTTGTGTGTGTCATCTACCATTTCTGCTGTGCTGTACATGTGAAATTGAAGACTAATAGCAGTCAGTTATTGCTTCCCTTCATAAGCAGTTCCCCTGAGAGTCCAGAGACTCAAGTTTATAATCAGCTGTCATACCGAAAGCACAGTTGTAGCTGTTCACTCTCTATCTTTGAGTTCTTAGGATTGAACTCTGTTACTAGGCAACACCACCACATGGCGGGGGATCTAGTCCATGTGGATATGCTTTCCTTGGATCACACTTTGTAAGAGCCTCTTCTCCCTGGGAGTCTGAGACAAGCCTTTGGAGACTGGGCCAGAAGACAGGTGATTAACAAAGCTTACACAAAACTATTAATAATTGTTTGTGGTCATGGTGACACTCTACATTGCTATCTCTGTCAGAGGGAAACACAAATCAAAAGAATTCATTGAAAACTGGCACAATTCTGCCATGGCAAAAAGACAGAAGATAGCAAAATTAAAACCTAGGCTAGCTGGCTCTTTTGAGAAGACTCCAGCCTCAGGCAAAGCCCATTGTCAGATATCATCCATCTTAAACTCCTAACAGGAGATGGGCATACATTCCCCTGATGCCTGAGGGGCTATGAGGCCAGGCTTTGAAAACTGAAGAGTCTGAGACACACTAAAGAGCAGAAGCATATCTTCTCTTTGAGACTGAAGATGTTAGAAGCATCATTTGGAATAGACCTTGGATTTCACACAGCTCACTGTGTACTCTGAATTAACTTCCCTTACAAACGGATATTTCAAAAAAAAAAAATCTCACTTGGTGTGATAGTGAAACTTCACAGTCAACTGAAGGGGATCTCAAATCACCATGGAAACACTTCCTTAGGTATCTCTCTGAGGGTGCTTCCAGAAAAGTGTAACTGAGGAGAGAAGACACACCCCAAGTGTGGGCCCTAGGCTGAATAAAAGAGACAAAGTAGGTGGGATGCCAAGATTGTCCATCTGTGTTTCTTGACTCCAGAAGCAGTGCAACCAACTGCCTCATACTCCTGCCCCTCTGCCTACCCTGCCTACCCTCAGACTGTAAGCCAACCTAAACACTTCTTTTAAGTTGCTTTTGTAGGGTATTTTATTCCTAGAAATTAGAAAATTAATTGATACAATTTGTAATGATAACATGTGTTCAGTTTCTTCAATAACAACATTGCATTTTCAAATAGGTGGTTTCTAAAACCACTCCTCATTCCCCCCCCCATGCTTTTATTAGTCTGCCTACATTTTTGCCCGATATCACATATTCCATTATAACAGAGACAAGCAATCAGAGAGGATGCTCTTCCGAGCTGACGCTTTTTTCTTTGTCCATGAGTAGAATCCTTTCTATCAAGTCATTACAATTGGGTGTTGTAACCGCAGGTGGGCCTTGTGCTAGGCAGACTGGCTCAGGAGCTGAGACATTGGAACTTACCAGGAGCAAAGTATAAGCTGTCAGGATAATATATCTGAAAACATATGGTGTCTTAGTCAGGATTGCTATTCCTGCACAAACATCATAACCAAGATGCAAGTAGAGGAGGAAAGGCTTTATAGAGCTTACACTTCCACACTGCTGTTCATCACTAATGGAAGTCAGGACTGGAACTCAGGAAGCAGGAGCTGATGCAGAGGCTATGGAGGGATGTTTCTTACTGGCTTGCTTCTCCTGGCTTGCTCTTCTGGCTTTCTTATAGAGCCCAAGACTACCAGCCCACAGATGGTACCACTCACAAGGGGCCCTCCCCCCTTGATCACTAATTGAGAAAAAGCCTTACCTCTGGATCTCATGGAGGCATTTTCTCAACTGAAGCTCCTTTCTCTGTGATAACTCCAGCTTGTGTCAGGTTGACACACAAAACTAGCCAGTACAATTGACCCCTTGTCAACTTGACACACAAACACATCACCAATAAGCTTCGACCCTTACTTCCTTATTCATCCCCAAGATCTAAATAACTTTAAAAGTCCCACAGGCGTTGCAAATTCTTACTATTAAAATTTCAATCCCTTTTAAACATCCAATCTCTTAAAATTCAAAGTCTTTTACCATCAAAAATCTCTTAACTGTGGACTCCACTAAAATACCTTCTTCCTTCAGGAGGGAAAATATATCAGGGCACAGTCACAATCAAAAGCAAAACCAAACTCCAACCATCCAATGTCTGGGATCCACTCACGATCTTCTGGATTACTCCAAGAACTTGAGTCACTTCTTCTCCAGCACCACCCTTTGTAGCACACACCTTGTCTTCTAGGTTCCAGATGCCTGTACTCCACTGCTGCTGCTGTTCTTGGTGGTCATCTCGTGGTATTGGCATCTCCAAAACACTGCTGTCTTCCGCTGCAACTAGGCTTTACCAACAGCCTCTCATAGGCTCTCTTCATGGTGCCAAGCCTCACCTCCTTTGCATGACCCCTTCAGTCCTTGAATTGCAACTGAGGCTGCACCTTCACCAATGGCCTTCTTCGGCCTCTCACAGTGCCTAGGCCTCAGCTGCTCTTCATGACTCCTTCATGCCTTCAAAACCAGTACCACCTGGGTGACTCTTACAAATTACCAAGTCCTGTCACCGCACAAGATACAACTTTGGCTGTCTCTGGAACACAGCCTCTTTGTGCTCTCAGAAAACACTTCCCAGAAGATGTCACCTCAATGATGCTGCCCTCTTCTTAATCACCACCAATTTCTTAGCTCCAACTAACCAGCATCAATAGTCCCAGCAATACAATGGTTTTGCTTTAGTAGTTCTGGTATCTTGTTAATCACAGCTGATTTCTTCAGCCCCAGCTAACCAAAACTACAGAATCTTAAATTAAACTAGCAACGGCCCTGATAAGAGTCTTTAATCTTCCCTCTGAAATTTCACAAGCCAGGCCTCCATCTTCTGCATTGTTCTCAACATTATCTTCCAAGCTCCTACGCAACATCCCACAAAGCTCTTAATACCAAATGGATCTTCTAGCCAAAAGTTCCAAAGTCCTTCCACAGTCCTCCCCAAAACATGGTCAGGTTGTCACAGGAATACCCCACTATGCTGGTACCAATTTGTCTTAGTCAGGGTTTCTATTCCTGCACAAACATCATGACCAAGATGCAAGTTAGGGAGGAAAGGGTTTATTCAGCTTACACTTCCAATTGCTGTTCATCACCAGAGGAAGTCAGGACTGGAACTCAAGCAGGTCAGGAAGCAGGAGTTGATGCAAAGGCCATGGAGGGATGTTCCTTACTGGCTTGCTTCTCCTGGCTTGCTCAGCCTGCTTTCTTATAGAGCCCAAGACTACCAGCCCATAGATGGTACCACTCACAAGGGGCCCTCCCCCTTGATCACTAATTGAGAAAATGCCTTCCCACTGGATCTCATGGAGGCATCTTCTCAACTGAAACTCCTTTCTCTGTGATAACTCCAGCTTGTGTCAGGTTGACACACAAAACTAGCCAGTACATGTGGTTATTGGCATAATAACATTCATCCTGGTTAACATGGAGATTAAACTTTTTAGAATACCAGTGACATCAAATGTGCAAGGAGTCAAAATATATGACTCAGCTCCCTAACAATGCTTGTAGTTTGATTTGCCAGTCATTCACCATGACCTCAAGTTCCTACAAGTTAATGTTACTAAAGCCATTTCTGCAGAGAATACTATGGAAATCTTAATCACACCCCACTATTTAAACTCTACAGTCTTGGGAGACTTTGAAACTTCTCAAAAGACCGCAAGTAATAATGAGAGTTCCTACTAATTAGCTGTGGCATGTTTGGACACATCCAAGACAGATTCATCAAGAACTTCTAGTACAAACCAAGTCTAAGGTCCATCCTATGTGAAATCCAGTTGACATTTATTAAGCTTCCCCAGAAAGAGACAGAAGATTCAGAGCTAAGAGGTTCTGTCACTAATTAACTATGTGACTTTGGGAAAATCACTTAATGTCTCCTGAATTTAGTGTCCCACTTGGAGGATTCCTTTGCTCAGCATCATGGTCATTTACAGAAAAGTTTCATTCTAGAATCCATGGGAGGCAAGAACATAAACGTTTCTAACTTTAAGCACTTGTCTATTTTAAGCATCAATTTTAAGAGAAAATAGTCCCAAATGTTTTAAAACTAATTCTTCTTAGCAACTTTCTAACAGTCATCAAACTTATTCAAATTAAGTAGCAAATGGAGACATCTTAGAGTAGATATACCTTTAGTTTTAGGTATATTTTACATATCATTGAATTCTCAAACAATACAATTAGCAATGATGCAAAATGTAAGTGGATTGAATTTAAACTGTGAAGCTGCAGGGATAGAAGTTTTTAATCACTGGATGTTTTGTGGCATAACTGAATCACATTGTTTATGATAATTTTATTACCTCAGCCCTCTTTGTAACAGAGTTATTATATTTTCCGGTGATGTGCGGTATCAGACTTGCGAAGCCCTTTCAGTAATTGGAGTGCCACAAAACTGACTTCTAAGGCTCGTTAATGTGAAAAACGATTGTAAAAGTTAGGTAAGTGTAGTAATTTCATTCTTGCATTAGAACTCCCAACTGTGAAAGGGAT
Source organism: Uromys caudimaculatus (assembly GCA_028551405.1). Classification (NCBI taxonomy): domain Eukaryota; kingdom Metazoa; phylum Chordata; class Mammalia; order Rodentia; family Muridae; genus Uromys; species Uromys caudimaculatus. The sequence goes on from CM052704.1 coordinate 33,071,453, forward strand.
GTTCGATGTCTCTGGTATGATTATGGTATTATTGACTAGAAATCAACTCTTCTTGTCAATGACATTTCCTCATAAGCTTCATATGCTTGATCTCTATTTGTATCAGAACGAATTTAATTTTTAAAGCTAAAAATGTAAACTGTCCATTTAAACCAAATTGCAAGATTTATTCCAGAAATCTCACAGCAGAGAGTCTAGCCTAGATTTCTCTCTAGAATCATCTGGAGAATTTGGCAAGGAGAAAACAAAGTCTACAGCTGAGCCCCACCACAGAGTTAATACTCAAGATTCCTAGTGTAGGGAGCAGGTATTGGTATGGCTAGAGAGAATTACAGGAGACGTGTAGTCAAGGCTGAACTACTGGCCTTAAGGAACTGAAATTGAATTCCTTGTGTTAACCACTGTTCGGTTTGCTACTGGAGTTCCAAAACCCATCCCTTCTTTTCTTCCCTGATCATTTTTCCCTTTCTTTTTCCTTAATCAAAGATCTTCCTATGCAGCCCAGGAGCCTTGACCACTAATTATTCCCCTGCAACAGCCTCTGCTATGGTTGCCTAAGCCTTTTTCTTGTTCTGGCTCTAATAGTTTTGTGAAATGCTCTTCATACAGTAGTTGCTTTATGATCTTTCTCTAAGGGCCTGTGTGACTGGTGGCACACATGTTATGTATTTTACAGAAGAGAAAACCTTCAGTTTTCCAATGGACCACAGAAAATAAATGAAGAAGTGAGAAGGACTCAGGGTCTTGGAAGGTTCCAGACCACTGTCACCCACCCAAAGCTGTTATCTCCAGGAAGTACATCTAGAGGACCCATGGTTCGGACCACATATGTGGCAGAGGAGGGCCTTGTTGGCCATCAGGGGGAGGAGAGGACCCAGGAAAGGGGAATGTCAAGATGGGGATATGGGAGTGGGCGGGCGGGTGGGTGGGAGGCGGAATTCCCTCATAGAGGTGAGGGATGGGGAGGGGATAGGTGGTTTCCAAAGAGGAGACCTAGAAAGGGGGAAACATTGGAAATGTAAATAAAGTATCAAAAAAAATAATTAAAAAAAAAAAAAGAAAGACCGTCCTGTGTGTGATGCAGGCTCTGTGGGTTTGGGAGCCCTTAGATGGAGCCTGAGTTATAAAATAAAGAACTTAGACAATGGAATAGAGAAAGCCTAGGTGGAAAGAAAGTCAAGCGCAGTGACAGAGGGAATTAGTGCAAGCTAAAGAAAAAGTAAGTGTTCTGGAAAACATGTGCCTTGGTTTCAGTTACTAAAAGGAAGGACAAAATGAAGGAAGGCAAGAAGGAAGGAATGAAGGAATGAAGAAAGGGGTGGAGAGGGAGAGAGAAGGGAAGGCTGGGAGGAAGTAGACTAAAAAATAAAAATAAAAAGCCCACAATTAATATTCATCTCAGTGCTGCCCAGAACAGACCTCAAGTTTTTATGTCATGCTGTCACCGGGAAAGTTATACAAAGCCATTCTATTAGAGGCCAGGGGTGACTTATTCAGAAACTACCACTGTGGCTAGTTGCTAAACCAGTGAGTACAGTCCCGAAATCTAATCAGCCTTTGAGAAACACTGAAGTTGCATGTACTTCCAATCATAGTATCATAGGTAGGAGTACTTCTTACTGGCTGCCATAAAGTTGGGAAACAGAGTTCTGAAAGTAGGAAGAAGTAGCAAGTGAACACTTGTAGAAAATGAGTTGAGGAAAGTTCCAGACCGGGAAAGTAGAGCAGAAGAGGGCCACATAGCAACTCGCAAACCCGTGAGCACACACCTAGTGGCATCAGACTTGGACAGGATGGAGAAAGATGTCTGTTCTGCACCTTCCTATCTGACCAATACAGTAGCTCAAAGTTAAGTATGCGTGACTCCATCTACAAGCCGCACCTTCTGGTTGCTGGTCTACATGGTGAAGGAGAAAGAGGAAGCAAACTTGCTTACAGACTCGGCCCTCAAAGGTGGCACACAGCCAAAGTGGCTCAAGAGAAGGAGCTAGTCATAGGCCAGTGTCTTTTCATCATTCTGTTTAAATACTTACAAAGTTGCTCATATTTATTTGTGTATTTTGTTTTTCTTATTCATTTATCTTGTTAATGTCTACTCTGTCTCATTTTATCCTGTCAAATCTTCTAATCTGAGAAAGACTCTTCTCAAAGAGGCCAAGTTGGCCTAGGACTAGCAATAACCCAGTCCCAAACTTCTGAATAGTGACAGTATAAACATGGGCCACCACACCCTTGTAGTATTTGATATTTAATCTCCCTCCTTTAGTCTTGGCCATTGTAAAAAGTTTTTTCTTTCTTCAATAATATTCATTTTCTCTCATTTCTCCATTTTTCATCTTTTGTCCTTTAGATTTTTAAAAAATTTGTATTGTTTTCTGCTTGTATACTTGTGGGGTTGGTTGGTTTGTTATTTTATATTCCTTCTTATTTATAGTTAAGTTAATCCTTAACTATATCTTCTCTGTCTCTTCATCTTTACCCTTGTCCTTTCAATTTACTTTCTTCTCTTCTCTTTCTATTTTTTCTTTCTTCTGGTACTTGACTTAATTTTGCCATTCCATTTCTCATTAATGTTGTAATAGATTTAACAACATGTCTTTGCACCTTTTTTCTAATTTTAATGGGATTATTATGAAACTGACTGTAATTGGTTATGACTATGATTACTTTGTGGTTTTTCTATAGGTTGTGGTTTCTTCTGTGGTCCATGGGACTGGGCCAAGTGCCTTGATGTTAACTGTGGTTTAAGTGGTCAGCATAGTTGTGATACATTAATTCTTTACCCTGCCATGGCCTAGACTTGCCCATTGCTTAGTGACTACTTCATCTCAAAGAATATAAAACATTCAAATTCCCAGCCAATGACTTGTCCTAAATGCACAAATCCCAATACAGACAAATTTAAAAAAATATAAGTAATCAGTGTAATTCCTCCAAACAATAGTTTCATGATCATCTGGTTCTAATGATAGGTGGGTGGATAAAATTCTGGATAAAGAGTTAAAAGAAACAACTATAGCAATGGTTGCTATTTACAGAGTATACAGTTAAACACCTAACTGGTTAAAATGGGATAAAAATAAAGAGCTAAATGAAATAAGGAAGAAAATGCAAGATATATAGAGAGGATCCAGAGGCAAGTTACAAACTGAAATTTAGGAAATGGAATGCTCAACAAGTTAAATTTTAAAAACTAATTTGATTAATAGCTAGGTTAAATAGAAGATAGATCCCTGGATTCATAGACAAGGTGAATTACTTAGAATATTCAGACAGTATATTATAAAAGAAAGTATCACCACTACATAGACTTTTCAGATACCAATAAAATCCCAAACTTCCAAGTTACATGTACGGAAGGAGAAGAGGTGCACACTAACAGCAAAATACATCTAATAAAAAGTGGCAGGGACGGGTGGGGATCTAGATTCTGGAGAGTATTGGAACCCTAAATAGATACAACCAGGAAAGAATCTCCCCAAACTGCATGATAACTAAAACACTACATATGCAGAATAAAGAGAATATTGAAAATGCAAAAATGAAGCTCCAAGTCACCTAAAAAAGCCAACATATCAGAATGATAGCAGATTTACCAGCAGAAACTCTAATGCTTGGGATGGCACATGGTAACCATAGTCAATCTTCAGTATCAACTTGATTGGATTTAGAATCACTGTGAAAGCACACTTCTGGGTATTTTTGAGTATTTCTACAAATGTTGTTTGACTGGGAGTGAGCAGTTCTATTCCACAGGCTGTGATCCGTCACTAAATACAAAGTGAGCATCCACATCCATCTCTCTCTGTTCCCTAACTGCAAGTGCCGTGTGACCAGCCACCCCAACCCCTCAACACCTGCTAGGCTTTGATGGTCTGTAACTCTCAAACTGTGGGACAAAATAAACTCATCCTGCTTTGTGTAGTATTGTCAGATATCACAGCAACAAGAAAACTAGCTAATACAATGTGGAGTGATATGTTTCAATCACAGAAAGAAAATCTACCAGCCTAGACTACCATACACTATAAAGTGCTACTTCAAATTGAAGAATAAAGATTCTCCATGATAACCCAAATCAAAAGAATTCATGATTGTTAAGATAGTACTACAGAATGTTATTAAAGAAATCTTACACATAGGAAAGAAAAATATAGACAGCCATGAAAATACAAGAAACATAAAAGTCATTAAAAATAGACAAACAAAAGATAATTAGGAAAGAGTCAAAATATTACAAAAACTATAAAATTTCAGAAAATAATACATACATCTCAATAATAACTCTGTGTATATTAATGAGCTCAAATTTCCATTGACGTGACAGAAAATGGCTCCTTAAAAATAAGGCCCAACTGCTTGCTGTCAACAAGAAATGCACTCCACTGGCAAAGATACGCAAAGATATACATATAGTTTGAAAGCAAAAAAGATATTCCAAGCAAATGGTACCCAAAAGCAAGCTTAGATTTCTAGAGCCTCACATCCAAAAAGTATATTTCAAGGCAAATAGACAAAAGTCATTAATAAAAAAGATATGACAATGATAAACATGAATGTACCAAATGTTGGCACACCTGTAGCAGGAATGGCAGGACTGCTTCTATGTAAATGCTGGGGGTCGTGCAGCTGCAGAAGCATCTCCTGCAGGAGGAACTAATTGAGGACTGCCTGAGAGAGCAAGGATTGCTGGTGCAAATAATGCTATCCAATCAGGAACTGCTGTTTAGAATGGGACCAATGGAGGCATGGGTGGAGAGTATTAAAGGAGCTTGCAGCGGTGCTCAGATGAACTTGCTGCAGCATTTCTCACCTGCTCCTGGAGTCTGTGATGTTGACTCTACACCAAACTTGCCCCCAACCCCCAAGAACAGGTACGGTTGGGCTGAGAGCTGTCCAGGGCACAGGCAATACACACCTATTTTATAAAACTCACTGCTGATAATAAACCTACAGATAGGACTCAATGAAGTAACAGTAACTTCTCAACCTTATTCTCAGGAATACACAAGTCAACTGCACTTTAAGAGCCAACAAAGAAACATTAAGTGATGCTATGAACCACCAGGCAACTACAAAACAACGTGTCACAACAGCAGAATACATATTCTTCTCAGCAGTTTTGATGACTATTCTTGGTTGTCAACTTGAAACACTAGGAAAGAGGAAACCTCATTTGAGAAACTTCCTCTTGGATTGGCCTATGGGCATACATATGGGGCTTATATACCATGTGGGTAGCACCATCCTTAAAAGAAGGCCTGGTCCCCTTTGGGAAGCACCATCCTTAGGTTGTTAGACCTAGGCTGCATTAGAAAGATAGCTGAGCAAGTCAGAGGAAGAAAGGCAATAAGTAACACTCTGTCATTGTCTCTACTTCAGTTCCTGCCTCCAGGTTCCTACCTGAGCTACTGCCCTGGCTTCTTCTAAGGATGAACTTTGCTCTCCAAGTTGTTTTTGGTTGTGGAGTTTTATCACACCAATACAGAAAGCTAACTAGGATAGCAGCCCAGGGAACTTTATCTAAAGTATATTACATTTTGGGTTATTAAACCATTTCTTAATGCATATAAGAAAATTGAAATGACTTGTTATATTTTATCAGATCATAATAAAGTTAGATGTTACTTGCAAGATAAATTACATAAAATATGCTTATGCATGGATATAAAAATTTTAAAATAATCAATTGCTTAGCAAGTTTTTGCTCATTTCTGCAATATTTCAAGAGGGAAATAAAGACATGAAAGAAGTGAGACTATTAGGAAGAGAACAGGAACTCGTAGGACAGGAACTTAAGGATGGGTAAGAGCCTCAACCATGGTCAAAGTAGCTATAGCTATCCTTCAAGATACCATGATGAAACTCTTTCTTTCATGCAAATATTATAAACTAACCAAATCCTTGAGCATTAAAAGGACAGGGGCATTCACTACAGGATCTGGCACACTTCCCTTGGATTTTGTGCTCTGTGCCTGGAATTCCAGTCATTCTTGATCTGCACACAAAATTGCAGTGTGAGACCATCCATGGAGTTGACTATGAGAGGAGAGACAGCTCACATGGTATGCAGTTGAGACCCACTGCCTACCTGTACTCAGCCCATGAGAATTCCATAGGGCATTCAGCAACACCTTCAGTGGTCTGTAATAGAAATTCTATTTCTCTAAAGACAGATCATTTAAATAAACAATTAAAATTCTTTAGTTTTCAGCCAATTATCAATTAGTTAAAAGTACCAGCCAGAATATCATTCAAACCTCTTTTGTTTCATTTTTTTTCTATTACTTTATCTCTCCTTTCCTGGCTCCTCTTCCTTAATTAAAATTTCCTAACACTCCCACATTCTCTTCTCTCTGGGCTCCACATTCTCTTCTCTCTGGGCTCCACATTCAGGAGAAAAAAATGAAAACCCTTCCATCTCTGGGAAAATATTTTAAATGTACATAATTAAAACTAAAAGTGAAAAAAAATCATATAACAAAGGCTTATAGAGCCAAGTGTCATGGCTGCAAGATTCGCCAACACATGTGCACATGAACAATCTGTGCCTTTGACTTTCCTAACTCAGTCCCAAATTCCAGTCAAAAAAGAGTTTGCTCATTTGCATCAATAATCCAAATATTTAATTTAACTGCCAATTTCTTTTTCCTTCTGTATAAGAGCAGTCCACAGTAAGTATAAAACTGTGTTTCAAACACAAAATGTGTCTTTTTCTTAATTTCAGAAAAAAAAATAATTGTATGCAAAAGGGGGTCTTGAAGATTGATTCTAATTTACTGCCTAAGACAGCTGCACAAATGCACAGGTCCAGTCAGCACAACTTCCGCAGAAAGGGGTAAGAATTTCTCTGCAGCCATGACACCCAGGCAACAGGGAAATGAGTGAGGAGCAGAGACCACGTGACCATGTCTCTGCACTCTGTCTCCCATGAGATGCTCTGGCCTCCTAGAATCAGTGTATGAAGTAACTGGCTGTGGCTATGAGTCTGGTGTTAGTACAGACCAAGAGCTACAGAACAATAGGCTCGTGTGTATTTTCAACTTCCCTTAAAGTTCTTGCTCACTCAATAGATTTGTGGCACCTAGAAATTTTTCCTTTCAAACTCTGGACCGATTTTTTGTAATGTCTATTAAAGTAAGATGACGATGTTCATATTATAATACATATAGCCAAAAGGCAAAAGTTCCAACCTGGGAGACAAAAATGAAAGAGATAAAATGCTTTTATTTATCTGAACTGTTTACTCATTGCACAGATGAGGCAAAGCACTTATGTCAAGATAAGGAAGTTCCTGGGATGGGTAGGGTGATTCTCTCCCTCTTTTCCCCACTAAGGGTATGTGTACATGTACACACATACACACACACTATATCCCCATATCATATACCAGATAAAACACATAGACATTTAGACATTTACACACATACACTAATTATCCCCATCTCTCTCTCTCTTACACACACACACATACACACTAATTATCCCAATCTCAATCTCTCTCTCTCTCTTTCTCTCTCTCTCTCTCTCTCTCTCTCTCTCTCTCTCTCTCTCACACACACACACACACACACACACACACACATACACACACACACAAAGTATCCCCACACCTCACATACACTTGCAGGTTCACAAACTTAACACCACCAATGACTCTCAGGACTACAGTGGAAGTCCAAGGAGTGGGCTGAGACTGGACTACAAGTGCCCGTGTGTGATAGAAATTTAACATCTCCATTGCTATGAGCCACAATGCATGCCCCATATTAATCAATCACATTTCAAGATATATTTTCTCCCTTGCTTCCACCCTCTTCTGCCTTGTTTAATATTCTAAAACTAATAAGTTTATCTGACTTCAAGGTTTTGAGCCAAAATCTTTCAACCCATCTTAAAAACCAGGAGAGCTGATGGTACCATTAGAACAATATAGTGATTTTAAATAATATTTAAGGAATTATTTAAAATATAAATAAAATTAAAATATTATTTAAAATCACTGTCTTCCATGCTGGACAAGCATTGTTCACTTTTGTGTGGACGTAACTCTCTGAAGCTACTAAATATACAAAGTGGTTTTAAACTCAGCGTAGCTTGAGTATAGAACTTCCTAAGGTTTTGGGTTGGTTTTGGTGTAGGGTTTTTTTTCCTCTTAAAATTGCTTTACAACAAGAAAAGAAGACATGAGACAGAGACTTGTTAAATACGATCAAGGTTATTTAGAGTTCCCCTCCTAACTAGCAAGGATTATAACTCCCCACCCCAGCAAAGGACTCCTTATCCCTAATACATACACAGGCTCACTCACTCAAATCCTATATTCCTGTCTTTCCAAGCAGAATAAATTCTATCATTTGTAGATCATGTCCTCTTTTATTACTGAAGATGAGAAAATAGATTTTTATGTTTTTAGGGATTTAAACCTGGTGATAGAATTATAGTCTTTATACCTTTTGACAAAGACCCTGATGGTTCATAAACGCCAATCGTGAATGAAAACTAATTACAGCTTTTTCAGGCTAAACAGCAGCAAGTGAATACCACTAATTATGCAATGAAGCTCACAATACTACTAAAAACATTGGCAATAAATGAATTCACGGGGAAGACAAAAAAAGAAAAAAGAAAAAGAAATAATGTAGCCGATCAGCCATTGTGCAGAAAATGGCAAATGCTAAAATCTTCCCTTATTACACCATGGATATTTTAAATGCTTTAATTACTGTACAATGATTACTTCCAGCTCAGCACAAAGGCAACTCTCAAGGCTGACAAATCCCCTCAATCCCAAAATGCATCTTTTATACTGGTGATTGTGGGCTTTATGTCGGTGGATATTTGCCTAGGTTCAGATGGCGAACAGTCAGCGTCCACATTCAAGTACACCAATCATCACGTTTTCATGTATAAGATCAGAATCTCCAAATGACTGGGAGCAGGACTTGTTTGCATTTGATGGAAGTAACTGTGATTTAACTCTGTTCACTTGGCCGAGCTTTTCCTGCACGGACTTCTAGTTAACTCAGATGCTGTGGAAAATCCTAAAGATTCAGTGGGGGACCAGTCATCAAGTTTCTCCTCCATGTGCTCTGATGCCAAGACACTTGAGCGGAGGGATTATTTTCACTTTAATATAAAACTTTGATAATCCAACCATCATTCCTCCTACCTCTGCTCAGGGAGATCTGCCCCAGAGGGAACATGAAATGAAAAACATAAGCCTGCTGCCCTCCTGTCTTAGACTCAGTTTTTCTGTGTCTTTCAGCAAATGCATTACATGTCTTTCAGACTATTTGAGGAACTCTAAGGTGTAACTGCTTTTTTAAAAGATGTATGTGTATGTGTTGTATGTACATGTAGAAGTGTGTGAGGGAAGCTAAGCTCCAAATAGTGGTTATCAGAAGCACTCCCGTATGTAGGGGCCAGGACTCATCATCGAGTATCGTCCTCTTCTGCTCTACACCTTAGCTTTTAGAAAAGTCACTTACTGAACCTTGACCTCACAGACCGGCTAAACTGGCTAGCCAGCAAACCTTAGACCTATCAGTCTTGACCTCCCCAGTACTGGGATAGGCATGTGACTCCATGCACAGGATTTTTATGTGGGTTGTAGAGATCAAATTAAACTTCACAGGTTTACACAAGGCAACTCCAAGTTCAAGGAGAGACTCTGCCTCAAAAGAATAAAACAGAGAGGACACCTGGTGCCTTCATCCAGCCTCTGCTCACACTTATGTCCCCACACAGACACACATACACAGACACACACACACACACACACACACACACACACACACACACCGAATACTCTTTACTTCAAATATACCTCTTCCCCTAAACTTGTTACTACCGTGTTTATAATTGGTCTTAATATCACACCATAATTTCTTTCAATGTTCCATTTCTGCCAGTACATCCTCTTAGCTCCCCAAAAGTTAAATCTAAAGATACTAAGAGTTATCAAATCATTGAAAAAAAAATTCCAAAGTTCAACTCAAATGTAAAATGTGGACCTTATTAGTTATTTTAATAACATTTTATAAATATTTCTGTGTAGCAGCTTGTGTTCTCCTGCTAATTGTATTACCCCCAAAAACCTGTCTGCAGTGTCCTGCATGTAGGCTAAAGGAAGTCTGCCCACAGTTGGCTCTCATTGGGAAATAAAGTTGCCAAAGGCCAATGGGTGGGCAAGGGAAAGGAGGTGGCACTTTTAGGATTCCCGGGAAAGGAACACAGGGGAGAAGAGGGGATATGGCTCTGAGAGGGGCTTAGGACAGTCCATGCTGGGAAGGAGCGGGAGGGGGGGAGATAAAATGCATGAAAGGTAGGTGCAAAGGGAAAGTGGCCCCTTGGGAGAGCTGCCAAGAAGGAAACAAGACAGCGAAGATGAAAAATAGATTTAGTGCAGGGAGGTTTGGAAGTGCCCAGCCATTGAGCGCGTTAAGGCTCATTAAATAGGAAGGATGAATGTATGTGTCTTTTCATTGGCAAATGCAGAGAACACTAGCAGGTGGCAAGAAGTGTGATCACCCACCAGGAGCTCAGAGCTCGGCAACAATTCACCGCGACATTTCTGTATATTAATTATACAAAAGAAGTACAATTACAGCACGCCCATGCATGGATAAGATGGAGTTGACTCATATTCATCCAATCCATTTGTTACTATTTCCTACCTTCTCTTCCTTTCCTGTTTCTTCCCCTCTTCCTCTTCTGCATCACTGGTAAACCCTGCCCCTTTTAGTTTCTTAGAACTTTTATTAAGTTTTCACATTATATCTTGAATAGTATTGGATGCCCATTGCCAGACCTGTAACACCTATCCACTCAAAGTGTCCTGTTATCCATCATCTTCAAAGACTACTGAAGTTTGCACATGTGATTAAAATATTATCTATGTGATGAACGATAAAAGGAAGGACAAAGGCATGTACTTCATGTGAGGCTTCAAGGTCTTAAGAGGTGGCTGAGTAGGGGAGGGAGAAATGGGCAGAGAGGCCATTGTGGAGTGCTTCAGATGGGGTTTGGAACCTGGGTTTCTAAGACCTGGCTATGGGTGATCTTTGATAAAAGTCTAGGAGATTCAAGGAAAGTGACTTCAAAGCAGATGAAGTCTTTCAAAGCAGGACTGTATGTAGAGAATAAAAACTAGCTCAAGCTTGTTGCTGATAAAAAGAAACCAGAATCATCCTTAAAAGCATTCTGGGTTCCTGCCTTCTGAGGATAAGAATCACACAGATCTGAGCAGCCTCCAAGGCCTCAGGGAACCTTCTCCACACATTGCCATGTTAGCTAAAGTATATTTCTGCAAGCACCTGTGAACCAAATAACTACACCCTGCTCATTCTAAACTCAACCTTAGCCTGACTCAGCTTCTCCCTAGCTAAGTTAAAAGTGTTTCTCTCTAGCCATTCAAGTACCACACAGGAGGAAGAAAATGTCCATGATAGAGGTGTAATGAAAAGTCAAAAGTTCTTAACCAATTGCTGGCAAGCAGACTTACTCTACCAAACTGTTTTAAAATAAATAGTCATATAGACTGTCCCCAGAGCCTGCTGTGGGTTTCTCTATGAGCCTGACATGACTGAGAAGCACTAGAGCCTGCCTGCACATCATTATCTCTGCAGTAACACCTTCCTGCTTCAGACCCTAGGCTCCAGAGAGCTGCAACTGAGCTGCTGCGATCTTTGTATGCCTGACTCCAGTTACCTGATGCACAACACAACAACCAACTCTGTGATGGATATTTCCTACAATGTCTGTTTTTCTTCTGATTTCACCATCCTAAACCAGGAGAATTACCAGGTCTTGTGGGTGGCCACACCCAACTCTCAGTACCAAGGAATAAAGGCCAATTTCCCTTCAGCCTCCTGCTCCTAAGTCCCATTTTCTCTGAGGGGCACTGTCCAGCTTTTGTGTGCATCAAGCTTCAACACAGGTCATCATGCTTCCATGGCAAGCACTTTTACCCATGGAGCCATTTCCTCAACCCTGGGTCGTCCTACTCACCCAAGGCAAATAAAATCCCTATGTTAAACATTCATAGAGAACCAGAAAATCATTCTTTCATAAGGATTTCCATTAATAATTACACATTTGTGTATAACTGTGATATTGTGTATCTGAGATGTACTCAGTGTTTATGTACCTCAAAATTTATTTTGACATTGAATCCACCAGACAATGGTGTGCTGTGATTAGATAGATCACAAGGAAGAGACACTATAGAAGAGACACCAGGCATAGCTCTGTCTCCTTCTGTCATGTGAGAAAATGGCTGTGAAGAAGTCAGCCCTCAACAACCATACAATCTTCCAGCACCTTGACATTGGATTTACCAATCTCCAAAATGGTAAGAAAAGAATTTCTGTTGTCTGTCATTTTTATAATGTATAATGGCATTTCCTTATAACTACCATTATGAACTGGGACAATGTATAAATCTCCAATTAAATGATAAACAATGGGATTGGACAATGACTCAAAGGTTAACAGATCGTACATTCTTGCAGAGAACTGTAGTTAGTTTCCAGCATCCACATTTGGGTAGCTCACAACCACTTGTAACTCCAGTTCCAGGTGATCCAATACCCTCTTCTGGTCTCCACAGGCAAACACACACACACACACACACACACACACACACACACACACATCTATATCTCTACAAAAATATGTACCAATTTACATAATTAAAAAATAAAATATATTTAATCATAAACACAACAGGAAAGGGAGCCTGCTTTTGTTGTTGGTGTTGTTTACTATCATGCGCTCGCTGAGCCACCGGAACTGAATGATTGATAGAACTTCTCAATAAACACGTTTACTCAAGAAGTAAAAAGACTTAGGAGGTAGCTCAGAAGGTAAAGTATTTGCTGTGCAATCATGAAGATCTGGGTTAGAATCCCCAAAACCCACAATGATGATGATGTGGTAGCGTGCACATCTGTAATCCTAAGACTCCTACCATGAGATGGGAGGCAAAAACATGAGACTCCCAGAAACTCACAGGCCAGCTAGGCTGCTCTATGCAACAGAGCAAAAGATTCTGTCCTAAAACAGACAGAAGGCAAAGGCAGACCCATGTTGTCCTCTAACCTGCACACACGTTATAGTACATACATGCCTGCACTCATAGGTGCGCGCGCACACACACACACACACACACACACACACACACACACACACACACAGAGGATATACTTGAGAGTTCTTTTTTAAGAATCAATAATATTTCAGTGTTTAAAGAATTTCATGATAACCTGTTTTTAATTTTCTATTCTACTCTCTTCGTGTTCAAAACCTGGCTTAGTCATGGATGCTTTCCTTCCTTTCTGATTACACACCCAGTCTGATCCTTCTTCCTGGAGTTTCCCTCCTGTGTTCACCACGTGTTTGTTCTGTCATAATTCCGCTGCAAACATCGTGCTTTCCGTGACGAATTTCTATAATTGCTGTTCTACAGCCTTGACACTGTTCCTTTCACAGCTCATGCCACATAGGATTAAACAATGTGAAGTATGAGGGACTTGAAGCTCCAGAGTACGTTACGAACCAGTTTCTTAACCTAATCATCTCAGTTCATTAAAATCTACAATCAGTGTGCCGGTTTCATTTCTCAAATGCTTCACCTAAAACACCAGCCTTTGCTGGAGAAGCCTAATCACTGCCTAATTAGCATAACTTAAAGACTGCCAGCTCGTCATTCTCAAATGGCTCTCTTGCTTCCTAGAATGTCCTCCTGCTCCTTTGACTGTGAAAACTTCAGCCCAGCCACAAGTGAAGCCATTTATCACTTTCAAATGACAGACAAATTGAAAACAAAAACTATTCTAATTTTAATGCCCCACAGGAGAACGATATGTGCAAGTCACTGGGAAAGCACCTCCATGTCCACTGGCACTCCTAATGTTCCCCCCAGTTCTTCCCCTGCTTTGTTCCTGATTTTTCACCTGTTTTCCACACCTGGCCTATAATTCTGTGAATTTTCTGCCAACTCTTTTTGTCTAGAATGTATCTGTCTTTTCCTGAGCAGAGATTCCTACTAGATCAGTCTTTTTATGGTTTGGCTCTTTGACTCCTGCTTATCTGAGTCACCGTCATTGGCTCTGTGAATGGAAAGTGAGGCCATGAACACTCCTTAACACATGACTCATTTTTGTCCTTGTCTCAAAATTCTCTGCATCAGGGCTGGCAGGTGGCCCAGCCTTTTAGGCTGTTATGTGATATTCCAGAGACCTGGATTTGGTTCCAAGCACCTATACCAGCTTCAGGTGACTCACAACCACCTACAAGTCTAGTCCCAGAGGATCTTTCACCCTCTTGTGGCCTCTACAAGCACCTGCACACAGACGATGCATATAAACTCACCCAGGCACACACGTATAAATAAAAATAAGTGTAAAAGATACTCTACATCTATAAAAGAATTTTAAGAACTGCCTTATGAATAAAAATTTCTCTGATATGCCAGCCATAGTACCACACACCTTTAATCCTTTAATGAGAGGCAGGGACAGGAAGATTTCTATGAGTCTGAGGCCAGCCTGGTCTACATAGTAAGTTGCATGACATCGAGAATCACATAGTGAAACTCCATCCTGAAAAACAACAACAACAATAACAACAACAACAACAAAAAGAGGTCTTCACTCTGTATGTTATATACTCACATAATTAAGATCTTAATCATGATTCTTTTACCATTAAAAGTGTTTCATGCTGGGCAGTGGTGGGGCACACCTTTAATCCCAGCACTCGGGAGGCAGAGGCAGGCAGATTTCTGAGTCTGAGGCCAGCCTGGTCTACAGAGTGAGTTCCAGGACAGCCAGGGCTACATAGAGAAATCCTGTCTCGAAAAAAACAAAAACAACAACAACAAAAAAAAGAATAAAAGTGTTTCATAAAACACATAATAGAAGTAAAATGAAAATCTGGAAACTGTTGCTTTAGTTCCATAGTTTTGCATATATGAAGTTGAGACTGTTGTTCTGAACCATATTTAAGGTTTGTGCCTTCTTCCACAATGAACCAAAGCATGTAGAGAGTGGAAAAGCTTTTGCATTGCTCTCAGACTCTCTCAGCTAGATGCAGGGTGTATGCACAGGGGTGCAATAAGTAAACATGCGTTTAATATTGAACAAATGAGACATGTAAAGTCAAGGAAAGTAAGCATGTATTTAAAGATATTATTTTAGGCCAAGTGTTATAGGTCACTTTGCACAGTTTGTTTAGCATGTCTAAGGCTCTGGATTTAATTTCTTGCAACACAATATAGTAAAGTAACAAATATATTGTTTTAAAACATAATATGATGAGTTAATATTATTAATACATACCAATTCAAAGTAAGGGTCCTATTGAGATTGTAAGGGAAGATCAAAGCTAGAGAAAGGACATCATAAAAATGATATTCTTTTTTGTTGTTGCTTTTATGTCGGGTTTTTTTTGTTTTTTTTTTTGTATTTTTATTTTTTGATACTTTATTTACATTTCCAATGTTTCCCCCTTTCTAGGACTCCTCTTTGGAAACCCACTATCCCATCTCCCTCCCCCGCCTCTATGAGGGTATTCCACCTCCCACCCACCTGTCCACCCACTCCCATATTCCCACCTTGACATTCCCCCTTACTGGGGCCTCTCCTCCCCCTGATGGCCAACAAGGCCCTCCTCTGCCACATATATGGTCCGAACCATGGGTCCCTCCATGTGTATTCTTTGGTTGGTGGTCCAGTCTCCAGGAGCATGGGGGGAGGGGTTCAGGCCAGTTAACACTGTTGCTCCCTCCATGGGGCTGCAAACTCCCTCAGCTCCTTCAGTCCCTTCTCCAACTCCTCCATCTGGGACCTCACTCTCAGTCCAGCGGTTACTGTGAAGGGAAACTTGGGTATTCCAAACTTTTGGGCTAATATCCACTTATCAGTGAGTACATACCATGTTTGTTCTTTTATGACTGAGTTACCTCACTCAGGATGATATTTTCAAGTTCCATCCATTTGCCTGCAAATTTCATTAAGTCATTGTTTTTAATAGCTGAGTAGTACTCCATTGTGTAAATGTGCCACATT
>CM052704.1:33088025-33125346 GCA_028551405.1 Uromys caudimaculatus
AAGTGAAAGATCTGTACAACAAGAACTTCAAGTCTTTGAAGAAAGAAATCGAAGAAGACCTCAGAAGGTGGAAAGATCTCCCATACTCATGGATTGGCAGGATTAATATAGTAAAAATGGCCATCCTGCCAAAACCAATCTACAGATTCAGTGCAATCCCCATCAAAATTCCAACTCAACTCTTCATAGACTTAGAAAGAGCAATTCTCAAATTCATTTGGAACAACACAAAACCCAGGATAGCAAAAGCTATCCTTAATAACAAAAGAACTTCTGGGGGAATCAGCATCGCTGACCTCAAGTTGTACTACAGAGCAGTAGTGATAAAAACTGCATGGTATTGGTACAGTCACAGGCAGGTAGATCAATGGAATAGAATTGAGGACCCAGAAACGAACCCACACACTTATGGTCACTTGATTTTCGACAAAGGAGCTAAAACCACCCAGTGGAAAAAAGACAGCATTTTCAACAAATGGTGCTGGTTCAACTGGTGGTCTACATGTAGAAGAAAGCGAATTGATCCATTCCTATCTCCCTATACAAAGCTCAAGTCCAAGTGGATCAAGGACCTCCACGTAAAACCAGATACCTTGAATCTAATAGAAAATTGGTATTCTTAACATGAGTGCTAGCTTGTGGGCATTATAACAGGACTCCCTAAGCTCTACACGGGTTTTACTGGTGAAAGTGTTTTGATAAGCTATAATATACTAATAAAAAGTTCAAAATAGTGTGTACAGCTAGAGGATTTATCATAAAGTAAATATGTCTTTGAATGCAGCAGTTTGGTTCAGATATAGAAGTGTACATTTAATTCAAGGCTTCCCTGTGTCCTTGTGCACGTGGTAACGACTACTGAGCTCTAAGGCTCATGCTCTATGAACTTCCTGGGAACAGAATCTCTCATTGGGGACTTTTGCTGTCTTTTGCATGGCACTGTTTGTCATAGTCCATCTCATTGTAATTTGAAGGGTTTATTTGTCCTCACTCCTGAATAATCAGTGATAAACAGATTGCAAATACATAACCACTGTTGAAGAGCTCTGAGCTTTTCCTGTGTTTGGCATCTGTAAATAGGGCTACAATGGATAGCCCTATTCATGTCTAAGTACATTTCAAAGGAATACAACAATGGAATTGTTGGTCCAGAAAACAAACACATGTTCAGCTTTTGTAATGGGTCTTTTCTGAAGCAGATCTACTCATGTAGCTCCTACAACCTCCAAATTAAGGGTCTATCCACTAATGTCTCTCCACTACTTAGTAATACAAATCTTTTCTTTCCATCCATTCTAGTAAGAATCTTAACCTGATTTCGTGAATATTTAGCAAAGCAATTTTTAAAATTCACAAGATACTTTAAAAGTAATGGTTACCATTATTTAGGCTAATCAAGTTGTAATTTTTTTATACATATATATGTAACATATGTACAATGTAACAACAGTTAAATAAAAGAAGCCATTAATTGAAAGAAAACAAAGGAGATGGTGCATGGGAGAGTCTTGAGGGAGGAGAAAAAAGGGAGAAATGATGCAATAATATTATAATAACAAAAAATTTAAAATAAGTATTCAATATTAATGCTTACCAACAATTAAGACTTTGATTTGAATTCTTTGTATTCTATGAGAAAACCTAAAGCTTTTGCTATGTAAATATCATGCTCTATGGAAGATTAATGAATAAAAACATGAAAGGTAGATTATAGATTGATAGATGATAGATAAATGGAACATACATAGGTGATAGACAATACATAATAATAGATAAAAGATTGATAATAGTTGATAGGTATATAGATGTATGATAGATAGATAGATAGATAGATAGATAGATAGATAGATAGATAGATAGATAGATAGATAAATGCTGGAGAACCCTGCTACTAAGGTAGCAGTCCCCTGTGACCAGATGGGTTTCTGAGCTCAAGGCAAAATGGGGGGAACTCTTTCTAAGCGGAGCTTCTCTTTTTCTTCCTTTGTCTAGAGAGTGTCCCTGAACACAGGTGGCTGGCCTTGTCTGAAAAGTGGCCTTGTATAGAACTCTCTGCAAGGATGCATAACTCAGCGCACATGTCCTGCTCTGGCTTCCTGCCTGCATGATAATTAGATGCTGTATTGTAACCAATCAGCCCTTTCAGCTCACTTGATGCTATGACCAATTATCCCTCTCCACCCATATCCCTAAAATGACCCTTATATACCCTATCCCTGGAAAAATAAAATAGACTTGTCTCACTGTAGAGGTCTCTGGAAATCCTTCTGCTATAATCACAGCTGTCTGAACACTGTTCCCCACATCTTCTCCCTTTGACCTCATGGGCTGGTGGCCAACAGCATCCAAGGAGAAAGGCGAGTGCCATAGATAGATAGATAGATAGATAGATAGATAGATAGATAGATAGATAGATAAAGGGTGGGTGGGTGGGTGGGTGGGTAGGTAGGTAGGTAGGTAGGTACTGGTATAAACACAGATATTTATAGTCATCAGCCGGTTAATTTTAACAGTTAAACATGCGGTTTTCAGTACAGATAACCTGATTTAGCCCTTAGAACTCCCACTCACAAACTGAGCAACCTTGGTATAGAAGTTTGCCTTTGTTTCCCCACATGTAGGATTTCAACAACAACATTGTTGAACGCCATAAACTTTCCTGGTGATAAAATAAGCTACTAAACAGAAAACAGTAGTAAGAGTAAATAATACCGTAAGCAATAGACAAATATTAGCTGCTCTTGTTATTGTACCTAAGCTAATGTGAGGCCATTTACATATGCATAGACACACAGGTTGCATAGACATTGCCCAAACATGTAATAAGCAGCCCTCTTTACCCCTTTTCTTCTACTTTGTCCAATTACTTGTCTAAGAAAAAAAAGCCTGTATAAAAGAATGAAGACAGGATAGAAACATCTAGGATGTACAAAGAATTCAAACACTAAATAGTAAGAACTCAAACAATCTAATCAGTAAATGGGCAATGAAAGGAACACGCAGTTCTTGAAAGATGGGTCACAGATGGACAAATAAACACATGAGAAACATCCAAGACACAAATGACACCAAGGTTCTATCTCACCTTAATCAGAATAACAATCACCCAGAAAATAAATAAAAGCATGTTAGTAAAGATTTGAAGAGTAGGGAACCTTAACACATTGCAGTGGGCAACATAAATTAGCCCAGCCACTAGGGTTCTTACCTCTTCTGGGTAATTTCCTTGAAGATTTTGAATCAACTTATCAAGAAGACTTGCGCATTTATGTTTATTGAGTTACTACTCATAGTAAGTTAAGAAACCAACCTAGGTCTCCAACAATAGAGAAATGGGTATAGAAAATGTGGTATATATGCACAATGGAACTTTTCAGTCATAATGAGGAATCAACATGTGGTTTGTGGGAAAATGGACGTAATAGGATTATCTTGTTCACTGAGTTCAATGTGATTTAGAATGGCAAACATCACACATTTTCTCTCATTTGTAGTTAGTAAATTTCATATAGATGCATGACATGAAAGTAGAGCTGAAGCTGTCCATGGGAAAGGGAAGGAGAGAGAAAGGGGAGGGTAGGAAGGCAAGGGAGGGAATATGGTTAGCACATTATAGACTTGTATGAAAACATCCTTATGAAACCCACTATTATGTCCAGTGAACACACACCGAAGTTTACCCAAAATAATAATAAAACTGTAAGCACAATTGTTCTAAGCTTCCATTGTATTTGTAAGGTTCATAAAAGAGTTACAGAAATGTAATCCCATTAGAGTCAATTTGACAAACTCCTAAGGAAAATGAAATTTGGATATGTTAAATGTCTTGTGTGAAATTATGTAATTAGCAACAGATATAAAGCCCAGTGACCCCCACAAAGGAGCTCATATATTTGTTCAATAAACTTCTATGCCCATAGTAAAAATTAGAGAGCTCCAAATTTTAGATTCCCTAGCTCATGGTCAGAAGAATGGCATATTCTCAAAACTTAGAAAGAAATTGAAGAGAATATTACTTAAAGTGTATAAAAATTCAATCACTAAAACACAACTTTACCTATCTCAAGATATCAGATAAGCTATGAATTATTTTTGTGTTCATTTAAGTAAATACATTAAAATAAGATGACTCAATAGTATGAGAACTTGCTGCTCTTACAGAGGACCCACGTTTGGCACCCACAATCATCAAGCGGCTCACAATACCTATACTCTAGTCCAGGAGATCCAGTGCGCTCTTCTGGCCCCTCAGTGCATCTTCTTTTACCTGGTGCACTTACAGATAAGCAGGCAGGCACACACACACACACACACACAAACACACACACACACACACACAGAGAGAGAGAGAGAGAGAGAGAGAGAGAGAGAGAGAGAGAGAGAGAGAGAGAGAGAGAAAGTTTTAATAATAAGCTTACAATATCTTATCTAGTTAAGATACTGTGTCAATCACATTGCTTAATACAAAAACACTTTTAGAGATAACACTACATTCTTCCATACTTATTTTTTGTTGTTTGTATTTACTCTTAGTGGGACCTCAAGTGAAACCTCTTCGTGAGAACTTAAATGAAACAGATTAAATGTAAAGATCATTGATTTTTATTCCTTTGAGATTAATAGAAGGTTCTTATGTTCTAAATTGCCTTTCTAGAATGCATCTATTTTATAGAGTGAAATCAAATTGATAAATATGAAAGCTAAATACAACAAAGGCATTTATATAGTTAGAATTTTTTGGCATCGACTAGGCTGTGAACCAATTAATAAGAATAGGTTTTATTGGACAACTTTGTCCATATTGAAGCATGAGCCATAAATAAAGATGACTGTGCTACCCTTAGCAACACAGATCTCAGTAATGAGGTGAAAACATTTCAGGGATTTGTTCCCAGGATCTATGTCCTGGTAAGATACCCTCCATCATTTCTCTCCAGAGTTATCTCCATTTGTTCAATCTACACATCTACGGAATTTATTGAAAACAAGCAGCCAGTACTAAAGATTCTAGTTTTTAGAAGTACTCACAAGACAAGGGCATGGTGCATGGGAAGCATTTTATTTGCTGTAAGATTGACAAGATTGACAATAACCTTAAAGCACTTACCTAGTCTTCTTTTCCTTTAATGTTTTATTGTAGCCCTTTTCATGCCTACTTAAAGATTAACAAAATAAAATACATCTACCTTTTTACCACATAAACTCATTGAACCTGGAGCCAACTGATTCAACAAGGCAGCTGTTTAGTGACCCCTAGCAATTCTCCTGCCTCTACTTACCCAGTGCTGGAATTATTGGCACATCCTCCTTGTATCTAGCTTTTTATGTGGGTTCTGGGCATTCTAACTAGATTTTCAGGCTTGCACAGAAAGCACTTTACAAGATGAGCCCCCACCTCCATTGCCCCAGTTTAAAAACCGCATGGCCTGTAGGATATAGGTATCTTAAGTTACCTCTTAAGAAGTCATAAGAATTGCATATAACTGTACAACCCAGCATGGCTTCTCTTGTCACTTCTCAGTTTCTAGCCATCATGCACAAAGGCAGCCACCATTTTGACATTTTCATCCCATCTTAACTAGCCTAACACAGAACTTTACATGAGTGGATCCTGTCCTTCGGCATGCAGCTTTATATATTCCTGTATATTACTGAATGGTATTCCATTGGAGATATGCAATACTGTTTGCTAACCATTTCTTGAATGATTTGTTGAATTTATATTTTGTTTTTATAATTTCAAGTCCTTTGAGCACAGAAGATTTTCCCCTTTATTAAACATGGAATTTTTCTCATATATTATAACCTGATTATAGTTTCTCCTCTCTCTATTCCTCCCAGTTCCTCCCCATCTCCTCTCTGATCCAGATCTACTCCCATTTTGTCTCTCATTAGTAAAGAACAGTTTTTTAAGAGATAATAACCAAATATAACAAAATAAAACAAAAGTCATCACTTTGAAGAAAGGCAAGGCAAACCAACAGAAGGAAAGGAGCCCAAGAGAAGGCACAAGAATCAGAGAGCATACACAGAAGTCCCAAAATGTACTGAACTGAAAGCTATAATATATATGCAGAGGACCCGGTCCAGACTCATGTGGGCCTTGTATTGATGCTTCAGTCTCTCTGTTCACATGATCTTTGTTCACTTGTTTTTGCAGGTTATATTTTCATGTCCTCCATATCCTCTATCTCCCTGACCTCTTCTGTCTCCTCTTCCACAGGGTCCCCTGAGCCCTGGAGCTGTATATTCCAATCATTTCCCCCCCTCTCTCTTTCTCTCTCTCTGCATAATGTCTAACTGTGGGTCTTTGTTCCCATCTGATGCAGGAGGAAGCCTGTCTGGTGATGGTTGAATAAGGCACTGATCTATGAGAATAGCAGAATAATCATTAGGAGTCATTTTATCGTGTTTTAGAGCAGTAGTACTTGGTTTTACTACAGGTCTCTGAAGTATCTAGTCTCTTGTTCTTGATTGTCAGGTATGGGTTTCATTTCATGGAGTGGGCCTTAAGTCAAACCAGACATCAGTTAGTTACTCCCCAAGGTTTATATCACCATTGCCCTAGCATATTTTGCAGGCAGAAAAGAGATTAAAGGTTTTGTGGTTGCGTTGATGTTTACATTTCTCTTTTGGTACCCTTCAAGAGTACCTTTTCATGCCATAGACACTAGAACATGGGGAAGGTTCCATGTAAGCACAAGCTTAACCACTTCATGTCCAATGACTTGTGTGTGTGTTGCTTTCAGCAATGGGATCTTGATATCGATTTGTGGAGACCAAACTATAGTCTTGACAACACCCTGGGCTGTTTGGGGATTTTCATGTAACTGTTTCAGCCAACAACTCAAATGAATGAAGCCCAGTACCTGAAGATGAGCCAAGCTTAGTTTGGTGACAAGAGATGGGCAGTAGGGGTTCCATCTTCCTCATTATTTGGAGACTTCATTAGGACCACCTTCACATATTGTAGGAAGTTTCCACAGCACTAGATTTCTATACTACCACTCAAATGACCTTCATTGCTACCTGTCTCTTTCCTCGTCCCCTCCCTTCATCCCATTTCCACCTCCCCTTTCCACCTGATCTTCCTGTTTCCATACCCAGCCATCCCCTGTCCACCTATAAAATATATTCTATTTCCCTCTCCCAGAGAGATGGTTGTATTCTCCAACCCCAGTCCCTTCCTCTATGCTAATCTCTCTGGGTCTGTGGATTGCAGCTTGGTTATCATTTATTTAATGGCTAATATCCAAATACAAGAAAATATATACCATGTTTATCTTTCTGGGACTGGGTTACCACATTCAGGATAATTTTTTTTTTCTAGTTCCATCCATTTTTCCTGAAATTTTCATTATTTGTTTTATTTAAGAGCTGACTAGTACTTCACTGTATAGGTGTACTTTCTTATCCAGTCTTCTGCTGAGGACCATATAGGCTGTTTCCAATTTCTAGCTATTATGAAAATAGCAACAATGAGTGAACCCTAAGAACCCCAAGCTAGTGCTTTCACATTATCATATAAATCTTTTGGGGGAAAAAACTTTAATATATTCTGTGCAGATTTTCAGGAGGTAATTTGTTGTTGAGTTGTGAATATATGTACGTTAACTTACTTAAAAAAAAAAAAAAAAGGTCTAGACATTCCCAGAAAACTTTCCAAGGGCTGAGACCATTTTGTACTATTACCTACAAACAAGGCTGTTCTAAGTGGGCCATGTTCTTACTACTTTAATGCTGATACATAATCATAATATAGATGATTGATTAATATATATATATATAGATGGATGATAGATAGATGATTGATTAATATATATATATAGATGATAGATAGATGATTGATTAATAGATAGATAGATAGATAGATAGATAGATAGATAGATAGATAGATAGACAGATTCTTTTAAAAACATTGAATCACTGTTCCTAGAAAACATCACGAGACAACTAAGCTGAAGTGAATTTTGGTAAAGTAGATAAATTAAAGTAAGTAGATTAAGATAGAGCAATGAAAACATATGCAGCAGCTTGTCAAGCAGTGAACTGTTTGCTCCTGGGTCACCTTGCCATGAACTACTAACATATTGAAAATCATATTATGGTTCTTCTCTCCCATATAGTTACTTAAAGATTGGCTTCTTCTGATTCTCTATATCTCTAGCAAGTTGTGAATTGATTTCAGACATTATATCCGTGCTGTCGATACAAACATGACTAGAATTAGTCTTTGTAATCTTATGTCCAGTGCCTAATGTGGTGCCTGGAGGACAGGAAGTAGTGGGTATGTGCTTTAACTTTACAGTTATGAGTGATTATCTGTCCAATCGTTCTAACCATTTCTTCTCTACACCTTCCTTTCTGTGGAACAACAGTGGGTTGCTTTGAAGTTTAAGAAATACATGTGAAGTATTTTACAGTATTTCAAATACCTAGTACATGCTCACCAAGTATATTTTTAATGGCTTTTCCTATGTTTAAGTATCACCATGAGACATAACTTGTTTTAACTTCTTTGGTCGTCTTTCCCTTTCTTTACTTATAGAATCTGATCCAATCTTGTAGCTTCAGTTCTCGCCGCTGACTGCCATCTCCTATGAATTCTATATTCCCTAAGGATTACTACACATCCCCATTTAATCATAAAGCTCACCATGTCTTCAAATTCAGTGTGTCAGAAATAAAATGCTCCTATTTCATTCCAACTGGAACCCAAACCATTTGTGCAACTTATTTCTATCTAACTTTTTCCCTCCTCAATTCCAAATGCCAATCTTCTCATTCTGATCACTCCTTACCTACAGGATGTGTTCTTGGGATAGCATCCTAATGAAGTGCTTTCTCTCTACTCTCTCCCTATGTTTATTTCAGACATTTGTGACTAATCGCACTAAAACGTTCTCCCAGACCTTCAGAATGTTCCCAGGAGTCCCCGCTGCTTGTTGTGAATTGAGAACAGCTAATCTAATATTGAAAATACCCTACCAAGAGCCCTGTTCAAGGCATGCACCATCATTTCTGTGGCCTTCATACTGATTCACTTACAGGAAGCATCAGCGGCTATTGCCCACAGATGACCTATGACTTTGAAACTGCTGACACCAGTCTTTAAGTAGGAATGTATCATTTTTCATTTGAAATCCAAATTTTGTCTCATCCAAGTTCAAGATAAATGCCACAAATCATTCATGTCTCATTAACTGACCAACCTCATTTTTCACTTACCTGGGCATTGCTATATTTATATGCAAATTATCACACTTCTCAGTTCTTACATTGTGTACTACATTTCATGCTACTTATTAAGTGATGGGTTTGGCCAGTGCAGTGAACTCGTGTGTTTCAGAATTAAACAGACAGAGGTTCAAGTTTAGCTCAACTATTTGCAATTAAGTGATCTTAAGGAAAGTCATTAGCTCCAGGCAAATTATCTGCAAAAGCTGGAATAAAACTAATCACATTTATTATTTAAAAGACTAATTATGCATATACGTTTTGTACTCTGCACAGCTGACAGGCATTTTCAGCCTTCGTATGTGCTGGCAAATTTCCAATACTAATCTCTATTAGGGCTCATCAGAATTTTCCAAAATAGATTTAATGACATTTAGCAACTGAAGAGGCAGAGGCACAAGTCGATCTGCAGTTTTAGAGCTACCACAGCCCCGTAATTCATATTTATGTTCCCAGTAACACCATGCCATGTAAATAGTGGATGCCCGATGACCTAAAACAGCAAACAATTATTCATTTTTTTCCAAAAGAAAATTACTAAATTTGGAGCAAATTCAGATTAAGAAAGTTGCTACTTAAACGAATCAACTGTAATTAATGCTTTATATTATATTTTTGTGATGAAAATAAAAGCTACAGAAACCTACTAAAAGTTATTGCAAGTACAGAAGTAGCCTTGATAAGTGAGGAAGGAAATAGAAAATAATATCCTGCTATGGACAAAGAAAAGTTAATATATCTTAGGTAAAATAATCCCAAACCCCTAGAAGGCGGTAGTGACACAAAAGACCTGGAGAAAAGAACAGAAGACAGATGATCTGTGGGCTTGCACTACGGTTCAGAAATGGGAGGACGAAAACAGAAACTAATGTAATTTTGCTGTAAGCTCAAAGGGATCATGATCCTGAGCCAAATTTTACCTCCAAAGCATTGGTCAGTTCTGGCTATCATCGTGTGTAATAGTTATAAAGCACTGGAGGCATTTCTGGGGAATGCAATAAAAGTGAGTCCAAGAATAGTTGGCTATGGGCTGAATCCGGACATTGCCTCTGTGTGCAAATGGACTGTAAAATCCAGACTCAACCATTTATTTCCATCAACACAGCATCAGAGAACAGATCAGCTTGAAGAATCAAACAATTTTGCAAGCATCTACATTTGTACACACAAACTCACTACAGCTCTGTAAAAAATCAGTATGTAGTTTCTTTTTAGAGTTTAGACACTGAGGATATGAGCCATTTTCCAGTTTTATCTAGACATGTGGCAAGGAGATCCATACAAGTTTTAGTTCCAATGAAAAATTTACCTGCTCTGAGGGGTATCAAAAATTGATACAAAAAGAGGAAGGTATATTCCTAAAGAAACAGTGTGGTAATCTAATATTTTAAGAGATAGAATCCTCTAGCCATTTGTTTGGGTTTACATAGTTTTACTCTGCTTATAGCTGTATGGGTCTGGGACAAATTACTCACTAGATTCCAGTATAGGCAAACAGGGTTAAAAGCACGCTTGCCACGCACGGAGGGCAATTAGCACCAAAGAAGCTCATAGAATGAACCTGAGAATATCAAAACAAAATTAGTATTTCAAAATTTGTTTAAAATCAGATGGCAAAAATACTAAAAGAGAAATACATGTAAGAAATACATGTAAAATTTTATACTCCTTCTGGGTTCAAGTTGGAGTTGTATGGTTATTTGATATGTGATCTATGAGATAACCCATGACACTGTTTGTTTAGCTAGGAACTGTTCCTCCAAAGTCTATTGTATATAATGGATGATCCCCAGCCATTGGACCATGGGAACTGTAACTTGATGAATGAACTAAACCTTTGATGGACTTACTATAATGGAAAAATGGGAAATGGGAAAATAGTCAAAGAAGGAAAGTGGGTGGGCTAGACCCTAAAAACATGTACCCTGTCCTAGCGTCTTCCTGTTTCTAACCAGTTTCATTCTGTCATACCTTCACGTCATCTGTTCTGCCTCACCATGGCCCAGAAGCAACAGAAACAGACATAGGCTGAAACCTCCGAGCCTGTGAGCCAAAATAACTCTATCCTCAAGTGAGACTATTTCCACCCAGTAGTTCTCATAGGAATATGAAGTTTGACTAATATACCTTTGTTCTCTATATCATATGTGACAGTATTTCTTTTCTTAGATCAGATGACTTTATGATAATCAAGTTAATGGGCAAGAAAATATATAACAAGGTTATTTTACTGTTATTGACACAGGTACATACCAGAGCACATAGCACTTAACATATATTCAGTAAATGGTTATACTAGATGAATTTAACAAAAGACATTTTTAAGTTAATTATATGAGGTAGTTATTAGTAACATAGAAGAAAGAAATTTTCACACATCTAACAAAGCATTTCTGCAGTTCCTACTTATTGACTGATTTTGTTTTGATTTTCCAGATAATAGCCTCTAATTTTCCCTTTTGCGCAGGTGTAATTAAGTACTTGTATATAGATCAAAGCAAAGGGATTTGTCTAATTAAGAAAGAAACACATGAAGAAAAGAAACACATTATGTAAAGTTATTAAATGTGAATTATATCCAATGTATTATTTATCCAGTTATCAGCTCTCGTGTTTCAGCTATTTCTGTGGGACCAATGGATTCCACCCAAATGTAAATTCAACTCATTTTCCCATGGACCCAGTTGTTCTCCTTATGGTATTATGCATAGGAGGTTATTAATTACCAACAACAATAATAACACTGAAAGTACTGGTTGAGTGCAAGCAATGTGTCAGACAAACATAGAACACTCCTCACAGTTACATGGCATTTCTATATTAACTCGTGTACTTAACCTTTGTAACAATTCCATAAAGTAAAACAGATGTCATTATTTCCCTTCTAAACTTGAAGAATCTCCACAGCCAACACTGCACTGGGTACTAAATCTGTAACAGCCTTCTCATTAAAGTCAAGAATGAGAGAAGAATGTCTCCTTTGTTCATTCTTGTGTAACAACATTCTGAAATCCGAAGCTAATGAAGTATACATGCTACAAAGGGGAAGACAAAAATTTAATTTTTTTGCATAGGGCATTTATTGTTCAACATGGAAAACACAAAATTATCTTTAAAACCAAATGCGGAAAAAGAGCCAGTGCAGCTGTTAGATCTGAATTAGGCTTTCAAGATAAAACTATCTTTGCAAAGAGCAACTTCCATGTAGAGTGAAGGAACAAAGGCACATGAGCAGTTCTCCAAAATCATCAGAAAGAACGCTTTTTTAGCCGTCTATTCTGCCATGGGCAGAGAATATCCTCATGGCCCAGGGGAACTTCTGGACCTAGCAATCTGCATTCTGGTGAGCACATCCTAAGAATCCCTGTACAGAAGATTCATGCCATTTCCAGTCATTGGTTATAATTTTTATATATGGTCACATGGATGGGAAACATAAAGCTGAGAAATGCCTCTGCTCAGGAAGAGGATAAGTAAAACTCAAGAAGTCTTTTGGAGAAGGGGAGATGCCCGCTACAGCTGACCTAGTTTTGTTTATGTTGCTATGATAAAACTCCCTGATGACAAATTGGATGCATGTATAGTTAATACTCTGCTCTCTCATCTCCCATTCAAACCAGGGACTCAAAGCCAGGAAATGGTGCTGCCCACCTTCAGTAGGTCTTCCCACATCAATTAAGACAATCAAGACAATCTTCAAACTGATCTGGACAATCATTAGTGGAGACATTCTTCCCATGTGACTCCAGATTGAGCTGACAATGCAGAGTGGCACCTTTCCTCTGAACTAGAGATACTGTCCCAGCATCATCTAATTTCCCTATGTATACATGACAAATTTGCAGCCCATTCCTACTTTCTCCCATGTGGAACTCTGTCTGAGTCTGTACCTTCTGATTTACCTCCTACTTAATTGATGTCTTCTTCTCTGCATCATTTGCTGTTGTTTTCCCTTATACCCAGCCTCTAATTTGCCATGCTCCAGGTATTTATCCTGCTTAGATAGCCTCATCTACTCCATGCATTTCTATTATCTTGTGCTAAATACTATGAAAATTTGTCATCACTCACATCTCTTTCCCTGAAACCAACATACTTACACATAGTTTCTGATAATTTTACTTAGATATTGTCCTAGTTTCATCTCTGTTACTACAATAAAAATAGTCTGACCAAAAAATAAAATCAACTGATAGGAAAGGTGGTGTATTTCAGCTTAGGTTATAGTCCATCTTTGGAAGAAAGTCAATCAATGCAGAAACTTCAAACAACCAGTCACATTATATGCACAGTCAGTAGCAGAGAGAATAAGTGGACACATGCTTACTTGCTTGTGTGTGTGTTTTACTCAATTTCTCCATTTTTACACATCTCAAGGTGCCTGTCTAGGGAATAGTGCTGCCCACAATGGGCAGATCTTCCTACATCAACTTCATTAAAACCGTTTCCCACAGACATGCCTTAAGGCCAACCCAAAGTAAACAATCCTCACTGAGAGTCTCTTCTTAGGAGATTCTGGGTTGTGCCATGTTGACAGCTAAAGCTAATAATCACAGGTATCCCAGAGTAGCTTCAAAGGCAAAAAATCCCAAACAAAGTCCTTAATTTGTAATCCCTTGAAAAGACAATATACAAAAATGTATGTGGTCAACAAAATTAATATCTAGAAGGATACTTAAAGACTAATAAATAAATTTATAAAGTATAGACAAGTGAAAAATCAATAACTTCAATATCTAAATTAAAAAAAGATAAAGTTTGAAAAGCTATTCATTTAATTAGATAATATAAAACAATTAGAAACATAAGGCTGGTCATGTAGTTCAGTAGTAGAGTAGTTTTCTAGCATGCATGAAGCCCTTGGTCCAATTCCTAGTACCATAAAAAATTAGAATAAAAATTATGAAATTAAAAGGAAGGATATTTAAAATAAGAGTAATCAATGGATAGTTTTTAATTTTGATAATTCAATAGAAAAGGATCCCAAAGAGAGCAAAAGCTATAAACTCCTAGCTAGAGTAATCAGGACATAGAGTAACAGAAAAATATAGAGAAAATAAAATGAATCTTAAGAAATGGCAGTTCCAAGCCCCAGGGTACTCAGAGCCCACCCAAGGCTATGTATGCAATAAAACTTAAAACTGAAACCAGTGCTTAATTTATTTCTCTAAGCTCTCCTGGAACACATCTTCACAAATCAGCTCCATGACTGTGCTGGGTGGAGGAAAGAGAAAACCAATGAGCTCTCAGTGCTTCTCAGTCTTCATGTGTATTGTATCCTCTTCTGCATAACAAAGAAAATCACACAATGCAAAATTACTTGATCCTTCTCTTTTAGAAATCAAGATCTTCAAGGCTAAACTCAGAAGCTGAAAGAAAAGAGAATTCCGGATATCAACATCACCCTAAATTCTTTGACTATCAGTCCTGTGATGACAGCAAGTATGCTGTAACAGACACTCACTCCAGAATCCACCTGGGTTTCCTAGCAAAGACCCTTAAAGCCCTTGAACCTGCTATATCTTCCCATAGTCATTAGAAGTCTACACATCAGGAAATATCCTTCTACATGATACTGATGTTGCTAGAAACAGGAGAGCTCACTGAGGTATATAAACTACAACACGGCACTCAACTCCACCACTGTTTCATTCTTGCAAGAAGAACTGAGGCTCTCAAACATATGGTAGAACTCATCTGTAATATGAACACTTGGGAGATAGAGACAAAGGGAATCTGCAATTCCATGAAACACCAATATACGTTGACTAGGGTACATCACATATTACTACAATAGCCTTTCACTTAGATTTGGTCATGTGACCCACATTAACCCAATGGGATGCTTACAAAGTTGATGTAAGCATCGTGCTCTAAATCCTTGGGACTTTTGATTACCTGCCTGTGGTCCTGACTAGAGCAAACACAAAGAAGCTAGTCTTCAAAAAAAGAAGCTATAGAAGACACACCATAAGTAAGTCCTTAGCCTGACTCCAAGTCCAACGTAGTCTAGCAAAGATCAGTTTCTCGGCAGTTGATCTCATGAGCAAAGACTACATGGCTTTATTCAGTTCACTGAGGGGCATGTATATGTTCATGTGTTGGAGATTGGAAAGATGGGTGTTCATGTGTGGGAGGGTGTATAAGTGTGCACAGATGTATGCACATGTTTGTACATGTACATATGGAAATCAAAGGACAACCTTTGGTGTTGGTGTTGTTCCTCAGGAGGCACTGTCAACTTTGTTGTTGGGTTTGTTTTTGTTTTGTATTGTTTTGTTAGAGATAGAGTCTTCTCTCTGAGACATTAATGATTGTTAGTTGCATGGAATTATTATAGCAGGAATTTACTAATACCTATCAGATATGCTTATTATGATAGCCATAACCATATCATTAACAAGACAACCATAACCATAAACTCTGCTTTGAAAAGTCATAGGTAAGTGATAGAGCACTTGCCTAGTCCTCCAGCTCCCTGAGGTCATTTCCAGTATAAAGGAGGGGGAGAGAGGGAAGGAGGGAGAGAAGGAGGGAGGAGGAAAAGAAGGGGGAAAGGAGGCAGATAGAAGAAAGAAAAGGGAAGGAAGGAGGAAAGAAGAAAGGAAAGATGGGTAGGAAAAAGAGAGGCAGGAAGAGAAACAGGGACAGAAGGAAGAAAGATAGGAAGG
The DNA here is from genome assembly GCA_028551405.1 of Uromys caudimaculatus. NCBI lineage: Eukaryota > Metazoa > Chordata > Mammalia > Rodentia > Muridae > Uromys > Uromys caudimaculatus. The sequence continues at coordinate 33,103,934 of CM052704.1, forward strand.
AAGAAGGGAGAGAAGGAGGGAGAAGAAAGGGAGAGAAGGAGGGAGAGGAAAATGGAGGAAGGAAGCAAGGCCTTTTAAGTATATAGTACTGTTATATCTGCTTTGGAGATTATAAATCAGACACAACAATTAGCCAGGAAGCACTAAAAAGGGATTTCTGTTCAAGTTTTTCTGGTTCTCAATACTGTATGCCTCCAGTAAGTAAGGGTGATCTCAAATATTCTAATGAGCGGATACACAAAACGGTCTTTATAGTTTATGTATTAGTAATTAGATGGTTTTAGCAAGAGTCTCTGGGCCACTTTAAGGTACCATGCCAGGCATTTAGATAAGACTGCTTCAACTTTGGAAACATCTAAAAGTGGGGTGAAAGATAACTTTGTAATATTTTCTAAGGAAAGTTCTAGAGCCTGCATGATGTAAAGGCTCCTCAAAGAGAAAGAGCTAAAAATATTCAAGACATGAACTAATGTCAGTCTTTGGCAAATGGCAACTAGAATTCTTCCATGAACCCTTCCTTTTGAAAACTCTCTATATTTAAAACATACAGTCTGAAGCTGATTCTATGGCCATTGTTTGTATAGCACTATGTAAAACTCATGGTTCCCACCTTTCTAGAGACTTTGTAGACTTGTCTCATTCAGGTATTAATCCAGAAAATACAATTTGCATGGATCACCTATTTTCTAGTTCAAACATTTGGCAGTGATGATATCCGTTGCAGAGGCTCTCCTGTGTCTATCAATGCCCTGTCCTTACTCAATGGAGACTTGTAGGGTGTCTAAGTTAAGCCCCATCTGGGTATTAGGAGGAGAAATAGTGAAAACATGCTGGGCAAGAGTATCTCAGTTGTGATTGCCAATGAAGCTTTCAATATGCAAAATGATCCTTTCTTCACTTCCTGTTCCAGTACACTTATCAGTATCCACCTTCGAGGACAAGCAGATAAAGTTTAATCTGAGCAACACCATATCCCTGCCCCAAGATAGAAGTTCACAGTAGTATGGATATCACAGTTGTTTTAAAATCAGGATGACTGCAGATTTCAGGTAGGTAAATCATCAAGAAGCACTTAGACAAGCACACAGTGGAAAAAGTATTAGTTAAGGCTGGGCTATTCCACAAGACATATGCATGAGATAACTTTTAGCCGAGTGAGTTGAAATTTATGAGTCTCATTCTGTTAAGAACTATGTACCAACCACTTAGAGATCTTGCTGCTTCTTACTGGATTATGTTAATTTCCAATAAATTATGATAAAACTGCAAAAGGAGACACAAATAACACACAGTAGTATAGAAACAACTTGAACTTGCCACCATCTCACAGAGCCAGAATATCTAACAAAACTGAATTAAGGAAACAGTTTCAGAGAAATTAAAATACATGAAAAGAACTCTTCCATCAGAGCTCTGGAGTTTAGGATTCAAGTGTTTGCTGTTCAGGCTTGAAGACTAGAGTTCAAATCGCCAGCACCCATGAGAATGGTTGGTAGGTGAAACAGCCCACTTGCAATCCCAGCACCCCCAGCACCCCAAAAATAGAGACAGGAGATTCCTGAACCAAGATGGCCAGCCCGAGTCACAGAAACAGAAAACACTGGGTTCAACAAGATAACCTGCCTCTGTATACAAGGAAGACACCTGATATGTGACCTCCACATGTATACTACATGTGTACACATGTATTCATAAACACATGAACCCACATCAGGATGCAAAAACATGCACACAAAAGCAAACACCACATACACACTACACAATCTCCACCAGCTAAAAAAAAAAAAAAAAAGACATCTACTCTCCCCCAGACCTCACTAATTTTTTGCTTTTAAATATTTTTAAATGATCTGATTTTATAGTCTCTGCAATAAAGATTAATATTTATAGTATTTAGAATCCAATTTAAAATGTCTTATCCCCACAAAGGACATTGTCAATAGGACAAACAGCAACCAACAGATTGGGAAAAGATCTTTACCAATCCTACATCTGATAGAGGGCTAATATCCGATATATACAAAGAACTCAAGAAGTTAGACTCCAGAGAACCAAATAACCCTATCCAAAAATGGGGAACAGAGCTAAACAGAAAATTCTCAACTGAGGAAACTTGAATGACTGAGAAGCACCTAAAGAAATGTTCAACATCCTTAGTCATCAGAGAAATGCAAATCAAAACAAGTCTGAGATTCTACCTCACACCAGTCAGAATGGATAAGATCAAAAACTCAGGTGACAGCAGATGCTGGTGAGGATGTGGAGAAAGAGGAACACTCCTCCACTGTTGGTGGGACTGCAAGCTGGTACGACCACTCTGGAAATCAGTTTGGCGGACCCTCAGAAAAATGAACATGATACTACCTAAGGACCCAGCTATACCACTCCTGGGCATATACCCAGAAGATGCTCCAACATGTAATAAAGACACATGCTCCACTATGTTCATAGCAGCCATATTTATAATAGCCAGAAGCTGGAAACAACCCAGATGTCCCTCATCCGAGAAATGGATTCAGAAAATGTGGTACATTTACACAATGGAGTAATACTCAGCTATTAAAAACAATGACTTCATGAAATTCTTAGGCAAATGGATGGAACTAGAAAATATTACCCTGAGTGAGGTAACCCAGTCACGAACACACATGGTATGCACTCACTGATAAGTTGATATCACTCTGAATCCCCAAGATACAATTCACAGGTCACATGAAGCTCAAAAAGAAGGAAAACCAAAGTGTGGGTTCTTCAGTCCTTCTTAGAAAGGGGAACAAAATACTCACAGGAGGAAATATGGAGACAAAGTGTGGAGCAGAGCCTGAAGGAAAGGCCATCCAGAGACTGCCCCACCTGGGGATCCATCCCATATATAGTCACCAAACCCCGACACTATTGTGGATGCCAAGAAATGCTTGCTGAAAGGAGCCTGATATAGCTGTGTCCTAAGAGGCCCTGCCAGAGTCTTACAAATACAGAAGCGGATGCTCGAAGCCAACCATTGGACTGAGCGCAGGGTCCCCAATGGAAGAGTTAGAGAAAGGACTGAATGAGCTGAAGGGGTTTGCAACCCCATAGGAAAAACATCAATATCAATCAACCAGACACCCAGAGCTCCCAGGGACTAAGCCACAAACCCTAGTAGTACACACGGCTCCAGCTGCATATGTAGCAGAGGATGGCTTTGTCAGGCATCAATGGGAGGAGGGGCCCTTGGTCCTATGAAGGCTCAATAGATGCCCCAGTGTAGGGGTATTGAGGGCAGGGAGGCAGGAGTGGGTGAGTGGGAGGAGGAACACCCTCATAGAAGCAGGGGAAGGGAGGATGGGATAGGGGGTTCCCCGGAGGGGTGGAAAATGGGAAAGGGGATAACATTTGAAATGTAAATAAAGAAAATATCCAATAAAAAAAGATAAAAAATGAAATGTCTTATCTCATTACAACTATAAATTTTAAAAGTTGGTGTTTTCTTTGGACTTGTAAGGCTGAAGGAATTAAAAGAGTACATTCTTTTCTTCAGAAAACCAGATGTTTTTATTTCAAAAACAGCTGAGGTGGTTTCAATAAAAATGGACCTCTTAAGTCCATAGGGAGTGGCACTATTAGGAGGTGTGGTCGTGTTGGAATAGATGTGGCTGTATTGGAAAATGTGTCCCTAGAGAGTGGGCTTTGAGGTCTCAGAAGTCCAAATCAGACCCAGTCCTAGCGCCTCACATTTCTCTTCCTGCTGCCTGCTGATCCAGATGTGGAATTCTCAGCTCCTTCTCCAGCGCCATGTCTGCCTGCGCACTGCCATGCTTCCCTCCATGAAGATAATGGACTGAACCTCTGAAACTGTAAGCCAACCTCAATGAAATGTTTTCCTTTCTAAGAGTTCCCATGGTCATGGATTCTTTGCAACAACAAAACTCTAACTAAGACAGCAGCTGATCCACAAAACAACCAAAGGACAAAATCCAGCTACCCTGCTTGCCTTCATGGAAAAAAGGAACAGTTGGTGTGCCTGGTGAAAGCCATGGTAACATGCTTTATCCCACGCTCCCCTTGTTTGAATATTAATGCTAATGATAATGAGGCTGTCTAAAAAGAATATTTTACGCATCTATAAACCTTTACCATTTCCCTACTATTTTCCATGGAATGTCATGATTGGTGGAAATTATATCTAATAATTATTTCTTCATGTCTTTATATTATATTTAATGTTACCCTGGGGGGGGGGGAGCAATGCTTTGTCCTTCAAGATTTTGGGAAATAGACAGAATCTTCAGGCCATGTGATAAATGTGTCTTTACAAGGCACCTGAAACAAGAGGCTGTCTAGGATGGCTCCAGTTTGACACTGGAATCTGTTGAAAGTCTTTCTTCTGTGGTTTCAACGTTCCCACTAGCTTATTCCTCCCTCAGGGTCCTGGCTTTACTCCGAAGCTAGCTGTCTGATCCAGTTCCACTCTGATCGATGAACAGGAGTTGCTCTTCAGAAAGCACTAAAAGATCCTTCATGCCCAACACTCAGACAGGAAGAATTAAGTAAACAAAGGGAGAGATAACCACACGCCAGTTCTTTCACTCCCAAATCAGGATGTATGAAAAGTACATGGACCTAGTAGAACCAAGTCTTCTTTTGCCCATGCAGTGATATGAATCTGTGCTATAACTGGACTTGAAACGACCCTAGAAATGCCCATGTGGGAAGGCCTAATCCCTGGCCCAGTCCTGTTGAGAGCAGGTGGAACCTCTAAGATATGTGGCTTATTGGACACATGTTGTTGAAGAACTGGCTCTTTAAAGAGATGGTGAGACTTCAGCCTCCAGCCACTTCCTGGCTGGTTTTGTGTCAACTCAACACATGCTGGAGTTATCACAGAGAAAGGAGTTTCAGGTGAGGAAATGCCTCCATGAGATCCAGCTGTAAGGCATTTTCTCAATTAGTGATCAAGGGGGGAGGGCCCCTTGTGGGTGGTGTCATCCCTGGTCTGGTAGTCCTGGGTTCTATAAGAGGGCAAGCTGAACAAGCCAGGAGAAGCAAGCCAGTAAGGGACATCCCTCCATGGCCTCTGCATCAGCTCCTGCTTCCTGACCTGCTTGAGTTCCAGTCCTGACTTCCTCTGGTGATCCAGAAACAGCAGCATGGAAGTGTAAGCTCAATAAATAAACCCTTTCCTCCCCAACTTGCTTCTTGGTCATGATGTTTGTGCAGGAATAGAAACCCTGACTAAGACACTACCTTTAGCCTTCTGATCACAAAAATGGCAGTTCTATCCACACGCTCACTACTGCGTGCTGCCACAGGCCCAAAGTGAAAGCAAGGGCTCTTTGAAAGGCACTCATTTCTTACATATGTTACATCAAGCTTTGTACACAAATGGCAGGATTGTTGCCAAATGTACTGCTGCTTTCTCATCAGAGAGCAAGTCAGAGCCCCATGTCTACACCATCATACAGCAGCACAACGAGAGGCTTTGCTCTGGGGAAGCGGGAATATGCTTCCAGGTGCAGAACAACATGATCTCCCACAGCAACAGCAAGCCTCTGTCTAAATTTCTGCTTTTGACAATTAGATTGCCTTTCACAGAACACATATAAAATTAAAGTTTTGAAAAGCTTGAAATTCTCTGAAATTTTCCAGCGTAATAGAAGCAAAGTTTATAGTAACCACTGACTTCAAAGGAGATCCATGAATCTTCCAAAGAAGATTTTAAGATTTCATCCTATTCAAAAGCACCAAACTGAAAAACATCGAATTACAACTTAGAGCTGAAATTTAATAGTCACCCCAACCTCTCAAAAACAACTTCTGATGTGAACTAGAAGATCAGAGGCCCAGTTAGCAAGAGAGTTCCTTTTCTCATTATTCTATGCTATTGGAAGCTAAAGGGTTTCTTTTAAGTTTTGAACGCGTGAGATAAAATAGTTGTTATTCTTATTTTGAAGTCCTTGAAGGGCAGATCAAATGAAGCTGATCCATGATAATAATGATTGATGAGTTTCATCTAATAAGTTTAAAATAGATGCAAACAGCAGTACAGCTCCTGCCGGGGAAGGGCATTTGGAAGAAGCACTAACAGATACAATTAACAGCATTTCAGAGGAGGGAGCTTAGCTTTAGCATCGCATAAGGGAAGGGGTTGCCGTTTTAATTTTCAGCTTCTGGGTGTTCATCTTCGCTGCGTCACTTACGAATTGTCGGTGCTGTAAAATTTAGCTGTAAGAAATTCAAATTTCACTGCATGAAATGGACACTTGCTTAATTCCTTCTTTTCACTCTTGATTTTAAATTCTATGAGGTTAGAGACCCCATCGCTGTTTCCTTTACGCTGGTAAACGTGTTCGGCATAATACTTGGCTCTAGGCAAATGAAGACTGACTATGGCTGAAAGAATGAAGCACTGAGCAGTCAATGGATTGATGTGGAAATCTCCAGTGCTGTGGGGGCTTCTTTGGTTGTTGGGTATGGGGTAAGGGTAGGGAGACAGGAAAACATACCCTTCCTTTGTGAGTTTATATTCTGATGGGGAAGACAATTTCAAAACACACAGTAAAACTCATAGAAGAACAAAACCCTAGCCAGAGAAGAGGATGGGGCATTAGTTGCTAAGGTGATGGGGAGGTTGGAATATGAGTTGTTGGGGTAGTGGGGAGGACGGAGTATTGGTTGTTAGGGTGATGGGCAGATGGAGTATTAGTTGATAAGGTGATGGAGAGGACGGAGTATTAGTTCTTGGGGTGACAGGAGACTTTTTTATTGGGATTTCCAGGAAAGCTGATTTTGGTGAGAAGGTAACTTTCAAATGGCGACCTAGAGAAAGTGGTCTGCATCCCAGAGTACAGCCCTGGGTCAAAAAATACCAAGGCTCTGAGGAGGCAGGAATCCCAAGACCATAGCACAACTGCCACTGTGACAAATGCTAAGCAATCAGACTGAAGGAAGGGACAAATAACATCAAAGAGGTAGTGAGGAGGAGGGGTCATCCAAGACTTGTTCCTTAAAGCAAGGACTCTGACTTTCATTCGGAGACACAGGAAGCTACTAGAAGGTTTTTGACAGAGAAGTGATATCATATAACTTACTTTTGAACAAGATAACTCTGGCTGCTGTGTTAAGACAGAGGAGAGTCTGGGTAAAAGCAAAATATAGGTGGCTCAAAATGTGACAAGTTAAGCCCAGCACAGACTCGATTCACCTTAGTGACTAAAGGAACACTGTTGAGAGTCTCAAGGGGAGTGGCTGAACACTTCTGACAGACACAAACTAAGAACTCAGATTGACACTTCCTTTGTGCAGCCCTAGAATCAGACAGCTGAATTAAGTGAGCAACAACCAATGGAGCCCTGAAAGAAAAGAAATTCCTTACATCTAAGGACTTATTCAAACAAACTCCGGAAGCTGCCCTGTTTACTGTTCCTGCCCTGTACTAACAGCTGTCACTCACTCGACGGCAAGGCATCAAAGGCTTGCAAGGAAGCTGAGAATTCAGACTTTATCAAGATGTCTGTATCGAAATTTCACACCACGGGCATCAAAGAGCAGCCATTTACACCAACATCTTCCAACAAAACACACAGGGCACTTCATACTCACCCTGTATGGGTTTGCTTAAGCAAAAGCTGAAAGCTTCACAAAATATGACAAAACCCATGACCTTAATTAAATTTCTTCTTAAAACATATCATTAGACATCAACCAGGGCTGTTTTACACCCACCCACACCCACCCAACCCCCGAGAAGTGACTGATTCCTTTTACTTCTGGAAAACAGACAAACAAACCAACAAAACCCTGACAATTTGATAGACGGTGGCTCAAGAGGTCTCCACTTCGCAAAGGAGCAGCTGAACAGTCAGTTACCTCCCCTTTCCCCCTCCTCCCACCCACAAGCCGGAAGTCTCCCATTCCTGTGACTGCCCTTGCCTTGCTCTGAGGTTTTATAGCACTCATCAGTGTTTGGCTGGCGCCCCTGTTCGCCTGCACAAACCAGGAAATCTCTCTTTCCTTACAGCCCCTTTCCTCAACCCCGCCCCCACGGAAAATATCCTGGGCTAACACATCATAGCTCCCCAGTGTCCTCGTCATCACCAACAGTTCATTGAACATCTGTTTTGTGGGATTGTCGGTGTTAATGATCCGGGCTAGGTCAAATCTCGTTGCTTTCCCAGGAGCTTACTTTCAAGTGTCTGTGGAGTTTAAGAGAGGAAGAGGAGAGGAAAAAAATCATTCACCTGCCCGTTATCCTGAACCACCTCCAGGGAAAAGAGACAGCAAACTGGAATCTAGTCCCTAACATTATGTGACTTGTTGTCTCTTCTGCAGTAGTACTAAGGAAAACAGAAGACGAAGGACTCGCGCTGGAACTGCGCAGACTCACCCTAGAACTCGGTACACAGTAAACAAAATAGAGTCCAAAACTAACAAGCTTTAATCATTTTTAAAGTATCGTCTAACATTCTTATGTTTTGCTAATTATTATATTTCTCCCCATAGTGACTTTAGTTTTTAGTTGCTCCGTTTTCTGGGACAACTGCTTTTGAGACAATACTCATGACGGTTAACTAGCTGGACTTAATGGGAGCTATTCGTGTTTGGGGGAGAAGGTTTCACTGTTATTTTTTGTTCCCCTCTGCTAGATAAAGACTAGAGTGAACTCTAGAGGCAGAAACAACCCTATTTTCTATCGAGTTCTTCAATGAATAAGCCCAGGTCACAGGTCACCGGAGATGCCCTGTGTCTTCATTGCTACAAACAGATGGAACCAGATGCTCTGTTAGTTACAGCTCAGAGTTGGATCACATACAGGCATGGATGTGTCATGGCTCTGAGCAAAGCAGGATTTATTTGCAGTCCAGATTCCAAACAGAAAGAGATTCTTCCTCTCACAAGGTCTTTTGAACCTATTCCAGTTGTTAAGCCATGAGACGAGTTAAGCTGTGTCAGCACAGAATTTTCACCCTGGCAGAGAACGTAGACACAACTCTCAGCTTAGAGGCTCATACGCCAGACCATTGCATTATGGGATGACCTGGTATTCCAGACAGAATTTAAACAAGTGTGAAAATAAATATTGTGTTCTAAAGCAAAAGTTTAAAGCAGAAGGTCTGAAGGCAGCTTTACTTTGGAGAACAAAACCATGCAAGACATAAAGCAAGAATCCAGATGGACTATACATGTTCAATAAAATGTCTGGACTCATCCCTCAACGAAACAGAAGAGACGGATAACAGAAACGTCTGTGTATCTGAAGTATGTTCTTTGCTACTGTAAAATGTATGCAGCATGTATAGAAAAACTTTCTTAAAGATTTTCCCATCATTCTCAGCAGAAACTTAAGCCATAAATAAATTCCGAATCTGATTATCTGCATCTGTACTGATATATTTTCCTCCTTTTAAAAATTGTATGTGCAACATACAATTAGAAAAGCCTCCAGGTGCTCTCAAGAAAGGAGCCATCCTAAAAGGAACATGGCTTCTTCTCAGTAGCAGACAGTCAGCTACATCCCGTACCTCTTTTTTCCTCATTTGAAGAGAATGCCTGGCGAATGAGCTGGGTCGCTTAGAAGCAGGCACTCTGTGGTCAGGCCTTGCCTCTAGTCTAATTTTCTGCTTCTGGATGCACCAAGATTCGAACAAATAGTGTAAGTTCCCACAACATGGGCTAAGCTGCTCCAGCCAGACTGATGGACTGACTGTGCCTTCATAACTGTGAGTCAGATTAAATCCTTCCCCCCCTAAATTGCTTTTGTCAGTATTTTCCACAGTGATAAGAAAAGTCACTAAGACATGTAGAAGTTGATTTTGTAAACCAGTAATTTAAAAGTGAATTTTGAGACCTGGAGAGGTCGGTCAGCAGTTATGAGTACTACATGCTGTTACATGGGTCCTGACTTCAGTTCCCTGCACCTGTGCTAGGTGACTTACTACTTCCAATGACTCCAGGTCCAAGAGATCCAACACCCTCCTCTGTCCTCTCTGAACACCTACACACATGCGGCATACACACACACACACACACACACACACATGCGTTCACACACACACCATTCATAAAACCAAATCTTTAACAGCCTGAATTCAGGCTTCAAATCTTGAACAAGGTAAACCCAGGAGTACGCAGTCAGGAGACAGCTCTTCTCTCCCACACTACTGCTAGTTCACTCGTCTAACCTTCCTCTACTGTTCTGTAAAGAATTGGATTCAAATGCATTAGATCTTGTGGGTCATATTTAGATATTTAAATTTTTAATTCCATGTTCTGAGTTAACTTATAACTTCACACCCTCCCCCTTTTAAGTATATGTCTTGCCTGGAATTCTCAGTGTGTATTCTAGAATCTCTGCTAGAATTTCACCTCAGCCTTTGTTGTGGAAAGCTTTCCTGTCCGTCAAAGGCTGTTTGGCAACATGTCCGGCCTTACTGGGTCAATCTCAACATGACTTTCTCCAGTTTTGGCAATCAAATATACATGTACTGTCAAAATCTGCCTCTGAATACAAAATGGTTCTCATTTAAGAATGACTGGTCAGGAAAAAGCATTCTTAATGGAGGTGATATTGCCCCCAAGAGGACAAAGGGCAGGTAGGAGTGCAAACATTTCTCAGATATCCCGGTGATGTGTAGACCCTCAGAGGGGCCAAAGTATTTAGCACACAATGCGCTCATAGCACATAATTAAAGAGAGAGGCAATTAGGGGCAAAGCTCGACTGGGTCTTGTGGAGAACAGAAATGATTCCTGCAGAAGTATAGCTTTCAAGGCTACACTTGTAAGGATACAAGGCTGGTTCTGCTTTTCTCTCTCCCTCTTTTGCTCAGTTAGTATGGCAAGAATTAGAGGGGCAAAGTCGTTTCCCTGTTGCTGTTATGTAACCCTTCTTACTTGTTAAATTCTCCCTGCTATGACCACAGTCTGAAGGTATATCTCACCAACATAGTGGCCTGAGTGGCCCTTTACAGGTACTCGCTGCACCTCTCTGAAATGGATAAAATAACTTCTAGCTGCTCTTCAGAGGTTAACCCCACCACATCCTCGTTCTAGAAGCCCACAGTCCCTAAATGTTTGTCTCGAACATGATTACTTAGAGATAGACGGTTCCGATGTGACTACTCAATTCCAATCCGGTAACAAGAAATGTTCCGCAATGGTTTCAGCCTGCCCTGTTGTTGTCTACACAACATCTGTGCCCTAAACCTTTGTAGAAGGACCTGGGTTTAAAAATGATAGGTTAATCAGTCTGGTGGGAAATGTTAAAAGGATCCGGGCTTCAAACTGTGGTGTGGTTACTGCTATCTATCGCTTTTAGCCAGGTTTAAGTGAGACCAGAAAGGTTTGACAAACCTTGCAGTTTGGTCATAGAAGCCAGTGCAAAGTTGATGGTAGAGAAGGAAGAGAATCTAAACAGATCTTTTTGATCAGAAGAGATTAAAAAAGAAGCTAAACCTGGGCTGGAGAGAGGGCCCAGCAGTTAAGGGTGTGTACTACTCTTGCAGAAGACCAGCGGTTGGTCCCTCACACCCACAGCAGGTAGCTCACAACTGCCTATAACTCCAGCTCCAGGGAGACCTGATACCTCTGGCCTCTGCAAGCTCCTGCAGTCATGTGCACAAACCTATACCCAGACACATACACATACACATATTGAAAAATACATTTAACAAAAGAAAGCCAAGCATGCGTTTAATGCCATAATTTGTTCAGGAGGCAGGGGTAGAGGCAGAGATTCAGAATCTCTATGAATTTGAAGCAACTTTTATCTACATAGCAAGTTCCAGGCCTGCCAGGACTACATTGTAAGACCCTGTCAACAACAACAACAACAATAATAATAGTTAAAGAAAGAAAATGAGCTATTTATGCCAAGACATAGTCAAGGAATGGCACCTTGAGTAAACCTTGGGAATTATCCAAAGTCCATAAGTCGCTGTGTGAAGAACACGGTATAGTAAGCTCATGAGAAAGGCTTTTCCATGAAAAGAGAGAACCTGTGGGGTACCCTGCTTATACACAGCTGCCTACAAAGTTGTTTGCCTAGGACTTACTTTACCAGGTCCTAGGCACTCACAAACTGCCACAGACATAGTTTATGGAGGCTCAGCTACCACTCAAGCCTTTCACAGACTTTGGTGTTGAACATACAAAGCCTGTTTTGTGGGCATACAGAATGCCACAGAAGCTTCCACCAAAATCCCAAACCCAAATGAGAGAGCGCAGTATGTGGCAGGGTTAGAATTCTAGTGGGTACTCTCTGACAGTATGATGTACAAAACTGTGAAAACAAAGGCAAAGTTACAGTGGAGACTCAGGGATATTGCAGATGCCAGAAATCTGGGCTGACTGCCAAGGAACTCTGTAGGCAATAAGCAGAAACGGCCCTAGAGAGAAAGGCCATGGGGAGTTACAAATGGCACCGATACTGAGCAGGGCTGCCCAAGCACACTGAAGCTCACATCATGACAAGGTGTGCATGAACACGAGACATGAAGCTACAGGCTTTATGTTGCGGTTGCTGTTTCCAGTCTTCTGTTGACTTAATCTTTCTTTCTAAGCTCATATACTTCCCTGTTGGAAAAGGAATGTCTAGTCTGAACTATCTTATTTTGGGGGGTATGTAACATGTTTTCTGCCTTTACAGATGCTCACAGTTAATCCTTAGCACTGACTTTTAAACAAGGCTAGAGCTGTTGTAACTACAAAGGACTCTTAGAAATGGACTAAATGTATTTACGTCATTAGATGGATGGATGGAATCTTTGGGTGGCCAGAGGTGGACTATTATAGGTAGAGGATAAAGTATCTCACTAAAACACTTGAATTAAAAAATGTGGTCCCCATCTAGTTGTGCTATTTTTGGAAGGTACTAGGGACATTAGAAGATGGAGTCTAGATGGAGGATGAAGAACACTGGCTGGGGTCTTGTAGGCATCTTGTTCCTTCCTGTCACTGATCCTTAGACACCACGAGAATGGATCCTGCTATCTGCTTCTGTTGCCATGATGTCCTGCTTCACACAGAGCTATAGGGACATCACCAAAAACCCCAGAATCTGTAAGCTAAGACAGATAGTTCTCTTCTTTAAGTTGTTGTCATGGGTCTCTTGGTTGCACCGATGACTATATTTCTTATATGCAGTACATAAACAGAGTTGATGGTTGAGCCACCTTTTATTAAGCTCTGTTAGAGGCTGTCTACAATGTCTCTGAAGAACACTTTTGCTTAATTTGGGAACATAATTAAAATTTCCTAAACAAAAAAGATAACAGTCATCAAATACCTATTTTTCTAACCAATTTGTCAGCTGAGTCTCTATAGAGAGAAGGGAATTCCAGCCAATGCTTTCCAGTTGGGAGGAAAATTGGGGGTTATTAAGAGTCTGCAACCTCACTGATACACTTCCATTCATTCATGAACATTTAATGAACACCTGTGAGGGCAGGTGCTCACAGCTCTAGACAACAAGCAAAGCCGGATACGGTAGAGAATAGTCTAACAGGAAGCATCACCAACAAATAATTAATTTCACATTGTAAAAAGTGTTATGGCAACACGGCACTTAATTAAGAGTGGCTGGGGTGGGCAGGTGCAGGTGAGTATTGAGTGGCCATAGCGGGCTTTTTGTGGAGGCAACATCTCAGGCAGACCGGAGAAGACCTTGGGAGGAAGTGCAATGGAGGGTAGAACAAATCTAAATGTGAATGTATAGAAACAGGCTGGGTGGGTTCTGGAGAGATTGCAGTCTTGGTGCTAAATCTTGGGGCATGGAGAATGCTGTGAGAGGAGAGAGACAGGTGATTGGAGGAGGAGACATTTCCCAGTGGGTTTGGGGGTAACATGAAGCTACAAGGAGGTGCCCAGTGTGAAGGTCACTCCACTCATAGAGGGCCCCACTGCTCCCACGTGCTCATTGCCATTATTCAAACGCATACCAATCTTGAAAATGGTACAGACATCTGCTGAACAGATTACTAATCATCTCGCCACTCTCTGTCATGAGGAGAGGGGTAGTGACTTCTGTTGATGACGAAAGTCTCTGAAAATATCAGACACAGAATCTGTGTAGCTCCCTTTGGTGGTGGTACTATTCTTTCTTCCCATAGGGAGACATAAAACTCTGCAAAGAGAAAAATTATATAGATGTTCCTTACATATCCTTCCTGAAAGGGCAGAATTCTGTTTACAGTGGGCAGCACTGAGTAGAGTTAATAGTGCAAGCAGAGAAACCAGACTCCGGCCTCAGGCAAGTAGCTCTTTGCAGTGTGGGAACAGAAGGAGTGCCTAGCAAGCACAGGGCTGATCTCTCCTGAGATGCTGCACATTTACATTTCAAATCACTCTAAGTGGAACAAGATTTGTTCCTTATCACCTTCTCAGGCATAGATTTTTCCTAATCGAGGTTATAAATACAGTTGCTTTTAATGATGTAAATTGAAAGCAGACCTCCTTTACAGACTGCTGCCAAAATCATCACGGAGCTACCTCTAACTTACTATCACTGGCTTATTTACCATAATTGACTTTCTCATTGTTTTATCTTGCATTTGACCCTGGATGCCCAAGCATGATGCTGCTGAATTTAAAGGAGAAAGTGATTAATGTAGTGAGAGCAGAGACAGCCACATTGGGGACCTCAGTGGGGACACAGGAGCAGCCTGATAAATACTAAACAGACCACCACTTCCTCCCACAGTCTCTTACAGTGTCTTTCAGGGAACCCATTAATGAGAGGGCACTGATTTTAAAGCCAAATATACCTCAGTGCTACTGAAAACATATTTATACCAGGGTCAGGGGGAAATAGTTACATCTAAAAATGCTGAAACATGAAATGCCAGCCACAGGAATGGTTACTCGTATGAAAAAAAAAAAACAGAGGCTTGTCTCAACATAATTTACATTATCTCTTTTTCCTTCTCCTAAACCAAATTCTGGCCTTGAGAGACTAATACAGGTAACTCTTTTGCTCTGATTTCTTTATGAGATAAATCCAAATTGAACGCTTCTGGGGCTCTGTGTAAAATTCTTTAACTATGAGGAAAAAATAACAAAGTAAATCAATCCTGAGAAGATAGATGACTGGAGAAAGAGACTGTGTGAAATTAAAGGACAAGCCTAGCCTTCAAATCCCTTCTGTGTGGGGCACTCTGAGGTAGAAATGGAATATCCAGTTTCTAATTTCTTTCTCATCAAGAGATAATGAGTACCACAATTCTCTTCGGTTTTCAAAGATCATTTCTCTCTCCCTCCCACTCCTTACCTATTAGCCTCCCGTTCCCTTGCTCTGTTTGGAAGCCTATTGGTTTACAAGACATGGTGCTCACTCCTTCTCATGAGCATACGAAATTCGTGGAAGTTCAGTTAACATATCACTGACAAATGGAGTCAGTGGAAAAGATGAAGGAAGGAAGAGATAGAAGACAGGACCATCCCTAACACTTAGGTGACTGGACTAGAGGGAAATGTGTCTGCCAGCTCCATTCTTCATTCAAATCAGTCAACATTATTTTATTTTAGTGGCGTCTTGCTGGTAATTTATCTTCTCCTTCTATCTGCAGTTAGAAATTTGAATGTCTAGTTATGGATTTGACGGTAAATTTAGAACGTGATGGGAAAAGGCCTTGGGTTTCAAGTTTGGCTCTGCCACGTAGTAGCAAATCATGTGAACACATTGGTTCGGGTTTTTCATGTGTAACACCAAACTGTGACATGCCCAAATGACAAAGGCATGAGCCCACACTTGACCAAGGGTAACTACTACGCAGTACTTTCCAGTGCCCCTGCCTCATCTGAGGAGTAAATAACTGCCCAGCTTTGAACCAAGCAATGACAGTCCATGGGCATCCTGCTCATCTCACTCCTTAAGGAGCTCACAACCAAACAGGCATTTTATTTTTGACCAAGATAAGTTCACAAGGAGTCATCATAATTCATTAAGACTCTGTCATCCATGTCTTCGGATAATAAGTAAGACTTGTAGATCACAAAACCAGACTTCAAAGCAAAGGACACTTTCTCAGAATTACTCAGGCCTGGGGCCAGAGAGATGGCTCAGTGCTCAAGAGCACATCGTACTGTTCAAAAAGACCTCTTAATTTGATTCCTAGAATCCAAGCCAGGCATCTCACAACTGTGTGTAACAACAGCTCTAGGAGATCCAACAGCCTTGAAGACAAGATAGCAACATCTACTGTGTAAAGCTTTTCCCTTTGATTTTTTTTTTTTTTTTTTTTTTTTTTTTTACAGAGTACACCAATGTGGTTGCTAAGAGGACCTCACATCTACGTCCATACTATCTGTAGTGGGAAATGAAGAATCTGCACAGATTGTAAGTGTGACCATTTTACCCCATTTAACATAAAGTTAACTGGCTTGCTGTACATTCTGAACCCTCTCTGTTAGATACTATGCTTGTCAAATAAAACAAATCTCCAATTTTAAGTGAAATGACTGCATTGTGTTTAATGTGAACGTTGATAAGGAAAGATTCATCCGACTTTTTCCTATTTTCTTGATTCATATGTCAAATTATCTTTCTCTTCCAATGAATAATTTTATTAATACTATAGCATATACATAGGGCTGGCTAATACCTATGGCCAGTGTTTGAATAGAAAAACCAAGACTGACCAGATCACTGTGAGTCACTAGAGCAGAGACAGAGAGATTGTCCCCAGGTAACTAGATGAGAAATAGAAACTTCATTGACATGAATATAAATGTTCCAGAACTAAGGTTGTGACACAGACTAGTCTTCAACAGGGAAGTCTTGAATTAAAGACACTGTGCCTTTTTCTCAGGCACCAAAACAACCAGTGGATTCAGTCAATGCCACAGTGGAGAAAGCCAATCGTCTTACTCTATTGATATAATGCTAAGTTAAGACAGTCAAAGCGATCAATTCTGGTAGACCACATGCTAAGTGAGAGAGAGACCAGAGCAATCACGCAGGAATCACACTGGAAAAAAAGACTTTCTTTTCTACAATAAATATTTGGCATGTGAGTATCTAGCTGGATCTACACTACAAGCATGCATTAATTCTCCATTTAAACCAGGAAGAGAGGATACAATTAAAGACACTCACTTCTGAAGGAGCTCACTGGTTTTATCTTCTGTCTCTACGACAAATGCACGCTCACAAACAGACATATACACTTTACTCAGTTTTGTTGGCTTGAGGAAAAATTCATCATTTGAATGGAAAATTCACCTCAACAAGTTTTTATTTATATCCTTCCACTGGGGACCTTCACTCTCCTTTGGGATGTATGGTCTAGTTTCAGAACTTGGTAAAACTGACAGATATACACACTGGCATGTATTTAACATTCTCAAATGGAAAACGTGTTGCTATAATAGTTACAAGGACCTTATAGAGTGTCTGAGCCATTAAGGTAAGACCAGAACCTCTGCTTTGTATATTTCTAATGGAGTTAAATACTGAAGACCCTGAAGCAAGGAATTTAAAGTCACACACACCAGGACATGGAACAAAATGGCACGGTTTGGTGTAAGTAAGTGCTGGGTCACCCTGGAACACACGGTGCAGTGAGAGGTAAGAAAGTACCAGGCAGACACTCCATCATAAAAAACCACTTACATCACACTGAGAATTTATTCAGGATGCAGAAGGACCAGCGTTGGTTATTGAAAGCTAGAAAACCTAAGTATGTTGAGAAATTTCTAAATAATATTAAGCATTTAGACATGAAGTCAAACACATACGAAACCATATGAAACACAACTTAGGACAAAGCACTTAAAAGTACTGCGTTAGGTGACAGAGAAACACACTGAAGTCCTCTGATAAGCAAGACTCAGAAGAATTAAAACAAGCTGCAGATAACAGTCCAGAAGCAAACCCAAACATGCAGGGGGATTCTGTGATTATAAAGTTCCTAACAGAGTCAACATTTGGGCTGAGGGATGACGCAGAGGGTAAAGCGCTTGCTGTGTAGGAATGAGGACTTGGATTCAAATCCCCGCCGCTCATTCATATGAAGTCCATGCCAGCCTGAGCCTATAACCTCAGGGCTGAGAGACAGAGCCAGAACACCTGACGGTTGCTGTTTAGCCAGTGAAGGCAAATAGTGAGGTCCAGGTTCAATGAATGACCCTGTCCCACAAAATAAAGTGAAAGTCACTGATGCTGCCCTCTAGGCTCCAAACTTCCCCACTTGTGTCTACACACACACATATACCTACATATACATACAGAAAAAGAGTTGGTATTTCACATTCGTATGGGAAATAGACTATTCAATAAGAATTATTATTGAACAGTCTTATACTATTGAATAATTTCTATATATAGATATATCTCTATATTATGTATGATAATTTATACTATTGAATAATAGTATAAATAAGACTATTCAATAATAATTTAATAAAATCAATTAGTTGTAGGAAATACAAATTTAGGTCCCAGCAGCACTACTAGAAAATTGCATTCAGCATTCACAAACTCTAGTTTACAATATAAAAGTCCTCCCTGAGAAAGACAGAAAACAGAAATGGCCAAGAGATAACACTTACCTTTTAGCTAATAAAATCTGAGCACATTATTAAAATGGAAAGACCTTACAAAGTCTAAGACAAGAGATTGAAAAGGGAAAGGCATCCACGGCATTTTCGACAAAGGCATTATTATATCTTTAATAGATTTTTAAAAATCTATTTTAGCACATTCATTGATTAAGAAAAAAATCAAACAGCCAAATAGGAAAGAGGGGGGAAGCAAATGGATAGGAGAGTCCCAGAAGTTAAAATGATTTATAAACTTACGAAAATAAACAATCTCTCCGGTTGTCAGAGGGCTACAAAGCTTTTCAATAGAGTATCAGAACTTCTTAATTGTAGTAAGAACCGTTCACATGAGATCTACAGCCTTTTAAGTGATACACTAAGGCACTGATGAGCCACAGGCATGATGCTATGTTATAGATCTCTGCAATTGCTCATCTTACACAACTGAAACTTCACGACCATTGAGTATCAACTCATTATTTATTGTCTTCGTTTCTCAGATCACCTTCAGTGTACAAAGATGCAGCTATAGGACAACCAGGGAAGCAAGATATAGGCTTCTTGTATACTTGGAAAGGAGCACAATCTAATGGAGTCTTGGAAGCTGTTTAGTCCTGTCCTGGTGCTGTGATAAAGCACCCCCACAAAAGCAGTTTGGGGAGAATGGGTTTGTTAATTCTGACTCACAGTACCAGGTTACAGTGAACTATGGGAAGTCACAGTGGCAGACATTTCAGACAGCTGATCACATCAGAAGACGACAGGGAACACATGCATGCTAGTACTCAGTTTACTGTCTCTTTACACAGTCATTGATCCCTTACCTAGGGGGTGGCCCCATACACAGTGAGTGTGTCTTCTCACCTTAACACAACCAAGATAATCCTTCCATCAACATACCCCCAGGACCTTCTCTCAGATGATCTTAGATTGTATTAACATTAACTACCAGAGAAGGCAATCTGGGGGGTGAAATTCATTGTGTCCTTAGTAGGCATGGGTTCTTTGGAACAGATGTCTACCATAATCTGCTGGTGAGGTTCTCTGGTACACAGCAGCTGAATAGCAATTCACATGTGGCTTTGATAGTGCCTCATTTCTAAGAATCTAACCTAAAGAAGTGCTTGTTTAAGTGTAGAAATGCATGTTTACATTGGTGTTTATTTTATAATTGTTTTGAAAGCTAAAGAAAAAGAAAACTGAAGTCAATCCTACTTATTACCAAAAAGAGAGGTTAAGAAAAAGATGTCATATTCGTGCTGTGGAATATTACAGTGTTTAAAAAATGATCAAGGTGACCTTAAAGAGACCAATAGAAAACTGTAGACAATTTTAAGGTTTTGCTTTTTAAAGCAAGTTGCAAGTCACTGAACAAATTATGTATGTAATTTCATATATTTTAAAATACCTGATTGTGGTATCTAATTTGTATGTGAAGCTGATTGGATCATGGGATGTGCAGAGATGTGTATAGGATAAACTTTGTGTCTACAGATGGAGAGAAGAAAAATAAAGTACTTCTCTTCAGAGATATGGACCTGAGTTTAATCGCCAGAACTCATATTTAAAGTCAGCTGTGGTGGTATGCTATGCTTAGAAGCCTAGCTCTGGGGAAGAACAGAAATGTGAGTTCTTGAGGCTAACTAGCTAGTCAGGCTAGTCTACACTGTGGCATAGAAACCAAGACTGGGATGCTAGAGAGATGGCTCAGTGGTTAAGAGCACTGACTGCTCTTCCAGAGGTCCTGAGTTCAATTCCCAGCAACCACATGGTGGCTCACAACCATCTGTAATGGGATCGGATGCCCTCTTCTGGTGTGTCTGAGGACAGAGACGGTGTACTCATACATAAAATAAAATCTAAAAACAAACAAATGGCAACAAGATAGGCAGATGGATAGTGTCTGCTGTGCTCAGGATATTCTGAGACTACCCTCTGTCCTCTATGCGTCTCACCACATGCCATCTGCATATATCCCCAAAACACACACACACACACACACACACACACACACACACACACACACACACACACACACACTGAGGGCTCTTTATCCAGTTAAGGATGAGGTCAATAAGACTGCTACAGAACAACAACGACAACTAAAACTGTACAAGGATTTACCTCCTCTCTGCCTAACTGCTTCAGCTGGGCTTACTCCAACAAGGCCATGTCTGCTAATAGTGCCACTCCCTATGGACCAAACATTCAAGGGCATGAGTCTATGGGGGCCATTCCTCTTCAAACCACCACATCTGTCTCCTACCCTTGGTGCTCATGGTTCTCAAGCATCTGATCATTGGCTCTCTAGCTCCTAGGTCAGTGCACTTCAGCACTGGCCTTCCCAGGTACTCAGCTTGTAGGCCTCTCTACCTCAGCAATCACATGAGCCAATCCCACAAAACCATTTTAAAAATACATTCATTTCCCCAGCTCTATTTCTCTGGAGAACCTTACATGTCTGCACATACAGCGTACGAGAGCATACGCTAATTCATATAAAAGGATGCATAGATGTACACCTTAGTGTCAGCTGCTTCCTCTAAGAAAGACCATCAGAGGCAAAGGCAGAAGGTGAGAGAAGGGCTTAGTGTTTTGCTTTGTGTTCTCTGAATGGTTTGACTCAGTTACAATGTGAGTGCATCTTACTGTTTTAAGTACTGTACACACTTAAAGGGGACCCTCACAATACTACACACATCCGCCTCTCCGCGTACAGCCTGGAAGACCCAAGGTATGTGGAATCAGCCACATCTCAGGGGCAGCGTTTCACACGGGATTTGAATAGACTTTTAAGATTATCTACTATTTCTTTTTTTTTTTTTTTTTTTTGATATTTTATTTACATTTCCGATGATTCCCCTTTTCTTTGGAACCCCCGTGTCCCCTCCCCCTCCCC
>CM052704.1:33125846-33171269 GCA_028551405.1 Uromys caudimaculatus
GAGAGGGATCTTTGTCCCGGCGCCGATTAGCTGTGGGGCCCTGTGGCCCAAGCTGAGGTTTCCGGCCGTCGCCGGAAACTGCTGGCCGTCAGTCTCTCGGTCCGTGTGTCTCGCGTGTTCGGGGCAGCGCCTGGTGAGCTGTGGGGCGTGTCCTTGGCCCTCTGCTGGGTCCTGCGATCTGCTGAGAGGGATCTTTGTCCCGGCGCCGATTAGCTGTGGGCCCTGTGGCCCAAGCTGAGGTTTCCGGCCATCGCCGGAAGCTGCTGGCCGTCAGTCTCTGTGACCCGCAGAAAGCGGGGAGAGGCAGTGAGCTCTGGGGACGCGTTGCCCCTGCTATGAGCTTTTCTGTGTTCCTGGGAGAGAGAGGATTGTCTCCCGGAGCTGCCTGTCTATGGGATCCTAGTGTCCCTGGCAGAAGTTTCCTGCCACAGCCTACTATTTCATTTTTAAATATATGACCTCTGAGTTTCAGCCGGTATTCTTATACACTTATATCCTAATTTGTGCTTTGCTTTAAGTAGGATTCCTGGAAGCACGTAGGGAACCCAGGCTAGCTCACTTGTTCAGCGTGGGAGGGACTGAGCCAGAAGCCCAAGTGTATAATCCTCTTTATGCTTTTTAAGCCAGCTCATCATTTGCCATGGGCATTCTCATCCAGAGCTACGGTGTGTTTTCTTTCACATTCTGCATCACTAATTCTGAAACGTGCAGGGTGACGCATCAAGTTACAAAATGGCAGAGTCTATCTCTATAAAGGGTGTTTTATATCTGCTATATGTTGTGCCATAAACATGAACCTTGGTACTTAGCATGTGATAAAGAATTTAAAGATATCTTAGAAATGTAACAAAAACCTTGCCACTAGCAAATGTCCCCCCAAAGTTAACAACAACCCAGAGGAACTTGTTTGGCAGCTAATTAAGAAGAGAATTCCATCTGATGAGCTAGGGTCCATACCCCAGAGGCCCGGATCTAGCAATAAACATACTCTCTGCCTTGGGAGGTAGCACCACAGAAAGGACACCAGACTCTCCAGCCCAAATCTGTACTATCTAATTCACACTAAGTTTTCTGCACATATTTCCTAGTACCATTTATTAAATTGATACAATTTTTAATACTAGGCCCTCACCAAATTAACACCCTTAAAATATTCCCACGTAGGAGTAAAATTAAGATGAGAAGTCTCCCATCTCCATTCTGTCCTATTCTCTCACAGGGTGCCCGGAGAACAACGTGGTAGTTAGTATAGTTTAAGTCGGACAGATGCTCCTCTCAGCTTCCTAGAAGACAAATGAACCGTTATTTTCCAGGTAACAGGAGGACTCGCTGAATTTGGGGGACCCTATTGAAGGAATAGTAAAAGTCCCACTTGATGACAGTCAAAATTTATCAGCCTCACAGGAATTTGTCTCAACTGATGTTTTACCTCTAGTTCAAATTGTTGGTTTAACTTTTAGGTGGATATGCTATGTGAGATAACAATTGTTCAAATAAAAGGCTTCCCAGGTTAATAATAGTATGTTCGTATTCTCTCTAGGAAACATTCTCACCACCTAAGCTGAGACATGTTTCTGCAAGGCGTAGTCCGGTACTGCCTTTTTCCATGGTGATGAAAATACCAGAAAATACAAATAACCAAACATTTTGGTTTTTTGAGATCAATTTTAATTCTGCAACCTAGGCTGGTCTCAAACTTGTAGCCATCCTCCTGCCTTAGCCTTTCAAGTATTAAGATTACACATGTGAGCCACCATGCTAGGCTGGCTTTTTAAAATGTTTATGTTTACTGGATAGTTTTAAATAAATACTATTGACAACACAACATGAAATTTTAATGGATTTGCTGTTCTATCTTAATCTCTGACTGACCTTGTCTAGTATAGCTTAAGCATGTCCAAGATCTTCCTAACAAAATGTACTATTTCTGACTGTCACAAGGAGGCCTTTGGTTTCCCCTGCAATTTGAAACACCGTGTTCCAAAGATCATGATTTCAGAGCAATGCAAATATTCACACATTCTTAACTGTTTCAGGCTATTTCTTCCCAAAAGGTCGAAGCTTTAAATACTCCCAGGCAAAAGCAAGATGGCTGTGCGGGTGGCCAAACAGAGAAAGACGTGTCCAGAAAGACACACACAGGCTGCCTACCTAACCCTGAGTATTCCAAAGAGAGAAGTTTAAAAAAATATAAGTTCATATGGCTACACGGCTCAACCGAGGATTATACCATTTCATAACTAGGGCAAGTATGAATCGGAGGCCTATATTTTATCATGTGTCTAGGCAACAAACCTGGCAGGTATCTTGAAAAGTCAAGGGAAGTGAAGACATACTTTTTAACCCACATTCTTGACACAGATGGGAAAATGTACCAGAGCCGAGGTTATTCATCAGCCCTGGAGAGAGCCGAACCCCCACTTCTCCTTCACCTGGACTTTCCAATGAATTGCTCAGATGAGGCATCAAAGCCAGAAAAGCACATTTGAAAATGAAAGGTCTATCACATTCCACGCTTCTTTTGAAATATCAAAAAGCCACACAAAGAAGCAATCGGACTAGAAACCCCTGACATGGAGCAGGAGAGTGGGGGTGAGCATGGCTGCAGTGTCTGGAGGTGAACCAACGGGCTGTCCACAGAAAGGCAAGAGAGAGGTGGGACTGGGACTGCGTGCTGATGAAATGAGACCGCCCACAGCTGTGTCATGCTAATTGAACGTTAATTTCTACTCTCAGACCCTGGTCCTGGTACTTCCCAGCTGAACAGCACAGAGCTCATTCATTCACTGTCCACCATCACCTGCCAAGGCTGTATCTATTTACAAGCTCCCACAATCCAGGGAGAACTGGAGGGAAAGATGCTATGCCCAGAAGAACATGTGTGCTTGTGTTGGACAGAGACCCCCTCCCCCCAGCATCCAAGAAAACTCCAGGTTCGATTTGGAGTAAGTCTTTTTTTTTTTTTTTTTTTTTTCTGGTTTTTCGAGACAGGGTTTCTCTGTGTAGCCCTGGCTGTCCTGAAACTCACTCTGTAGACCAGGCTGGCCTCGAACTCAGAAATCTGCCTGTCTCTGCCTCCCAAGTGCTGGGATTAAAGGCGTGCGCCACCACTGCCTGACTGGAGTAAGTCTTTAAACTCAGGTTTGTGAGGACCAGCAGACTTTTTTTAGCTGTACAGATCATGCCTTGGTCCTCTGCAACAGCAGGGCATTCCCTTAACCACTGAGCCATCTCTCCAGGCCCTATAGAAGTTTTTTTGTTTTTTGGTTTTTTGGGGTTTTTTTTGTTTTTGTTTTGTTTTTGTTTTTCTTTTTCTTTTTTGATTAAGTAGGAGCTGGAAAGACAGGCTAACAGGTAAAAGAGTCTTCTGTGTGATCATGAAGACCCGAGTTGATATCTTAACACTCACATGGCCATCCACACCTGTAACTCTCCTACTGTGTGAGTGTTGGGAGATGCATAGAAAATGGAGTCTTTCTGAGACTGGGAGGCTGACTTCTAACTTCACATTCAATCAAAGACTCTCAATCAAAGGAATAGGATGGAGCATTATAGCACAGGACATCCAATACCCTCCTCAGACCTACACAGGAGGGGCACACACTCACACACACACACACGCACACACACACACACACACATACACACTCATACACGCACACATATGTATACCACTCATTTGCCACATCTACAGGAACATGTGTACATACATCATACATACAGAGAGAGAGAGAGAGAGAGAGAGAGAGAGAATGAAGTCATGTCACTGCTTTTCAACTGTTATTTCCTAAAGCCATAAAAACTGTAGTGTACATAGAAAGCACTTAGGGGAATCCTGTACTCAGTAGATTTAAGAAATACAGCTGAAAACAAAAATCCCATCATTTTCCACACATGTATCTTCTTGATCCTCTTGTATCCTGGCCTCATTAAAAGCCATAGTGGTCATTTCAGCCACAATGTAATAGGTCCACAAAGACCGTGAGATCTCTGAGGAGCTATCGTTTTGAAATTCAAATCCCAGTTATGACCCTTAGCTTTACCACAGTTGAATTCATTGTGAGCAAGACGCTTAACTTTATCCCAAGCCATGTCTCCTGCTGGGTGAAATGAACGTGGCTGTTCCCTGTCCAGCTTACAGAGAAGTCACAAGGAGCAGACAAGGAAAGCTTTGCAAATTTTAGAGAAAGTACATTATTATTAACATTGTAATACCTACCTGTATTTGACAATGAAGCCATTCATTATACAGGTTGATTCAATGAAAAATGTATTCATAATGCAAAGTGAAGAGACTTTGTGATATGATTTATTTCAACTAATACATTCTATGATTTGTGGTCATAGTATCCTTAAGAATCCCATGACCTGTGCTTCGGATCAGTGGCTGCATGTGACATCTTCTGTTGCTGTGTGCTGTTGCTCCTGGGCTATTGGTTCTTCTGTTCCCTATGTTTGGAGTCTGATTGTTACAGAGACACTTGTTTCAGGTGTCTGGTGAGTCTCTGCTGTCTGCATGCCTTTGCTTTTGAAGATGTAATGTCTGTCTCTTGTTGGATGCAGCTTGCCCAAGGTCACTGCAGGGTGTGGGGAAGCTTGGTGCCTGAGAAACACATAGTACATTCTCTTCTGGGAAACCACCTGGTCATGGTAACCGCTGGGAGCACCATACTGTTCTGCAGACCCAGTGCACACAAGGACATCAAATAGCACACGGTTCTGATGAGCTCATTCTAGGAAAACAGCAAGTTAGAGGCTCCTACTCGCTGTGCATGGAAGTCCTTCCAAGAACCCTGCCTCTCTCCTTTGGGCATGTGAGGGGACTAGCAAAGAACTCTACTTACCCGAAGCCTTTCCCTTGTGGAATATCCCATTGATTCAGTCTGCTTCCTATTTCTCCAAATGACTCCATTTCTCAAAGAAAAATTTACTCCTGACTTTGACTTGGTAAGGTGGGGGACTCAGTAAATACAGCCCAGCCAGGAAACAAAGAAACAAAAACAGTGATCTAAGAAATATTCCTACGCAATCAGTTTAGTTAGTCACAATTCCTTTACTGGTTGTAAACACAGCACATGGATTTAGTATGTTTTCGGCATGATACTAGGAATGCAACTTGGACTTCATGCATGCTGGGTAAACTCTACCACTGAGTTAATTATTCAACCCTGGGAGCAAATGATTTTGATCAGAAATTAAAGTAGTGCAAAATGTATCCAAAGATAGGTGGAGACCCCTCCCCTTCCACTCCCATCCCTACTCCTTGAAGGGTAACAAGAGTCAGCAGTTTCCCTTATCCCCAGTCTTTGATGATGTACTTGTATACCCATGGGCATTCTTAAATAGACTTCTTATTTCAACTCAGCAATATGCCTTGAAGATCCATAACAGCACATGTAAATACGCTACATTATTATTTTCTATGGCTATATAACAACTTACATGATTACACCATAACTCATATAGTTGGACTCCTGTTGATTGACACATGAACTGACACATGGATTTTTTTTCTTTTACTATTTAAAATAAGCAACGATCGATTATGCTCACACCACTTTGTATAACCATGCAAATAAAGTCAGAGGACAAATCACTAAAATTAGAACTTGCAAGATCTGCATCTTTCAATTTGCAGAGCATTAGCCAATGGTACAAACACTTAGCATATCAGCATGTGTGTGTGCCTGTCTTCCTACCCTTATCCATTCTTGTCGATTCGAATATCTTCTATCATCAACCTGGTGAGTGAGAAACTGGTCTACAATTTGGATTTGCATTTCTTGAATTATGAATGAGATCAAGGATTCTTGTGTGCATAAAAGAGAGATCTTTTTTCTGCTCTGAAGTGCTTTTTCATATCCTTTGCCCACTTCACTAGACCACTTATATTTTCCATGTCAGTCTAGAGCAATCTTTAATATATGTCTGACTATACAGTACACACATAGTGCACATGTGTAAAACTCATTTGAATATCCTCAGAGACAGACATTTGCATGCACGGCTCATCTTTTCATCTTTGCCTTTAATTGCTTTATTTTTCCCTGGAGGAGTTTTAAGGGTTCAAACAGATTTACATGACTCTTTTGTTGTTAGTACCTACTCAGGTGGCTTCTAGCTTGAAAAAAAAATTTTATCCAACCCAAGATTACTTAAAAAAAAAAAAAAAAAAGGTATTCCACGATGCCTTATAAAATTTTTACAGTTTTTCATTTTATTTTTAAAGCTTTGGTACATCCAAAATGCACTTTAGTGTGAGGAGAGAGCTAGAGATCCAATTTTTTCCCCTAACTGGCTGAAAGCGTTACTCAGTGCCATCTTCTAAACAATCCATCTTTCTTTCCTGATTTAAAATGCCACTTCTATCATACACTAGATTCCCTCAAGTATTTGGACCTACTTAAGATTCTATTCTGTTCCATTGATCTGTCTGCCTATGCAGATATTTCAGAAGCGAATACATTTATGGAGCTGTAATTTAGCATATGTGGGTCTATTTCCAGGCTTCAGTTATTTGTAGTCTACAGAATGTTTATTTGCCATTGTGTACCTTGCGTTTGACTTCCTCAAGGGCAAAGATTATGGGTTCTCTGCCTTCCGTAACTCCCTACACCACTGGCTTCTGCCAAGCTTGACATTTTGGAAACTGAAATTGAGCCATGTCTTTCTACAGAACCAGGGATGATAGAGAAAATTGAGCCTCTCTCGAGATATTCAGCCCCAAGACACAAAACTACCACAATTAACTCCCTTCATTAAAGATACTTGCCTATTAAAACATAAATATGATGCATTTTGGTGGAAAAGTGAACAATCTTTTTACAAAGCTGGGTAATCTGGCAACAGGACACATTCCATCTCTTTTAGTATCGCAACACAGCCTACAAAATTGTTCCTATTTGTCTCACTTTTCAAAGGAGAAAAACCTCAGATAAGTAAGCCAGTGTAGCAGGATGGGGAAAGGCAGAGTTTGCATTCAAACCCAGGCTTGTCTGGTCCTAAACACCCAACTCTTCTTGCTCTCCTACGCTGCAGGCAGAGACAAAGGTCCCCTAGCCAGAATCGGAAATCATTTCTGCTTCTGGTTCCAGCTTTGCAGTGGCTGCCCTGATAGCTGGATGAAGAATAATTTCTCCCTGCACCAGTGCTCAGTGGGGAGAAGGGCCATGATCAATGATCCACTTCTGCCGTGGCAGTCAGGGGCAGCAGTGGCTATGTGGGGAATTGCAGTTGTCACCATAATAATGGGGCAGATCTAAGAAGATCTTGCCAACTTCACAGTTATGATCAGTAGCTGTCCTAAATATCAATAAATAAAATTTAACTCTCAAGCCCTAAGAAGCCAGAATTTAAAATTATCTTTGAAAAATACAGTAAATAAAAGACAGTGATATGTATTGTACCCAAAGTTCACCACAACTGCTGGCTTGGCATGTCACATGTTCAATACTACTTTGCAAAAATGCACCCTGGTTCTGCCAGTTGGAAGAAGGCTGTTTCAAACTATTTTCTTGTACCCAGAGAGAGAAAGGGAATTCTAGGAAATATGAAGGCTATGGAAGGCTTATGTGTACCATCCAACCCCTCTTGCTTACATCTCTATATTAGAACTACAGGTCAAAGTCTACAACCAAGATTTAATTCAACCCTGATCTGCCAGTGGCAAGATGCCAACTCCCAGTATATACAATGATTGGTAACTCCAGGACCGATCTGGCTTTTCCGAAGTAGCCATTAAGGGTGATCATTCAGCTTCTCTTTCTCTTTCCTCTCCCTCAGAGATCTGACGATATAGTTATATATTCATCCTACTCCCCAGTGTCATGTATGTCAGGAACCGACAGCCCAGATACAATGTCTGCTCATCTTAACAAATGTGTCAACAGTGGACAAGTGGACAGAGGTTTGTCCAGGCACAGAGTAAATCCTTCCTTGTTCCTCTGGACAGCACAAAAATCTGGTATTTTTCTGTCTAGGTTAATATGAGACCTAGAACCACTGCATACATCCCTTCTAGCCTTTAGAGTAAGAAAGAAGCAAAAGAAATCCCACTCTGGTCCAGGTCACAGCCATGGTGACGGTATGATTCCAAACTAGATTTATTGTACTTTGCAGCTATTTTGTGGGTTCTTTTTTCTTCCACCGCTTTTTCACCCATTCAATCTCCTAACACTTGATAAGAGAGAAAGAAAGATAGAGGGGAAAGAGAGCAACTTTATCCTTAGACTACTTCCTGCTGATTAGGGAGCTTCAAGTTCCTTGGGGCAAGTTCAATCTTTACCATCAAGATATATAATTTCTTCTTCTTCTTCTTCTTCTTCTTCTTCTTCTTCTTCTTCTTCTTCTTCTTCTTCTTCTTCTTCTGCTTCTTCTTCTTCTCGTTCTCCTTCTCCTCCTCCTCTTCCTCCTCCTCTTCCTCCTCTTCCTTCTTCTTCATGCATGACTACTTAACAAACAGTGACTAATGGCAATTAACAGCAACCAACAGCAATCAACCACCAACCATCCAACAACCCACCCAGCATCTCCAGGCCCTACCATTTATATACTCTCTGAAAAGTCCCCAGAATTCCAAACATCACATGATGGCAGAAACTCTGCTGCTGGCCAAATCACGCCCCTGCTAGAGCATTAGGCAAATCATAGTCAGCTGTGGACAACCCGAAACAGCCCCATATCCCACACCTGGAGTTAAAACAAAAACATATTATAATATTTCAATATTTTTTTAAAGAAACCAAAATTCCAAAGTTGTCACTACAAGTTGACAAGTCAATGAATGATGTCTTCAGTCATACATTCTCCCAGAGTCTCTGAGGAGACCAGTCTTTGGACACTTCACCATGTCTCCTGGAAGCTATTTACCTATTAGACGGACACTGTAGGAGTAAGGAACATGCTTCAAACCCTGGTCCTGCCACTCATTTCATGTGTGACCACTCCATGCTTTGGATGCCTCATGTGTAAATTGGGAGAAATTTTTACATGCCAGCTGTTTAAAATCCCTAGAACTGAGGCTGGCATGGAATGACTGCCATTACTGCATTAAACTGTGTCAGCGCCTCCTCCTGACTATCTCTCCTCAATAGCAGACTTCCAGTGGCCTGTTTCTTGCATCTGTTTGGATCATCACCCTAATCTTCAGGCCTTAGGTATGACAGTGAATCATTCCAAGTCCTGCTGGTTTCTATTCACATCTAGATATCGATATCAGCCTTTTTCTACCTAACAATCTTGGAGATAGTATAGCTAACACACATTTGTAGCCTAAAGAAACCTAAGCCTAATGCTTAAAGTTTTCTTATGATTTAATCAGTTTTCCTTGATATGACACTATTTAAGTGTCTCTCCTTGCTGGGTTAATGAAGAAAGAAACTAATACCATAATGTCTACTCTTGTTTAGTTTTGTTTCTTTATAAGCAATCACCTTGCTGCGGGAAACATCTCTTCACATCTTGCCCCAGCTGTTTGAGTCATTTGGCATTACAATTTTTATTTTTGTCTTCACTAAAAGCTGGTAGACAGGATTTCAAAAGGAGCTTGATGAGGGAAGATTTCAAATATCCTCTCAGTTTTCTTTTCTCCTGGCAAATGGAGTTGCAGGGTCCTTGTGCCATTTAACGTGGCAGTTGGGTGGATGGGACAAATCTTTTAAGATCACACACCTATCTAGGACTGCTTTCTACAGCCCTACTTCAGCTTGTCTGCCACTTTTCCCACAGCTTCCCTGGGAACTGTGCCATGTTCAACTGTCATTTCCAGCTTTATAAAAAAGGAAGTGAGAGACCGGGATCCTTAGGTTCTATAAACACTTGAATGCCTGGGAAATGCAAAAACCATAAGCCAGGCTGCTGGCTACAAGGAGCAGAGTGGGGAGAAGGGAAATTACATCTTAAACTCCAACGCACTACTCTTACACGATGCCTAAAGAGACAGGAATTCAAATTGAGCATTTGAATGTTAAAGCCAAATAGACAATGTGATGCTCTCTCAGCAAAATAGCTGCCAGGTATGTGTTCTCCTGAATGGAAAAGGGAAGAAAAGAGGAGAAACAGAGATAAAAGGCGACATGGGGGGGAAAAGGAGATAGATTGTCTAGGGAGGATAGTTAAGAATCCTGGAGTTTTACACAAAATGTAATTTTGTTCCATAAAGGGATTTACAATAAGGGAGAGAGGAAAGAGTTGGAGCTCAGCTTCATACTTCATGATTCCCTGACATCATATTTTCTCCTCTGATTCCAGCAATTCCAAGTGGCCAATTCAGTGCTATGCAATTCTGAAAATTATCCACAAGGCCGAAATCTATCACCCGAGCATCCAAACTCCCAGGTCCAAAGCTGGGAACATTATTGTCAATTTTTTTTTCTTCAGCTGCTCCGCAGTTTTAAGACAAATTAACGGAAAGCCAATGAGCTTTTAGTATGTGGGCTGCATAGTTCTTTTCTCCTGCGGTATTGGTAACCTTTTCCTGCCTGCATGAAAATGCAGAGGTCTATTTCATATACTCTTTGTTATTTTGCTGCTTGTTGGTGAAACGAATTGCTGCAGAGAAAGCAGCACCGTAGAGTCTTAAGAGCAGGTGACACAGCCTGGCTTCTGCTGTGCTGCTCTGTCACTTTGTGCTAGCAAAGCCCCACACTAGTGCAGGTCACAGATAGTACACTGGCCCACAAGTCCTTGAACAGGAAGAAAACTGATTGGGAGAAGTGGGATTTTAGGGGAAATTCAAAAGCCAACTGATGCTCTCTGAACCCCCCGAATGAACCCTAAGTTGAAGTCATCAGATTTAACAATTGTCTATGGAAGATTTAGAAGCAAAATCAGGAAGAAATATGATTTCTTTTTTTAAAAAATCTTTCCCCTTTGCCTCTCTCATGCACGCTCACACAACAAGGTAAATGTCATTGTCTGTTGAAGGTTTCTGGCAACATTATTGATTCTACCATAGCCAATGAACAACTCATACATTTTTAAGCTCTGTAAGTTCTCAGTCTAACTGAGCCCTAAACACAAAGGAGAAAATAAGCAGAATTATAAATTGAAGGACAGGGAGTTTTAAAAATGGGTTGACCCGGGTATGTAAATAAGGGGTAGAGCACTTGTGTAGCATGCAAAAGAGCTGGGTTTGATTCTCAGTACCACGAGAGGGAAACAGAGCACGGTGAGGAATGAATGCATTTAGAGACTCAGCTAACTCAGTGGCAAATGCAAAGCAACAATTCCTCCTGAGTACCATGAGATTCCCAAGCCCATCCTGGGAGCCGGTGGCTGCTCCATGTGGCTTATAAGTCAGATATTTTCATTACCATAGTACTTGTTCTCTTGTGAGGTAGAAGTATTTAAGTAAGGCTGGTGAGATGTCTCAGTGGGTAAGTCTGATGACATCCGTTTGATTCCTAGAACCCACATGGTAGAAGGAGAGAACTGAGTTCTGCAAGTTGTTCTCTGATATCTATGCATACACCATGGTACCTATGTGCCCACACGATAGATAAACGTAACAATTCTGAAAAGAAATACATAAGTAAACGTATTTATAAAACTATATCCAGTGTCTACAAATGACCAAGATTGGAAATTTCCCTCACTTTTCACGCCAGCTACATAAGGGATGGGGGTTTGAGAACTGGTGTGGGTCATGACCATTTCTACAATATCGGAAACATGGCTGCTTTGCCTGTGCGACTCTGTTCATGAAAAAAAAGGCTTTTTTAATTGTTCTAAGTCCATTCACAGAACTCATCTGCATTAGTTACGTTTGAATCACTGGGACAAAATAACTGGCTGAAAAAGCTTAAAGGAGAAAGCTCTGTTTTGGCTCACAGTTTCATGAGATTTCCCTCCACTGAAGCGAGGAAAGTGAAATGTGTGTGGTGGAAGCCTGTGGTGGAAGCCTGTGGTGGAAGCATTACAGAGGTTGTTTTTCATATCACAGAACACCAAGTAGCAGAGAGCAGGACAGGGACCAGGGCCTGGCTCTTCCTTTCAAAGACCGGTTCCTAATAATATATTTATGCCAGCTAGCTCCCACCTGTAGAAAATTCCAAAGCTTACCGAAATAGAGGCACTATACTATATAAGAAACAGCCTTCTGAACATAAGCCTGAAGCCTTTAAGTTTCAATTATCATCACGCCATTTTCAAACTAAGAAGCTATTTGAACCGTTAATAGAGGTTTTCTATTTTGATAGGTTAAGATATTTTTAATCTTCATTATCTCGTTAAGTACTCTCAAGTATCAGTCTTCAAATGATTTTTGTAAATAATGAAATAAAATGCAATTCAATAATCAACTAATTGAAAAAGAACTTTTCAAAAGACAATATTGCTTAAAACAAATTGTCACCTTTCATGCAGATATACCAGGCAACAGGTGGCTCTCTTGTCAGATGATAAAGCAGAAGTCCAAATTTAATAATGAAAAACAATTAAGAAAGGTGAAGTGTAATGAAATAAGAGTGGATGGGGGCTACATTTAAGCAAATCTTTATAGCAATATGCATCCTGGGCTGCCATACTGGACTCTCTAGCCTTCTGTTAGAAGGGAGTAATTCTGTTCTCTCTGGTAGCCAGGAGTCTGGGTTTCTGGGAGAGGTCCATTGGAGCCACTGTATATCTACCGTAGACACTTTTACTCAAAGGTAAGAGTAATAAGACATATTCATTAGCCAGAACCAAGTGGAGGAAATTGAACAGCAGGCAGTTGAGTCTATTATTTTCACTTTGGTGGCCATGATTGATCCAGGAAATGGACACCAGTAAACTGAAGTTAGCTGTATACTTCAGAGATGGCTCACAGAAGCCACTCTGCCACCATGTACACCATGGTACTTGTCTGAGTTAGCATTCCTATTGCTGTGAAGAGACACTATGACCACAGCAACCCGTTTTTAAAAAATAACATTTCCTTGAGGGTGGTCTACAGTTCAGAGATTCAATGCATTATCGTCATGATGGGAAGCATGGTGACATGCAAGCAGACATGGCGCTGGAGGGAGAGCCGAGAGTTCTCCATCAGGATCAGCAGGCAGCAGGAATAGACTGTGAGTCACTAGGCTTGGTTTGAGCTTCTGAAGCCTCAAAGCCCGCCCCACCCCACCCCACCCCCGGTGACACACTCTCTCTATTCCACACTTATTCCTACAAGGTCACATCTGCTAATAGTGCTACTCCCTCTGAAACTATGGGACCGTTTTTATTCGAACCATCCACTGCCCTTCCATCTTCTCTTTATGTTGGTGAAGTTTACTTTCCTTACCTCTAAAACAAAGCAGGATGCATGCATGAGATTAGATGCATGAAATAGAACTTGTGCAAAGAAAATACTCTTAAGAAGAGGCACACCATATGAGTTACTGAAGCTATTGATTAAACAAGCTAGTGATATTCCTAGCAAGTGACAAAACTTTATATCCTGGTGAAAGTAAAATTAATCTAACCCTCTATGTATCTCTTGCCTACCAGGGAGCATAAGCAAGAATAATGTGAACATTAAAATTCATGAACAAATTACTCTAAAACACACCAAAGTAGGCATTATCCGTAAATATAGGGATTTAAGATACCTTACAAGACACAGAATTTAATTTTTGATAAATTAACTTCTGGTTTCATTTTTCATACTTTTGGTTTGGTTTTGAAAGCATATTAATTTCTCATTATGTTGTGTATTTCCGTAATCAAATTCATTTCAGTATAGAGATACTGGCTATGAATCTATGATTTTGTATATTCATATTATTTGATCAGCTATTGGTTCATATTTTAAAGTATTTGAAGTATAAATTTACCATCCACGAAGGAATATCTTGTTTTCTTAACCCCTTATTTCTTTCACAGTGTTGCCTTCCATGGGTGATGTCACCTTCCTGGCTTTCATAGGCTTCACTAGGAGACACTTTCTGTCTTAGTTGGCTGAGAAGTCCAAAATGATGCAATCACGTGTGTCACCATCTATCAACACTACAAATAATGTGTAAAGATCAATAATAATTTCATATCTGTTACTAGCTTGGTGCCATGCAACAGGAAAGAATTGTTTTATGTGGATCCTAATTCTCTTCTATTTTCTCTTGAGAAAATTAGCCAGTAATTTTTACAGTCTTTTGACCTTAGACAGATCAAATTTCACTCAGAGTTCTTGAAGGACAGATAGAATTGAGGAAATCAAAATATTTTACTCCAGTCTATTTCAATACTGTCGAACTTGACTGGGGCAGTTAATTTGTTAGGGAACACATGTTTAATTTTGAAAAAAATAAAACTGATATTTTAATAAGTAGCACTTTTATTAATTACTAATGTTAGAATATATAAGACAGTTAGTTATTGAGTGACACCTTTATTTTCTAATGTAAACAACATCCGGGAAAGCCAGGTGTGACTGTGTATACGTGTAATGCCATTGCTTGGGAGGAAGAGACAGAGTAGTCATTCTACCCTATTTGGTGAGTTCTAGATTAGTGAGAAACAATGTTTTAAAAAACATGAGTCTCTGAGTAAGCACTGTGTAAAGCCATCAGAGCTTGTTCAGGGACAAGTTATGCTGCAAAACCAAGCAGTTCCCCAAATCTCATTGACTTGCAAACACAAGATTTGCATCTGACTCATAGCATGTTACTATCACAAACCTGCCAGTAGCTCCGTAGAATAGTCAATAAATCAGGAAAACAAGACCTAATAAATCAAGTATTCACGGTACCTCCAAAAAGTCAGACCCTTGATTGCCCCTGCCTCTCCCCAAATGCTTCATTAACCAAGGCAAGCCACATGTATTTTCCAGATTTGTGTGCAAAGGAAAGTATCATTTCTCCATCTGTTGAGGATCAGAGAACAGACTTAGTGGTATCATGGTTCCCACTCACCCAGCCACTGAGAAGTGAAATAAGAAGGCAGAGGTTTTAACAGATGTCCCAACAAACACTCAGATAGCTTTCAAAGTAATCCATTCTACTCTTTTGTATCTCAGATTGTCTGTCATCAGTGAAGGGACAAAGTCACAGCTCCATACTGCCACCCTCAGCTTGTGGGGCTCCTTTAGTCATTTAGGGATCTTGACTGAGACAAGCTGAGACTCAGGCTTCCATTCAGAAAAAAATTTCAGCACTAATCAGTATGAAGCCAAGATGGGATTTTATAAAAAACGGGAAGGAAGCTGCTTAGAAAAAGAGTAAGGGACAGAAAGGGCGTGGGCTTCTTAGGAGAAGATTCAGTGTAGTGATAGACACTGCTGATGAAGATCTTCAAAGCACAGGGTCTAACAGAAAAGGAAAGAAGAAAATATACACAAGGACTGAGCTTCTGAAGGGAGAACAGCAATTAGGTATCCTAGCATCGGCCAAGTACACCATTTGGGTGTCTTAAGTTACAGATTTGCTTAATTAATTTAGATATTTATTTACTTTACATCTCTATTGCAGATTTCTTTCTCTCCTCTCCTCCAAGTCCCTTCCTCTTACCTCCCCTCCCCACCCACCCACATTGCCTCCCCTTCTCCTCTGAAAAGGTGTGGCTTCCCATAGATACCAACAGCTTTGGCATATCAAGTTGTAGTAAGACTAGGGTCATCTTCTCCTATTGAGACTAAACAAGGCAGCCCAGTTAGGGGAAAGGGATCCAAATGCAGGCAACAGAATCAGAAACAGCCCCTGCCCCCACTTTAGGAGTCTCACAAAAGACCAAGCTTTAGGACTGTTTCATATGTGCAGAGGGCCTAGGTCTGTCCCATGCATGCTCTCTGGTTGGCAGTTCAGTCTCTCTGAGCCTCTCTGTGCCCAGGTTAGTTGATTCAGTAGGTTCTCTAGTTGTGTCCTTGACCCTTCTGGTTCCTTCAATCTTTCCTTCCCCCTCTTCCACAGGATTCCCCAAGCTCCATTTAATGTTTGGCTGTGGGTCTCTGCATCTGTTTCCATCAGTTGTGGGGTAAAGCCTCTCTGATGACAGTTATTCTTGGCTCCTGTCTGCAAGTATAGTAGAATATCATTAATAGTGTCAGGGGTGTGTTCCCTCTCATGGTATGGGTCTTAAGCTGGTCTAGTCATTAATTGGTCATTCCCTCAATTTCTGCTGCATCTTTTGTCCCAGCACATTTTGTAGGCAGGACAAATTGTGGGTCTAAGATCTTGTGGCTGGGCTAGTGTCCCAATACCTCTGCTGGAAGTCTTGCCTAGTTATAGGAGATGGACGTTCAAACTCCATATCCCCTATTGCTTGGGGTCTTAACTAGGGTCACCCTCATAGACCCCTGGGATCTATCCTAGGTTTCTAACTCATCCCAGAGATGCCTCCAAATTCTAGTTTTCTCTCCTAGTACTCTCTCTCTCCAACCTTTCTCCACCTGATCCCTCCTGTTTACACCCCAGCCTCCTCCCCCCACCCAGTCCCCTCCCTCCATCCACCACCGATGTCTAATCTAGTTCCCCTTAGCAGTGAAATTCTAGTGTCCCTTCTTGGGCTATCTTTGTTACTTCTTTGGATCTGTTTGGATGGTTATTCTGTGCTTTATGACTAATATTCACTTATAGTTGAGTACATACCTTGTTTGTCTTTCTGGGTCTGGGTTACCTCACTCAGGGAAATGCAAATCGAAATGACTTTGAGATTCTATTTTATACCTGTCATAATAGCTGAGATAAAAAACTCAAGTGACAGTTAATGCTGGTGAGGGAACACTCCTCCATTGCTGATCGGAGTGCAAGCTTGTATAACCACTTTGGAAATCAATTTGGCAGTTTCTCAGAAAATTGGGAATAGTTCTACCTCAACATCAAGCTATATCACTCCTGGGCCTATACCCAAAATGTGTTCTACCATACCACAAGGAGACTTGCTTAACTATGTTCATAGCAGCTTTATTCGCAATTTCCAGAAACTGGAAACAACCTAGATGTCACTCAACTGAAGAATGGATAAAGAAAATGTGGTACATTTACACAATGGAATATTACTCAGCTATTAAAAACAATGACATCATGAGATTTGCAGGCAAATGGATGGAACAGATTTTCTTATTCCCCTCTTCTTGATAAGTGAGGTTATAAAGTGGCCCTAGAGATACATTGGAAGGATTATAACCAGTAAGGTGAAACCTAGAAGCCTAGGGTAGCACGGGGAATTTAATAGTGTCTTCTGCTGTGGTTCACATTCCTGGCGAGAGTCCTAGTTGGAAGTCTTTAGCTGGGAAGGGGAGAAGTCCTTAAGCAGTTGGCTATTATGCTGAAATACTTGCTTCTCAGTTGATGAGAGGCTTAACTAGACTCCTAGGTATGTATCTTAGTTAGGCTTTCCATTGCTGTGACAAGACACCATGACCAAGGCAACTCTTGTAAAAGACAATATTTAATTGGGGCTGGCTTACAAGTTCTGAGGGTCAGTCCATAATCATCATGGTGGGAAGTGTGGCACTGTTCAGGCAGACTTGGGGCTGGAGGAGGCAAATGTCCTACATCTTGATCCAAAGGCAAACAGGAGAAGTCTCTCAAAGCCCATATCTACAGGGACACACTTCTTTCAACAAGGCCACACCCATTCTAACAAGACCATACCTCCTAATAGTGCCACTTGCTGGGCCAAGCACATTCAAATCACCACAGTCAGCATTCCTTTGTCTTCCCATTTTCCCATAATTTTCTGTCTTTCTTTTCTGCCTCAAAACTAAAGGAAAGAGGTTTGTATCAACGGAGAAGTCCATCTTCCTTCTTAGTATCAATGTCAAAACCTTTAAACGCAAGTATCAAGTGTGGACCGCCCATTTTTCCTCTAGCGTTTTCATGTGACTAATCACAGCATTTACCAGTAAAATTAAGATGTTAATTTGGACTTGAGAGCACTACTCTAAAACACAGTCCCTCCCATTTACCTGTGCTCGGGCTGAATGTTGATTCTTAATGATACTTAGATACCGATGCTTATTCTGTTGGGAGCATCACATAATCTTTATAACCACTCTATGAAGTATGAACGCTAAGACCCTCCCTGAGGATAGAATAGAGAGGAGGAAGAAGAGTAAAAACCTGATTGGTAAACGAATATGGATTCAAACTCAGGTATGGACTACAAAGCCCTCCTCCTGAGGAGCACACCACAGTGAACAATACTGAAAAATATCTTACCACGCAATGCCATTTGACACTGTGTATGTCTCTGCGTACCACCTTGCAGCTGTGATCCCAGCAAATGAGTTCTAAACAGTGTTTTAACACATTCTTCCATTTAAAAAAGAAAAAGTGGTTTTTAGCTCTGTCAGATTGATATCACACAACAAATAGCAGGATAAATAAAGAATGTTTCTGGGCCTACTTTACATGGCTCTAGACTAATTAGAGAGTTAAAAATATTAATACAGATGAATAAGACTGAAAGATTTTGAGTCTTATACTGGGAATATTGACAGTACTAGTAGCTGCGCTACTTTATAACTTTTGGAGTGACTTTCATGGAGGTCATGCAAATGCTACCCCCCGGAGCTGTATAGATCACAATATGTGTGACCATATGCTGTGGCCCTGAATTTCTTATGGGCAGTCTGCCTTCACCTGTACTCCTATTCTGATACACTTTATCGTGACAGGCTCCTGCTTTGGTTTTTTTTTTTTTTTTTTTTTTTTTGGTTTTCAGTTTCCAAATAACCTTCAAATAATTAATACTTTAAATTCTTAAATTCTTCCTTGGCTGTTAGTGGGGACTATTGTCTTCCAGGTATGCTAAGACTAGTGAAGCTAATCTAAAGGAAGGTGCTCCATATCCCTCTGTTTACACAGAGTCAGTGCCTGCATCTACATATGCAAACACATTAACTGAACAGGGACCTGAAAAAACATTTGAGCTTAATTGCAAAACAATGACTGATTGATATAACTATTTAAAACCTTCTTAGCCATATATTATGCTACATCTCTAGGAGCGTTGGATTTACATGTTTACTGATATCCCCGAGGAACCCCTTGACTCTTTTCAGGAATGAGAAGGAAAGAGAGAAAGAAAGAAAGAAAGAAAGAAAGAAAGAAAGAAAGAAAGAAAGAAAGAAAGAAAGAAAGAAAGAAAGAAAGAAAGAAAGAAAGAAAGACCCCTGCAAGTGAGCAGCTGCAGGGCTTCCTTGCTCCATCTCCAGAAAACTGCTGAGTTGTCCCTCTCCTCCCACAGGGCCAGAAGGGATCTCCCTCCACTACTGCCATTGTCTCCTGGTTTTATTTTAATCATATTTTTCAGTCCCCCCAACTGACTCCAATGTCAGCAAAGACTGTTGATCTTGAGAAGTCCTTTGTTGTGAATCCCGCTGAGCCACTTTCCTCAGATAAATGCCCCCTTTGAAGGCCTGACCTAGCAGTCTCCATGTTGGCTGTCTCACTGAAGAAATAAAGCAGCATGCCTTAGGGAAGACTCTTCGGTGGCCTTCCTAGCCATGTTTGTGCAGCTACTCATCCCCCTAGCTTCTCTGTGGACTAGGAGGTCTGCAGCTTTGCCAGGGCTCTGGTAGACGCTAAGAATATCCCATGGTACTTTTTTATTCTTCTGAACCAAGCCCTCAAAAGCAATTTGTGGACAAATATTGATCACTTTTTTCCCCCAAAGATAAACTATTACGTATGAAAAGACAGCTAAACATGAAATTGAAAGGTTTACCTTGTCAAACAAGGACAGGAGGTAGAGAAGGAAGACCACACTTCCCTACCTCGGGACACAGGGGGAGGGAACAAGTCAGAAATGCAACACCTAAGACACTTCCCTAAACAAGTGAAGCTGAATAAACCGGGTAATTCAGGAATGTTCTTTCTTGCTGCACAAAGTGCACCATTTGCTACTGTAAGGTATCTGCCATTGGTGGGAGCTTTGGGAGGGTGTTCTTTTACTTTTAATTGAAAGAATAGTTGTATTATATATTTGGGAGATAGAATCAAAGTTTTCATAGGAAAAAATCATGCACATTATGCAATGATCAAACCTGGATAATGATTATCTGTCACTTCAAATGTTTCTCATCTTTGTGATAAGAACATTTTAAATACTATCCATAGACTAGTAAAGTATATGATGTATTTTGGATGGCCTGATTCATCACTGGGGATCTTATTACAATGTAACTGATTCCTTGGGTCAAGTAAGACACTTTTCCCCTTTCAGGAAGAATAGGGGGTGGCTGTTTGTTTGTTTGTTCATCTTGAGATAGGGCCTCATTGCAGTAGACCAGGCTAGAATTTTTATTTCTCTTCCTGGATGACAAGCCAGGAAGCTTGAATTTCAGCCTAGTGACTTCCACCCCCAGGAGACAGGGACGGAGGCAAGCACTGGATACCAGGGTGGTACAGGCTGTCTCAGGGCTGGGTGTTTTGGGTTCTCGGCTTGGTTTTTGCATTACCAGCTTCAGTGAGATGGAACAGAGGATTACAAAGGGATAAGCTAAATGACAATTGCTAGTATATTGTTGTGATCACCAGCACTTTTTCCAATAGCATTTTTTCATTTCTTCAAAGCTCTATGGGGCAGCTAATCTATTTAAGTGTTTTTGTAAGAGAAAATAGGCAATGCCCATATGACGAGTGCTGTGCAAGTTAAGAATATTTCTTTTATCCCCCAAACTCCAGAATGTTTACAGATCTTACTATTATTATAAATATAAACGACAAAAAGAATTTAGTCCGGTGAGAAATCACCCTGCTATTGACCATAAAGAGCAACTTAAAGTAAAACACACCACTGTCTAGCCTTCAGCCCCGTCCAGTCTTTAGCAATGAGATAAAAGTCCAATATGAAACTAGGTGTCAATCCATGATTAGAAGAACTGCTTGTTTTAACAGTGATCATGACCAAAGACCTAGGAAAGAGAGAATCTCTACTCTGGAGACTGAAACCGTAGATTTATGCTTTGAAGAATACTCCATTAATTTTACAGAAATTTGTCTAGGTGAGCTCCCTGCCCTGTCCAAGTGTAGTTGCCATCAGAAAAAGTGAAAGAATGAAGCAAAGAAAGAGAGAGGGGGAGGTGAGGGAGAGGGGGGAGGCAGGGAGGTAGGGGTGAAGGAAGGAGAGGAAGGGGGAGATGGAGGAGGAGAGGGAGGGAGTAAATGCAGAGTGTCTGATTGAGAGGCACTTCTCAGCATCTGAAGTGTGTTCTTTGCTCAAGCAGCTAATGGAACTGTTTCTGCCCATTTCGGAATGCAAACCTTACAGATTGTATGTCAAAGTGACCTTTGCTTAACTCCTTCTGTTCTTGATCCCACTACATACTGATA
Organism: Uromys caudimaculatus; assembly: GCA_028551405.1. Lineage (NCBI taxonomy): Eukaryota > Metazoa > Chordata > Mammalia > Rodentia > Muridae > Uromys > Uromys caudimaculatus. The sequence goes on from CM052704.1 coordinate 33,147,080, forward strand.
TGTTCTTCTTCTTCTAAAGAAGAAGAAGAAGAGGAAGAAGAAGAAGAAGAAGAAGAAGAAGAAGAAGAAGAAGAAGAAGAAGAAGAACAACAACAACAACAACAACAACAACAACAACAACAACAACAACAACAACACAGGCTAAAGACTGAAATCACTCAGCCCTGATAAAAAAAGAAATAAAATTCATTTTTTTTCTTTTGGATAACTAACTGAAACCTATTAGGGGTTGATCTTTTAGACTGTGTATTCTGACGCTGATATCTATGCCCAGACATCTGCCTGTGGTCTAGACTGTGGCATGGTCAAGCATCTCCAGTCTCAATGTTATGATGCTATGTAAACAAAATTGTTTACATTGGCCAATAAAGAGCTGATTGAGCCTATGACTGGGCAGGGGAAATAGAAAGACTGGACTTCTGATCCCATCCAGGTAGAAAGAAGCGAGGGAGAGAAGAAAAGAGGTAGCCATGAGGCAGAGACCATGTGAAAAGACCAGGAGGATTTGCTATGAGGTCAAGGTGAGAGAGCAGACATGAGGACATACATGGACCACAAGCAAGTAGCAAGGCATTTGTCTAGTACTAACAGCCTTAGAGGGTTAGAATAGCTCAGAACTTGTCCAGCCTAGGCTTACAGCTTGTTAATAAACTTAATAGGTCTCTGTATCAATTGTTTGGGAGATAGAATGGGAACAGATAAGAGTTTCAGGCATAAATTACAGACTGTAGCAGCCACCTTAAAATTCTAAAATCATACTTTCACATATTAGGATCCTATGCACTTGACCATTTCTAGGCACAGAGGACCAAAGACAAGCAAGATAAAGTCTCCAACTTCATGGAAGTTACTCTGTAAAGGAATAAGACAATAATAAAACCAAAGCAGGTATGAACCTTATATGCTAATAAATGTTATGAGGAATAATGAACCTGGACAAGGGGATTGAGGGAAAAGCCAAGAGCATAGCAAGAATAGGTGTCTGACAGGAGATTCACTGAGCAAAGGCTCATATGAGGGAGGACAGCAAGCTTTACACAGAAGAGGCAGAGCTTTCCAAGCAAAGAAAAGAAAAATGCACACAGGAAGTTTAAGCTAGATGTTTGAGAAGAGCCTGAAGAAATCTATGTGGCAGAGCCAACGGCAAGACAGACACTGAGACTGAAGAGGTAGGAGGGGCATATGGGTTCAGTGGTCCATAGGAAGGAGCCATGCTGTCATCCCAGTTAAGCCACTGTGGGATTGTAAACAGAAAGGTAACTTAAGTAATTTCATTCACATCTCAAACTTCAAAGCTCTTGACACAGGGATAGGCGAGAGCAGAAGCAGAATGATGGTCTAGAAGTCTAAGGGAAGCCTTGAACTAATCAAGTAATGATAATCATGCTGAAGTTAAGGTTCTGCCCATGTTATTGGACTGGAAAAGGTGAGGTTCTGATATACTAGCAGGAAGCTTATGAGCTGGAAAGGCCCCAGTGGCTTCGAGCTTTTGGCATGAATCTCTCTGTGAATGGTGGTGCTGTTTGCTGAAATGGTAGGAAGAAATGACTGGTACAAGGGACTCAAGAAATCTGTTTTCCTGTGCCAACTTTAACATCCCATGGGAATATTGATGTGGTTCAACATGTATGTATGTCTAGAGCCAATGAAAGAGATGGTCTAGAATTGTCTAGAACTACCTAAAAACACACAACAGGTAAAACCCAGGTGTGGGCGGTAGACTGTGACAGATAGCCTGGCCCTCTGGTCGAGCACAGACTTAACCATAGGCGACCCAGTAGAGTTTACCCTACAAGGGACCAAAAAACATTTTGCCAATGCTCCAGGGAGGCCCTTGGCTTCTGTAAAACAGCTACAACCCTCCACACCCTATGTAGAGAGGTTTGTCGTGTGAGGTTTGTCATGTAGGAGCAACACCAAGCCCTCCCATAAGCAGATAAGGTATCCTTAAACTCTCAGACCAAGCCCCTCCTCAGGTAGAGGCGTGGCCATGCCCCCAAGGCCTGCCTCAGATAGAGGCATGGCCACGCAGGCCCGAGCCATCCCCATGTTAATGAGACACCTAGAGACTTAGCCACTCCCCTTTCCAGTTATGATATCTGCCTCGCCTCTCCCGGAGGTTGCAGGGTACGATCTCATCCACGCCACTCAGCATGATTCCAATAAACGTCGTAGAATTATGGACTGTCTCTATTCATCTTGACTTGCCACGGGAATGGAGCCTTCAATTAAGGAGCCATGTCTGATCTCTTGTTGAGGGTGTCTCAGCGCTTCCAGATGGCACCTATTCACCCAAGGCCAAAGCAGCTAGCCAGCACCCCAAGCCATCCAGGTCCCACAGCATCCGGCGTGTCCGAGATGTCCAGAGCCTGGAAACTCCAGAGCTAGAGTTCCCCGGGGACGGCCGCCCCTCCCCCACCCACGGGTGGTGTCCTGGCAACTTCCCATAGCCCCCCTTGCCCATCGGACTGTGGGCAGAGGTACGTGGCCACTTCCTGCGTGTCTCGTTCCTCCCAGAGCCACAGCACCCGGAGCAGACACACGGGGCTTCACTCTCCACACTGCACCCATTTGGTCCCACACCCAGGTGCCTAACAAAATCACCTGTGTGAAGAAAGTAAGCAAAAGTGAGAAAATAACCATGAGTCTATACCCTACATTACCCCAAAATCCTTAAGTCATGACTAAGAATGCCTATCAGAGACAGGCCAAGGAAGGAAAAGAAGCGTGGCATACATACATGAGATACATATGCCACGTGAAGAATGAGCTTCTAGAAGGTGGGAAGGAGTGACCAGTTACCTGTTCTTAGCATATCCTATAAGATCAATACTAATATCCGCTGGACTTGGCAAGATGGCAGCCACTAGATGGCTTGACAAGGATTTCTGCAGCAGAGAGACATAAGCACAGACTTAAGACCAGGAATGCAAATGACATACTCCTCTTCTGTTCAAAAGAAACAGAGGTAAGCAAAAGCAGGAAGTAAGTTCTGTTTTATGGGAGCTTTTAACACATTTCTGAATCCTAACAGCCAGGATTCCACAGAGGAAAAGGTGATACCTAGGAAAGGACTCCTAACTGCAGGGGTAAAGCCACTGAGGAGGCAAGAAGGAAAGGTATCTATCACAAGAGAGCAGAGCCGGGTTGCTAAAGAAACGGTACTCGCCATCCACTGAAACAAAGACAATACAAAGGGTCTGGATCGGATGTAGATGGATTTGCCACGAACTGTTCTTTTCAGTTTGACTTTATTCTTTAGTTAAAATTTGAGAAAAGGCCATCTGCATGAACAGAAATGCTATTAGATGCTGCAGAAACATGTAGCTGCTTGTATTCTAATGCTAATTATGTCCCCCTCCTCAAAATAATGTTTGTACAAGAACATCTGCATGAAGCTTCTGGGAACTTGCCCCCAGTTGGTTCTGACTGGTAAATAAAGATGCCAACAGCTAATAGTTGGGGAGGGTAGAGAGAGCAGGATTTTAGGATTTCCTGGGCTTGGGACTGGAAGAAAGGAAAGGAAGAAAAAGGAGATTCGCCAAGCTGGGAGAGGGAGTGTGAAAGAGAGGAGCATTGCCAAGCCTTAGAAGAGTGGAGGACAGAGAGGCATGGCCACCATGTGAAGGAGCCAGGAGAGTGCAGCCCAGAGCACTGTCCAACTGGGTCCAGTGCAGCCAAGATAGAACATAGAATTAGTAAGTAATAACTCAGGATTAACCTGCGAGAGGTAGATTCTATCAACAGTGGAGATTAGGCAGCAGCCTAGCCATTGTGCTGTTTAAGGCATATTTAGAATATAAAGGTGTTGTGTGTCATTCATTCGGGAACATAAACCATTGAGACAGGTAGTGAACCCCGCAGTGGAATTTATTAACAATTATTTCTAAAGAGACAGGACAGGGTAGGCCCCTTAAGAACAGAGCGGTGAGCAGTTCAGCTGTAGAGCAGTGCAGAAATCCTGCTTGGAGATCTGTGAACAATCAGATGGCTCTCATTCTCCTGCTGCTTCACTAATGTTGCTAAAGGATATAATCTTTACACTAAGAAGATTTTTGCCTATACTGAAAATATGGATGGTGAAACTAAATAGAATGGAGGTGATTTCACAATAGACAAATAAATATATGTGAATAGAAGGATAATAAAGACATAGTAGTATTTATTCCTATTTTTCTATCTACAAAAATTGGCCCTACTGAATTTAGAGGGCCAGTCTCTGCTATTAGAAAGTTTTACAGTTTGTTAAATAACTATTTAGACGCGGTATAACAAAGACAGCATGTTACCAATGCAATATCTTTCCTTCCTTTCTAATAGTAACAAGCCCCGCTGGCTCTCACCTCCTAGAATTAAGACATTTCCCAGATTTCTTTGCAGTTATTGGTGGCCACAGAAGAAATCATATATCAATGAGTTGTAAGGAAAAGTAAATTAACACAATTTCTGAAATTGTCTCTTAAGGATGTAAATGCCTTACCTGCTTTTTAATCCTCCTCTAGAAAATGACTGAGTTCTAGTCACCATCTTGAACCATGTTAAAACAGGCTGGAGGGAGTTTGAGTCCCTAAAGTGTTTATAGAACCTCCACAACCTGGAAAGCTTATAAATTTAAAAAAAAAAAAAAACAATGTAAGTTCAATATTTTATTTTCTAAAGGTCATAGCTTATATAATAGCTAAAAACCTCTGGGCCCATGATGTGTGATCATGAAAGTGATCCATGATACTGGCCATTGAAACAACTGGAGACTGATGTCCTTTAAAAAGTCTTAGCTCCTCTTCTTTAAACTAAAGCTACTGGCAAATTTCCTGTTCAAGTACAAAGTCCTTACTTCACTGCTATCTCTAATTCTCAGGTCACACTAGTAGAGTTGCCACCAGAACTGAGTCCACAATTCCCGACTGATTCTGCTGAAGCACTGTGTGCACTGTCCAGGGTTCTGTAAAGGCCACACTCTGGACTCTAGGTCCACTTTTCACTTCCATTTCCATCTAGATACCTGATCTCGGGAGTATTTCTGTGAACCACTGGACCCTGACCCCTCAAATCCCACCAATGTTCATAGCCTTCTCTAAGTAGGGGTGGGGTGGGGAAACAGATCAGAAAATGGCAGCTTCTCTAAAAATGTGCTTACCAAAGGACATACTTTGAGGGGGAAGGCACTTTTTAATAATGAAATTGTGTGTACTCTCAAGATTTATTCACTAACCAGAGATACATACATTTTAGATTCTAAAATGCCACCACAATAAAAGACAGAAGGCGATGTGCCAGACAAAAACAATTATTTGCAGCACATTATATGAGCTATGACCTTTAGGAAATAAAATATTGAACTTACATTGTTTTTATAATTTATAAGTAACTTCCACATTTTTTCCACATTTCATTACTATTAAACCAGAATGAAACTCTTTCCCTTAAGTTATCATTTATTAAAAATCTCCCCTGAATTCCAAGGCAATTTAACAAAACGTACCTTGCAGGGAGATCGAAAATCTTATATAGCATTTCAGCAAGTTTCTCTTAAAAACAAAAATGAAAACAGTTGTGCTTTCTAAACTCTATGCAAATAGCATTAAGCCAAGAGAAACTTTTGGAAAAGCCGGTGGCTGAGGTCTGTCTCTGTGTTTTCATTTGATCTCTCTCTGGATTTAATACCCTCCTGAAGCCTGACTGGAGTATATGCATGTCACAGCATGGCAGAGGGATAATACATTTTCCCCTGCTTCACTGAGCATGAGTTGTGTATCTTGCCATCTTGAGAGTCCACCGTGCGGCACATTTATCCCCATTAGAGAAGCATGGTTGGATAATATACGGATGCTGCAGCCATTCATGACAAATCAGTAGAACCATAGCCTTATGCATTCAGGGACCCGTGCATATGCATTGAAACTATTAACTAGGCATTGACAGGATCTTGTTGAAGCCAGGTTTTCAACTCCAAAGTCTAAATGAACAAATACATTGATTATATTTGCATATTTATTCAGCTTCAGAGGCAACAACTTTAATCCCAAGAAAGAAAAGAACAGGACTTGCCACTTTGACCATGAGAATTAACTTTGCCCATGTTAAAAAAAAATGCCACTTACATGAGGGTATTTATAAGTACTTCTTGAATAACTGTAAACGATATCCAGTTCCTTCTTTTTTATTTTATTGTTATTTGTGTGCATGTGTGTGTGTGTGTGTGTGTGTCAGTGTGTGTTTGAGAATGTTGCATACAGGCATGTGAAGAGAGACCAGAAGAGAGTGATGGAGCTGGAGTTACTTAGCGTGGTAAGCTGTCACCTAATGTGGGTGCTGGGAATTGAACTCCCATCCTGCTCAAAAACAGCAATCACTCTTAACCACCGAGTCACCTCACCAGTCCTGTTACTCCTAATGTCACTTCAGGGCCAAATATCCTAGTGAAATAGAACATTCATAAAACGTGATCCCTAAATAAACAAGTGTTTATGCTTCAAACCCCAACGTTTACTCATTGTGTATGCTTGAGCAGAATTATGTATCCAAAGGTTCAGTCTTCTGTAAAACAAAAGAAACAATACTTGCTTTTTAGGATTTTCTACAGAAGACTCAGGATCCGGGAGCAAGAGGGAGGCATAATATGTGGTATTTAGGATACCTCTGGCATTCAACAAATATTGGCTGTTTTCACCAAGGTTCATGGAAAAAAACTGCCCATTGAACCTGCTGGACAGAGGAAATGTAACATGGAAGTTTTCCTTAAGCATATTCTCCAGTTATCCAGTGTCTTAGTCAAGGTTTCTATTCCTGCACAAACATCATGACCAAGATGCAAGTTGGGAGGAAAGGGTTTATTGAGCTTACACTTCCATGCTGCTGGTCATCACGAGAGGAAGTCAGGACTGGAACTCAAGCAGGTCGGGAAGCAGGAGCTGATGCAGAGATCATGGAGGAATGCTGCTTACTGACTTACTTCCCCTGGCTTGCTCAGCCTGCTCTCTTATAGAGCCCAGACTACCAGTCCACAGATGGTACCACTCACAAGGGCCCTCCCCCTTGATCACTAATTGAGAAAATGCCTTACAGCTGGATCTCATGGAGGCATTTTCTCAACTGAAGCTCCTTCCTCTTTAATAACTCCAGCTTGTGTCAAGTTGACACACAAAACCAGCCAGTACACCCAGGTTAGTTCTCAAGGTGAAATCTGGTATTGTCCCTAAATACAAGGGGGAAAGAGACACAAAACTCAGAGAAGCATACAAGACCTGAAGAGCCTAACCGAAGTCTTGCCCTATAAACAGATTTATAAACATCCTAATTCACAGCTGTGTGGGTGCCTACAGAGTAGACAGAAAACAACGCTGGCCAACTTCACGACAAAGGGAATTATGGTTAGGGTCAAGGGGCACTCAGGTTAGTGACCTCTCCTTTGGATCAAAAACTTCAGAATTCGCATCTTTCCAAACTCTTTAGTGTACATTTTGTGAAAATAAAATCTTCCAGTTGGTTTATTTTTAGTGTTGATGAGTTCATTCCTCAAATTCTTTGACTTTAGAGTTAAACACTCTGTCATTGAAAAATAATACTATACAGCTTTCTCCATAAACTTAAGAATTCAGATACATTACTGGCGTTAAACTCTCATAGATATGCTTAATATACTTGCTTCTCCAATTAAAATAACACAGTCATTAATATACTATATTATGTTATGAAATCATAATTGCAGCCAAGCAGAAAATAATTACTATCTATCAGCCTTCGTGGTTTACAAAAGCACAATTATTTTTTCTTTGTTTTAGAAGTTTCATAAGATAAATACTAGTTTTATAGTGGCAACCCTCTTACTTTGTAACACACTGTCACATGTGTCTGTAAAAATGTCCCCTATCCTGGGCTCAACTTACACTAAGATAGTTTAATTTTAAAATCTAATCCCAGGGCAAATCCCTCCGGTTCTATTGTAAACACCTGGTATGGAAAAACACTAGGCTTCTTTCAAATGTGTCTTCATGTAAGAACAAGTGATTTCACACATCTCCCAAGCCAGAGCAAAAACACTACGGCTTGCAATTGCTTTCTGTCAACAAACCTGTAGCATACACCCATTGTAGCAGGCATTGTTTCACAACGTGTTCTAAAGGTCTTGCCTTCAGGCTGGGTATAGATGGTTGGACAACGTGATGGGGAAAGGGCACAAAAAGAATACAACACAATGATAGAGTGGAAAGGCGCAATGGAGGAAAGAGAAGTATCATAATGAAACTTCGGGGCAAAATAGCTCAAGAATATCACTGCAAGGATACCATGCACACAGGGAGAATCACATCCAACAGACACAGGACTGTGTGTCTCTGGCACAGCTCATGATACCAAAAAATAAACAAGGGGTTCAACGTGCCTGAGTTATGTGTGGACTGTTGCTCCTATGACCCAGAATCCACTTATCCCACTTCTAGGAAACAGCCTCGTTTTCTTGAGAGACCCACTCTTGAGACCTATAGGATCCAAGTGTCCCTGTTCTCGGCTCAAGAATACAAAACAAGGCCATCAGAGTACATTACTTAACTGCAGTGACAGCTGGGAGTAGATAGATAGTCCACTCTAGGCCACCAGAGTCTTCAGAGCAGCTAGAGAAGGCAATTGGTACTTTTTGTGTCTGCTAATGACCCAGGAAGTTTGTGACTCTCAGATCTATTAACAGGCACTTTAGAAGGACAAATGGACTAATATGAAGCAAGAGGGGGGAGATGTGATTTTACTCTAACAGCTCAGGAATGTGTTCTCATGGATGCTCTACAGTTGCTTCAGTGCTCAGTCTGTCTGAACCCCAAACTCATCTTCCTGTTCCAGCATTTTCTATGAAAATAATTTATTTTGTGTCCTCAAAATTATGAATGGTGCTTCTATCTACCTAGTTATTAAGTTAGAAAGTGGAGAGTCAGCCCTACTTCCTGATGCTTTGTAAATTTTATTAGTCTATGTTACCCCTTCAATCTTCCTCCCCTGTACCTCTATCCCTGCACCAGCATCTTCTGGTCTCACCTGTGTGTCTTGGAGTCTGAAGATTAAAAACTGAAGCTCTGTAAGCAAACTAGCCAGGATTCCCATTCTCTACTTTGATCCTTATTAATCCCAAGAACTTCAACAAGTTACTTAATGCACCTAACCATTTTCCTATCTGCAAAGTGGGGATAATTGTTCCTAATCATTAAAGTTGGAATTCCATGAGTAGAGAGTCTAGCACAGTGCATGCCACACAGTAAGTAACAAAGAAATGCTAGGACTCCTACTGCAGATATCTGCTAACTGACCTCCTTCACACTCATTCCCACCACTTTATCTCTTAGAGGTTCCCAAAGCATGTCCATTAGCTCTATAATTTTGGTGGTTATTTGTTTCTTCAAGATATGCCAACACAATGCGCTGATGAACTGCAGAATGAATTGGCCTATCCAGGTGTCCTTTATTTAAAGAAAAGAATTGGTTTCAAAGTAGAGCAGTAGGGCAGTTGGATGAATGAGTGCCCATGGGTGGAGAGTGTCTGCCAATGCATTAATGCAGACAACATGTCTTATTGTATCTTCATAAACAAGTTGAGATCCATTTGCCTCTGGAAGAAGCCTACCCTCTCACACATTTCCTGCCAGCTTACCTCCTGAGCCTTCTTCCAGTCTGGTCACTCAATCTTTGGTCAACTTATCTCTTCTAAAAAAGTGACATTCCACATCTCCTTGCTCTATTTTTGTTTTACTTTTAAAGAAAAACAAACTTTTCCTGCAGTATGTAGTATATGCTATAAAAATGTACCCATTTTAAGCGTATATGCATTCCTGTAACTATTAGCAACAACTAAAGCATGAACCATTCAATCAACCCTAAACGCCCACTTATATTCATTTCTAGGCATTTCCTCCCCAAGAAACCACTTCTCATCGGGATACTATGTAGATGAACTTCCCATATGCACACCTGTGTCTGGCTCCTTTCACACAATGCAATGCATCTGTGATTCATCCACACTGTTGCGTGTAACAAAAATGTGTTTTGTTTTTATTCCTGAGGAGTAAGAGATTATATAGTGTAGTAAATGAGTATTCTTGATGTCACACAAATAAACACACAACCAAAGTGACACAAGGCAATCTCTTTTTACAAAAAGGGTATGGTGCACCAGAACACTAACCAGGCTAGCAAGCAGGCATGACCAAAATGGCCTCTGTCTTTTGTCCCTGACACAAATGGTGACTGTTTCTCATCCTATTGTTGGAACCACAACCTAGCTGGCTAAGCAGCACAAAAGAGAAGGGTTAGGATCCTTACTGGGCTAACTATGCTGGATAGGACATAACGCATTTCTCACATGTAACTATACAACAACCAGTTTATCTAGTTCCATGTTGAGGGACATTTGATTGAGTTTCTGTTTTGGAGTGTTATGAATAATGTTTCCAGGAGAATGTCCACACTTATCTTTGTGTGGGTGCATATTTCCGTTTCTGTTGGCTACATGTCTAGGGATAGAGTAACTGAGCATTCAGGAAAGAGCACACTTAATCCCGTGATACATTAGATCCAGCAGTTTTCCAAAATTTCTATTCTAATCTGAATTTGGAGAAACAGTGTATATACAAGAGCTCTAGAAACTGCTTCGCAGCCATCTAGCACTTGATATTTAAGACTCTTTAATGTCAGTCACTCCATTGTCTGTTCAGAAGAATATAACTCCTGCTTTAATCTGTTTTGTCTTCATATCTAATAATGTTTAGCATCTCTTTGGCATCCTTAGACATTTCTTTCTCTTTTATGGAATATCTGTTCAAATAATTTGCCTTTTTTACTGGATCACTTATCTTTGTATACCATTCCAAAAACAAGCATTTGGGGCTAGAGAAATGGCCCAAGAAGGTAAAGGAACTTGCCCCAAAGCTTGGTGACCTGAATTTAGTATCAGGGATGGACGCATATGGTAGGCAGAACCAACTCCAGAGTTATCCCCTGACCACCTCATATGTACCTTGACATGCAACATTCACATACACTTATGTGAGCCCATGCACATGCACACACACACACAAATGGATATATATTTTTAATATTTTTATGATTTATTTTTTATATTTTATGTGCATTTGGTGTTTTGTCTACATATATGTCTGTGTAAGAGTGTCGAATCTCCTGGAGCTGGAGTTACAGACAGTTGTCAGCTACCAGGAGGATAATGGGAACTGAAGGAGTTGAACCCAGGTCCTCTGAAAGAGTAGACAATGCTCTTGACCACTGAGTCATCTCTGCAGCCACACAAACATAATTTTTAAAATTAAAATAAATGTTTGAACCTTCCTGGTCTCTTTCTACATGATGTCCTATGCCTTGGCCAATCTTTTGCTCTGTGTCTGATGCATAGTTTTTCAAACTCACTTTTTATTTATATATGTGTGTGTGTATGCCTGCATGACTTTACACGTGCCACATACATGCAGGAGCCCATGAAGGCCAGAAGGCATCAGATTTTCTGGAACTAGAGTTACTAGCTGCTATAAACTGGCACAAAGCTGCTGGGAACTGAGCCTGGGTCCTCTGAAAGAGAAGGAAACACTCTTAACTGCTGAGGCTTCTCGCCATTCTTCTGACACACTTATTAAATGCACAGCTCATTGGGACCTCGTCTCTGTGCATCCTTGCCACACCTCCCCAGTCTCTCCTTTGCCTATGCTCTCACATCACTGCCATCCCTTTTCCTTCAATAGTGGCACTTATCCAATGGTGTCGTAGTTCAGGATTATAGATCACCATGTCTCCTGGTCCGTGATCTCCTTGAGAGCATAAGAGAGTTTTCTTTTTCTTTAAATTTGCCCATGGATTAACACAACACCTAACACATGTTAGAGAGGAAAGAGCAGCATGTTGAGAATGAAGCCTTTAGAGAGGAGAGTGCAATGTCAAACCACTGAGATGTGTATCCCTGTCTTCATCCACTCATCCCAGAGATACTCACTGGTCTTCTTCTGTGACCAGGTACTTCAGATACCGTTATACAGACATCGAGAAGCTAAGCCAAGTCTATGCCTTTGTAGAATTTAGTCTATGGTAAAAGAGACAGATACCTAGCTAAGAGTTGAGATGCAGTGTGGTGAATCATATATACAGCACTTGGAAGACTAAGGGATATCGGAGTTGACTCTCTAGCTTAGGCTTTGAAATCAGACTTTCTGAAAAGCAGATGTCTAAGTTCAGGCGGAAGGGGATAGTGTGGGGGAGGGGCAAGTAAGGAGAAATGTGGATAGTGGTTCATGCAAAGGTCCGTCCGAGGTAGGCAAGAACCAGACTTATCCAGGGAACCATGGGAATGAACAAAGCCAAAGAGAAGACTGCAGAAGGAAATGCTGCTGACAGCTCCATTAAAGTGGTCAATGGATCCACAAGGAAGGGTTTTTACAAACTCTAAATTTCACTGTGAGAGGAGAGCTTTTGGTCATCTCCACTATAAGTGCACTTGTAAACACCGCTTGGGTACTCTTGGCAAGGTATAATGACCAATATCAGTTTCCTTATTTTTATCAATGAGAAGGATGTCAAACCATTGCTGTGAGGAATAAGTTAATGCAGGTTAAATTTTGTGCCTGAGATTAACTGGGTGCTCACTGAACATTTTACCCTTGACAGTACCAATTAACCTCTGTTCTACACCTCACTCAGCTGCAGCAACCAACCATGAGCCCACCACTGTGTCACTTCTGCACCATAGCAAGGTGTCCCTTTCCCATAAGCCCCTTGTTCTTTCCCTGTAGACCTTTGAGGTCCTGCTGTGTAAGTCATTCTTTCTGAATAGGAAGAGACAGAGTTGTAAGATTCAGAAAGCTCTACAATTTTACAGGACTCAGGATGCTCAGAGTTTTAAGATTCACAAAGCTGCCTCCCTGGGTTATATAAGCAACAGACAATCACTAAAGAAGAATGAGGCTCTTTGGTACTGGGGTGAGTCTTTGCTGAAGGGTCTGTATTTGTGTCATCTGGGATCTTATAAGCAACTCATCACCCATATTGCTTCTCTAAATAACCTTAATAGACTCATCATTGGTTCACCAAGATATGTTCAGAGGGTTTTTCATGGGTGCCCTAGATGGGATTTGTCATCTCCCTGGAACAAGTTGCAAGTCCATTTAGTGATGGTTCACTGGGGCAAAACCTGGGTCCCTCATGACTTCATGGAGTAGGACCCCTCTGTACCACCCTCACCCTTCATTTGCTTCATTATAGTGATTTGTGACCCCCAAATTGCAGTGTATTAAGACACTAAGCATTTGAGGCCATTTTTACATCATAGATCCTATCCTGTTTTATTAAAATATTTAACCCACTGATAACATATAATCAGTGCTCAGAAAATATATGCTATAAAGAATAGAATGTTCACTGATTTTTTTACTACATGAGACAACATGAGCACTAATTCATCCCCAAACTCTGGAATCAAACAAAATTCAGTCCAACTCCCAACTCCACAGGTAGCCAACTTTATCGTCTCTGCCAAGTTAGTCAATCCCCTGTACTTTCCCTCAGTCATCTGAAAGGCACAGGCAAAAATGTGCCTACCTCAGGTCACTGGAGCCACCAAAGGTGATATAGTCTGTATACCTTCTGTTGCAGGTACAATACAGTAAGTGCTCAAAAATGGAACTTACTGCCACCATGATCCTTGGGTTGGAGTCTGATCCTGGGGAGGTTTGAAGATTTGTTGTTCTATGATTTTTGCAAAAAGAAAAAAAAATCCTCCAAGGCATAGACATCATTTGTATTGAACACCTCAGAAAGAAAGTTGAGCATGGCTGCGTCTCTTTGCCCCAGGACATATCCAACAGCGGACTGGTCACCTTGGCAACCTAAAAGCTTTACTTCATACAACCACCTCAAGAATGCCTGTTCCCCTGAACGCATATCCATAATATTGTCAAGTCAGTAATTACTCTGACTGAAATAATAGTATGTTAACAGACCAAGCCTCCGGGGCTCATCAATTATTCCTTCTCGCTTTCTTCAGTGAGCTTCTCAGGGTCCAGGGGATTTGAGCTCTTATTGGCCTCAGAGGTTTCGTGATGGTTACTTCTCTCATTACTAATGCTTCGGGCATGCTCCATTTTCCCTGCACCACAAGCCCCAGTCAACTCATGCTGGCAGTTGACATCTTTTTAATATTTGTTGCTCTCTTTCTGCCTAGCACTTGTGGCTCCATCTTGACAAGAAGCTGTTCCTGTTACTGCCATTACTAACTAAATAGCCCTTGGACTCTAGCTGGGAAACACTATCATAAATTGCTTAGAGTTATCCTATTTCCTGCAAACAAAAACCCAGGCAGCTTCAGGCCCATTTTTACTTTATTATTTATACAGCCAGGCCATTTATTGTAGGATACCGCCTCTCCCTGGGTTGGAGTAGGCGAATTATCCCATTTCCTGTCATAAATGTGCAGCTCCTGATTCAGCAGCCTCAACAGGAGGCGTACTTGGGATGGAAGAGTTTGAACATTTGTTGTTGAGAATAGAAATTCATTATCTGTGTCTTGCTCTTATTTGGCACTTAACACAGAGTGGGGATGAAGAGATGGAGTCCCCCACCTAGTTAGCCATTGGGTCAGGTCATTGCTGTGGAAAGAAATATGACAAGAGCAAGCCTGGACAGATGCATCTATTTTAATGGTGTTGGTTCTATTTAGTGGAGGCCTGTTGACTGCATAACATGTGCCTGTGTCTGTGTCTTTCAAGTAACATTTCTAACCACCTGGGGAACTGTGAAGAAAGTAAAGTGAGATTATAAAAAGATTGGGTACCATTACCATAAAGGCTGGAGAAGGTTTGAAAGAAGAGAAGAAATCTGCTCTTACATCAGCTGTGAGTTTTTTTAATAGAAATGCAATCTGCCTAATTGTGGGAATTTTGAATAGTAAATTACTATACAAGTAACACTATGGCTGATCGAATGTAAGTAGAAGAAAGGGCTAAGGGTTTCTCACTAGATGAAAAGAAGCTTCTCAACTTCTTTTTTATGTAAACAATCTTATTGGGCAGAGTGCTTGCTTATCTTGAAGGTAGCTCAGCACATACCTGTAATCTTAGTGCTTCAGAAGTTCCAGTGAACTTGGGTTTATCTTTGGCTACACAGAGAGTTCTAGGCTAACCTGGAATACATGAAATCTTGTATCAACAAAACAAAGAAACAAAAAAAAAACCCTACTATTATTATATCTCCATTCTCCTGTCTACTCCCTGTAAAATTCCATTTCTATGAAACACAGGAATGACGGGACAGCTTGTGTTTTTAGGCTTACCTAGTATATGGTGCACCCTGGCAGACCCCACACCTCTCTTGTGGCTGGCATTGTACATTGCTGAGGCAGAGAAGTATCATGAGAGATGCTTCCTGATGAAAGTCTGACCCCTTGACCGCTGTCTAGCACTCGTTGCTGGAGTGCTTTCACTGAAGATAGCTAGAGAACCACTGGCCATTCAGAGTATCTAATCCTAGGAAAAAGAAAATGGCTACCTGGAAATGTATGAAAACACTTAAGTTTGTGTTTATTTGAAAGAAGGAAAGTGATTTCAATAGATCTCTCCCCTTTTTACTTGAGAATTGTTGCATTGTCCTTGGCTAAGGAATAAAGCATCAAGTTGGAACTGCCTCTACTTCTAGAACAATTTTAGGTGAGAGAAATAAGCAGGTTAGTGTCTGGTCCCTTTCATGTAGCCATCTTGAAAGATGTAGTGTTATTGAGAGTCAGGTTTTCCCATCAGTAATAGAGAATCTGGAAATCATTGTGGAAAAGCCAGACTCTGGTCTCTGACTATGGCTCTATGGCTTCTGACTGGAAGCCATGTAGAAAATAAGGCACGCCCCCAAAAGCTTGAATGACAGTGTGCCCACTCCCAGTCAGTTTCATTAGAAATGAGGGAGCAGTACTGTGAGCTCAGCTTGCCTTGGGCCTACAAGTCTATGTCAAATAAATAGTCATTACTTCTATTTTAATCTTGGTCTACCACAGGCCCAGTATGGACACCACAATTTTAAAAGTCTATGCACTATAAGGAGTAAACCTTTTCTTCATGTGGCTTGTGAGGTATCCTAGTGAACTGTTTCTGCTGCTAAAATGGGTCTCTGCCTCTGGAGTCTTAATGACTCTAGAGATAGAAGCTCAATTGTGGTAATAAGTTCCAGAAAGAAATGATTATTTGAATCGAATCTCTGTCAAAATAGACTTATGAACAGCAACAGACAACATTCAACACCTCAGTTCAAGGGCATGGGACTCAGATTCCGAGTCTGATTAGACCTTATTAAAAGGGCCATGCATGGAGATTTCCAAAGTGCCTCTTTTAGCCCATTCTGCAATGTCTTTGATTAATCTTCCTCTGTCATCAGCTAAAAAAATCACTTAGCCTACTCTACAATGTAAACATTCTCCATCTCTAACAGTGCTGATGACTTCATTATCTCTGCTCACCAAACAGTGTCTTTTCACTGACGATTCAAATTATGTAAAGTAAGTAGAATGGAATGGAATGCTTTGAAAAGAGTATAAATTTGTCAATGCAATATGATTTCCCCTACATGGCCCTATCATAGATTAATGGCACTCTTCAAAATTATACCCTGCTCCCTACCTGATGCAGAAGTAATCAAAACGACCTCACCTTTAAGATCTAACTTTTGAAAGACAGATTTATCTTCTTATATAAGACCAAGTAGAAGCCATAGCTAAACCATATAACATCGCTGATGCAGCAAACATAATTCATGGACACTATATATATATATATATATATATATATATATATATATATATATATATATGAATGTGTGTGTATATATATTGTGTGTATGTGTATATATGTATAGTGTGTATGTATGCATGCGTCTGTATATATATAAAACATATATATGTATGTATATATGACACATATATGTATATATGTGTGTGCATATATATATGTGTGTGTGTGTGTGTATATATATATATATATATATATATATATATGACAGTTTGAATATATCCATGAAAATGTCATTTGTTGGAAATGTATTTCCCAAATTCATATGTAATTAAAGGTGGGAACCTTTGGAAAGTAACCAGGATTAGATGATGTCATGAGGGAGAACGCTTCATGACAAGGTTAGTGATTTGACAGTAGGAAGAAAAACTTAGCCGAAATGTTTGCTCTGTCTCGCCATATGATGCTTTCTGTCATGCTATGATGCAGCAGAGGGAACTACACCAGTTGCTATGGAGACTGTGATGCTGCACTCTTGACCTCTCCACCCTCCAGAATCATAAACCAATGAACCTTCTATTTATTTCCATTTCTTTGTTTCTTTTTCTGTCTTGTTTGTTTCTATTTTGTTTTTCTCATTTTTGTTTTGTTTTGATTTGATTTGAGACATAGCCTCACTTTATAGCCAAGCTGGTCTAGAACTCACAATGTGCCTCTTGCTTCAGCTTCCCAAGTGCTGTGATTACAGGTGCATGCGAGCATGGCTGTCTAATTAATGCTACCTGTGACATCCAGTGTAGTAACAAAAAATTAACTAAGAAGGTGGGAATTTGATTTAACCCAAGTATTAGCTTGTTGTCACTAGGACTCATTACTGATAAGACAGTGTACATAGTTTGCCTGGCAATTCCTGACACAGAATTGGAGACTCCTCTCAGGCTCAGACTGGATGTTGATTAGAGAAGTATATTTCCAACTTGCTAACAAGCAAGGGAAAAGACAGAGCAGACGCTGTTCAAATGTTAAGAGTCCAAAAAGATATTTACTAGAGACAAGATAAAATCAAACAACATGGACTAACTAAAGGATCCCAAGAAAAAATACTTCCAAATATCCCATAAGGCATTGTGTCATCCACTGCCATTTTATAAGTCAGGATATGAGAAGTTTACCAAATAGTAGCTGAACCACTGTCCTCAAAAAGAGCTTTCCTTGTTTTTGCAACATGAAGATATAAAAATAATAGTAAATCTAGACAGCACACAATAGAAAGCACTTACCATGAACAGAAATGACCTCCAGGTGTTCAAGCTGCCCCAAGACCAACAAGGTGTGCATCTCAAGCAGGATCAGCTTGAGCAGAGTAAGGCAAAATTTTCCATAAAGGGACGGATAGCAAATGTTTCATTTAGGGTTTAGTAAAACAGCTCTCCGTCTTGGCTCAACTCTAATATTATAGCCGCAAAGCAACCACGTGCAATACACAAATAAATAAGTATGACTGTGTTCAGTAAAACTTATTTTTAGAAAAAGCATTAAGTAAGCTATGGTTCGCTGTATGTAATTTATCCACACCTACCTACCTCAGAAGAATGGAGTAGGAGCTGAGCAGGTAGGCTCGGCTTCACACATGTGCCTACTTATGAACAAAAATACCCTCGATTTTTATTTTATTTAAAATAAAATAAAAGGGCTGGAGAGATAGCTCAGTAGTTAAGAGCACTAACTGCTCTTCCAGAGGTCCTGAGTTCAATTCCCAGCAATCACATGGTGGCTCACGACTATCTGTAATGGGATCTGATGCTCTCTTCTGGTGTATCTGAAGACAGCTCCAGTGTACTCATATAAATAAAAATAAATAAATAAATCTTTTAAAAAACAAAAAAGAAAGAAAAATAAATATACTGGCTAGTTTTGTGTGTCAACTTTACACAAGCTAGAGTTATCACAGAGAAAGGAGTTTCAGTTGAGAAAATGCCTCCATGAGATCCAGCGGTAAGGCATTTTCTCAGTTAGTGATCAAGGGGGAGGGCTCCTTGTGGGTGGTACCATCTGTGGGCTGGTAGTCTGAGCTCTATAAGAAAGCCAGCTGAGCAAGCCAGGAGAAGCAAGCAAACCAATAAGTTACATCCCTCCATGACCTCTGCATCAGCTCTTGCTTCCTGACGGGCTTGAGTTCCAGTCCTGACTTCCTTTGGTGATGAACAGCAGCATGGAAGTGTAAGCCAAATAAACCCTTTCTTCCCCAACTTGTTTCTTGGTCATGATGTTTGTGCAGGAATAGAAACCCTGACTAAGACAGTAAAGTAAAACTTTGAAAACTAGTTGTTTTACTTATAAAATATATTTATTAGAGAAAATCTATTATCTAATGAAATTTTACTTTTTGGAAGTTCCAGAGCTAATATTTGTTTGATTAAACAATTGATGGGTTTAAAGCAAACCTTCTTGGGATACCTAATAATGGGTGGGGGGATAGACAAACAGAGAGCTAATATTTACCATCCTTGAAAGAGCTTTCTTGCTATTTCTAGAGAGATTTTCAATAGAACCTTCTCTCCATTCTTCTGTTAGTAGTTATATAATTTTTAATCAGGGATGTTTATGAAAAACAGGATCCACTGGTTCTCTTTGGAAGGTCTGAGGCTAGCCCCAGCCTCTATGTTTTTTTCTAATGAATGGCGAATCACCCTATAAGTATGCAAATGTGGAGCAAGCTTAGGATGCAGTGCAGTTATTTATGAAGAGAAGCCATTCTGGAAGGAAGCAGATAGGACAACAGCATTTGTTTGGGACAAGTGTCCTTTCTATCATGATTTTTCACAGGGACATGTGTTTGCCCTAGGTGTCTGAAGAATGGTTTACTCTCTTCACTCTTGTTCCCTTGTGTCTGCTCCTAAAGGAAATGTGTTTAAACAGCACAGGAACACAACTTGCACTGATAGGATCTATATTTTAACTCTGACTTGGTTCAAGACCCTTCTAAGATGCCTTTGGGGAGTTGGGTTCATATTCTGTTCGAAGAGTATCAACCTAAGATAGTGTTGCAGTCCACACTTCATATAGAAGACATATATATATACTTTGCACTCTGCCTTCATAAACGATAGCTGCTCTAACTTCTAAAATAAAAACAATAGGATCAGAAAACCAACAAATATTGATCTCTGACTAACAATGCACACAGAAAAGGACTACAAGGGGAAAGTGCAAAGTGTGTTCTGTGCACCAAATGCGAGCATAGTGACAATCTGTAAACATTTAAAAGCTGTCAGAAATCCTTCATTGGGAGGAAACGTTGTCACATAACAGAGTGCAGGGTGCTGGGACAGAAAGACATGGGTCCTGATTTCTCTGTAGCTTTCTGTCAAACTCAGAGTTGCTGACTACCTAGTTTCAGGTACATTTGAGAACTATGTTTTGGCACACAGGTAAAGCACTTTACTAACCCAGAACTACTGATGGCCATGCAGCTCTGATGGTCATGCAGCTCTGATGGCCATGCAGCAAGAGTTTACAGTTATGCCCCCCCTTCCCAGAAATAGAGCCATTTTTAAAAAAAAAATCTTCGGGAAACTTAGCTCTGGGAAAACTCTACTCTCCCCTCCCCCAAGGATGTCAACTTAGGAAAGGTGAATCCAATCACTGAATGGCACGAATATTACTGAGAATACTGTGGCTCTCTCTGTTTCCTTCCTACAGCTGACGGGTCCTAGACGTCCCTATTAAGAATCCATATTAGCCAAGAAGCCTAGGGAAGCACAAAATCTTGCTGGCTTGGAAAGTAACTTGCAACTGCAGAGCAAAAACTGCTACTTCTCTACTCTTAGCTCCAGGCTGTACACCGCATTTGCATGCAATGTTCGATCCCTGGGGAATTTTTGCTTGCCTTTCTCTTCCATTTGCCTTACCAAGGTTGAGGTCAACTCAGAACGGCCAGTCCTCTATCACGCTGCTATATTGCTTTGATATTTTTTATATCATGCTGCCATATCATTTTTCCTTGCATTTTACCATATATAGTAATGACTTTTCTATTGCTATGATAAAATAGTATAGTAAAAAGCAACCTTTAGGAGAAATAGTTTATTTTGGCTTATGGTTCCAGAACGAGAGTCCATAATGGTGGGGGAGACATGGTAGCTGGAGGCTGGAGCAGGGAGCTAGCTGGTTACATCTTCATCACACACAGGAATCAGTGAAAAGAACAGAACATGTGATAAGATTATCAAGTCTCAGTGTCTGCCCCAAACCAGTGATGAACTTCGTCTAGCAAGGCTCTGCCTTCTAAAGGTTCCATCAACTCCCCACCAACTGAGGACCAAATATTTAAATATATGAATCTAGAGGAGCCATTTCTCATTCAAACTCAACACTATGCTATGTCTTATAATGAAAGGTTGTAAATGTCTTATAGGATAATCAAATCTTATCCAAGTCTACATCCCTGCACCAGGAGTTCAGTGTATAACTATCACAGTCATCTGAAAGCAATGCAGCATCTCAGAATGCTAAACCTACAGAGTCTTCATCCTTACAAGATTCCTAAGTGGCTAACGTATGTAATAGACCAGAGAAGCCAACATTCTCGGAGAAGAGCCCTCACCTACTCCTGGTATCCTGGTTTTTAACATGACAAAGAATCTGTATTGTACAGCTTGGGTGGAAAGCAATGGTTGACATATTTCTCCTGTATTCTTCTTTAGTAGAGAGAGCAGTAGCCAGTCATCACAGTGCCCTCCTATAATCTCCGTCATATGGGAGACTGAGGCAGGAGATCTAGAGTTGGCTTCATGCTGACAGCTTGCCTCTAAACAACAACAAAAATGATAGGAAGAAGCCATTTAACAGGGTAGCTTTTTCCTGGGAAAGTGCTATAGACAAACTATCCCAAAGAGGATCAATTCTGCTCATTAGACCACCAGTGGAAAAGAGCAGTGTGGAGTATGCGATGGGTGTTCATTATTAAGGGTCTCCACAACTTACCAGTGTGATGAACACGAGATGGTCTTTCTTCCAATTTTGTTGCCACTTCTCCAGTCAAATCTGTTGTCTTACGCAACTTTGTCTATTCCAGATCTAAAATCCCAACAGAAACACAGCAGACTTTTGGAGAAGCTGCAGCCTTCAGGATACTGACTGACATCATACTCCATTCATCTCAAGCCTCCGAGGGCTTGTTCAAACCTAACTATAAGGTATGTACCCGGTGGGTACTCAATAAACCCTGCTGACAGACTGTGAAGGTTCATCATCCCTGGCCTCAGAGGGAAAATACTCACAGGTTCTTCCAACCACGCTGAATCTGGACAGACTTTCACCAGCATGGAGAGCTAATTGCTTCCTTGTCTCTGGATTGCGTATTGCTTATTACTGGCATGACACTGCACTACCCCTGAAGCACAAGTAGCAGCCCCTGAAGCTGCTATAACCTTTTGAAGCTCTAACATTATTGCTCTCCTCATTACACCCTCCAAACCTTCTCCGGATGACAGTCTAATGTAGAGGCGTTGGCCAGCATCCTTCATTAGCACTTTCTTCTCTGTTGGCTCACACAGCAAAAGTCCCAAGGGTTCAGGAGGAAAACTTCAGGGACCATCCTTCAGGCTTTTAGTCCTTCATGTCCCCAGAACCTTCTTCAACTAATTAGTCATGTGTGTATTTTCAAAACCATGGACTGAAAGCAAGGAGCTTTGCCCAACCCGGCTTGCTGGAGAACATCATCAGAAAATGTTTCTCTGGAGAGCAACACTATTGGAAACTTAGGGGCCCACAAAATAGAGCTATGGTATGCAAAAAGAAAAATCATTGGAGAAAGCCTGGGAGGGCGCCCTAAAAAAAAATATAGTTATAATATGTCATGGTTTGTCTTGATAATCAACTTGATTGCATCTGGAATTAACTAGGAGACATTCGTCTACGAGAGTCTGTTAGCTAGCAAGAATAGCTGAGGGAAGAGGACCCTTTTCCCCACAGCTCCCAGCACTCTCCAGCAGCAGCTTAGATATAAAGAATTCTGAAGGAAAACACTTACGCTTTGCCCTACCGTCACCAGGACAGAGTGTTTTAACCCTCTCCCCTGATCATGCTGACATCCTTTGCTGACTAAAGAGCCCAGCTTCTTGGGCCTTCTGACATAGACCAAAGACAAGCTGCTCCCCAGGAATCTTCCAGGTCTTCTGTGCCGTGTTAGGACCACTGAGGCACCCAGCCATATGGGATGAACAGCTACCAGGTTCTCAGCCACTGTAGTGTGAGGACTGCCATTGTTAAAATATCCAGCCACATTGTCTAAGCCAATCTAATAAATTCCCTTTGGGATACATATCCATCTACCAGTTCTGTTCTTCCAGAGGACACTAATACACCACCACGCCCTGCTAGTCTTATCTGAGTCTGCTATAGAGTGACTCATCTCTCTTCCACATTTATGGTTCTTCCACCCCAGCCCTCTGTCCTATCTGCAAATGGGCCAAGCTCGTCATATGCGCTATGGTGAAGGTCCATATTCTCCAAAGGATGAGACCCTGAACTCAAATAGTATGTAAATGCAAAGAGTGTTTTGTTCTGCAGAAGTCCAGAATTCTGGGGTCTCCCATTACCAAGATAGAGAGAGAACCAAGTGAGCTTGCAGGCCTGATTTAAAGCACATTGGGGGGGGTGGGTCTGGGTAGGTGACCTTTATCTTGCTCCATCTCTAGGGACATTCCATTACTGAGGTGTAGGAGCTGTAGGAGGTGGTGTTGCTGGAGAGATCTGGAAACTGTTGCTGAGGAAGTCTGGAAACTGCTGCTGACCCATTGTCCTTGCCTCAGGCCACGTGGCAGGGGAGCTTCTGAGGCCTAGACTTGCCTGAACTTGCCCAGTTCTTGGAAACAGAGATTTAGGCTGTCTCCTGAACTGCCGATTTGAGTCATGTAGTGAGCCTAGCCTTCTCACAATAATGCTATAGTTTTTCTAAAACTTCTACTTTAATAACAATATAAGAATATGTGAAAAACAAAGCCATGTATCACTCTTAGTTTTTGTTCAATATAAAAATATAGTAAAAATCAAAGACAAAAAGAAACAAAATTGGGGTCTAGAGAAACACCTCAAAGAGGTGAAGTTTATCCTTATTAATAACAATTCTTGGGGGTAGGGCTGTAGCTCAGCTGCAGGAAGCCCTACAAACTGGGCACAGTAGCACACACCTGAAATTCCAATACTGAAAAATAGAAGAAAGAGGATCAGAAATTCAAGGTTATCCTCAGCTACACGAGTTCGAGGCCAGCCTGGGCTAACATGAGACTCTGTCCAAAAATAAATAAATAAATATTTAAGCTGTTTTCTTACTAGTTTCCATTTCCAATATTTTCTGCTTAAAAAAAAAGTGTGGTTTTATCCATGACTTTCTTCATACAGTCACAATGTGTGTCAGAAATATCCTCTGCTACATAGAAATTTTT